>CAUOFW020002614.1:624090-739421 GCA_963454935.2 Ilex paraguariensis
ATTAAATTTTTAATCTTTTTGGTACTAATTTGGAGAAGGAAAATTGTAAAAATAATAAAATTTTTTGGGATAAAATTATCTATTTCTATTAGTTGCATTGATGGAAGGGAGACAGAGGGGGTCTCTGTGCAATGAATTCGGATCTCCGTGTTATTTATAAAATGTCAGGAGATGTCCATGATTTTTACCCTGTTTTTTAATTAAAAATTAGTTTATTATTATTTTATCTTAAAAATTTAAATTATTATATTTTTAATAAAAATAGTTATTCGTTATGAGGGTATGTTGGTAACTAAAAAAAAATGTGTGTGAGTGTATTTCTATGTATATTTGTATGTGAAATATTAGATATTTAGTGATTCAATTTATAATTATATTGTGTTATTTGAGGTTGAATGGTGATAATGGTGACAAATTCATGAGTTTTATAAATGAGTAAGATTTTATTTACCGCTTAAAGATTGTGAATTTAATTGTGTTCTGTTAATTCTTTTTTTTTTTTGCTTGAGATATTTATTACATAGGGATAGGGTAGATTAGAAATATGGTGGTTGAGTTTATAATTATGTTGTGTTATTGGATTGAGTGGTAGTAGAGGTGATAAATTCGTGAGTCTTATAAATTAGCAAAATTTTATTTAGTTTATTTATTTCTTGAAGATTGTAAATTTCAATAGGTTATATTAGTATTTATTTATTTTTTTTAGAGGCATTTGTATATATAGTGTTGTTTTCAGGAGTTTTTTTTTATATTTTTATGACATTTCCATTAATATGAAAAATATCATCTATGATATTTATCAAGCCATTTTAAAAGAAAAATTTGTCTAAAGATTTTTAGGTTATTCCTTTTGAATTTGGGCAATTGTTTAAGGTTTTTTTTAGTTGTATAGTGCTTTCAGACACGGATAATGACTAATATCTTTATATAGGAGATGGGTATATGAGATAGCAACTCTCTCTTGCTAGCATAAGAAAATCTATCCATCATTCTCTTTTTCTACTAGTTTATCAAAGGTTAATGTATATCCTTCAAGTTTATCAATTCGTATGGATAGTACTGATACAGACGAAACGATTGCGAGGTTTGGGGTAAAAATCTAATTCATATGTAAAGATTAAAGATTCTTCGACAAAGTTTGAAGATTGTTAAAAACACACTTCAAGAGATAATTCTTAATCATTTATATAGATTTAGGATTTTCGATTTGTATTAAACATGAATAGATATTGAAATGAGGAATTAATATTTATTTTTAAATTCCACTGCGTTTATTATATGATTCCTTTCAGGATATACGATTCTTAAGCCCATTAAAAGCCTTTCCCTTATTTCTCCTAAAGGTCTTTACTGTAGCCTATTATAAAAAACGTATTCCTTGATTCTCTCAGCCATAATCTTTACCTCACGCTTAGAAGAGACAAAGAAAGAAAGAAAGAAATGAAAGAATTCAGAGGATTGCAACCCATACTGCAGTTGAATTTTGGCGTGGAAGGATATACGATAGAAGATCACAAGGTCCATCAAGCTGCTGTTCGATTTGCATTATTCTCGTTCATGTTGTTTTGCTCGTCAAAAGTAAACTTCAATTTCGCCTTATAGAGTTAATAGATGAATAAATTTTTTTAATAAATTATATGGATCGTGGGACTGTTGTTCCAACAACTTGGTGATTAACAAAACCTACTTTAATGTGTGCATTTTGAGAGAATTGGGTGAGAAGCCTTGAAGATTGCTCGAGGGGCTTAGATATTTCATTGCAGTGAGTGTATTTAGTGAAGCTACTCAAAAGTAGGGTGGGTGGAATCCGAAGGCGATATTTTATTGAAGGGAATGAACATCTAGCCATGGGCAGTGATTGATGAATAAGTTTGGAGTACTTGTCAATCGATTTTGAGTATGATGGATGAGGCTCTAGGTGAACTGGGATCGATTTCATGATTTTTTCTTGAGATGGGTTTCTGCATCAAAAAATTACTACAACTTTGGATCTTAGGAATCTAGGGTTGTTTTTGAAGTTGTCTAGAAAATTTTTATGACTTTTCTATCTCTTAGATGCTTATTCTAAGTGAAAACTATAGTCTATAATTCCCAAAAATAGAGTTTAATAAGAGCCCAAGAAAATTCAAATTCTTGACCGAATGCAAGAATTATGAGAGGGAAGTCAAAGGGTGGTAGTTTTTGGAGTGCAAAATAAGTCAATCTATTCTAGACCTCAAGGTGGTGGACTGCTCGATCCATCTCCACTGATTTCTAGTTCAATTTTTCTAAGTGTTTAGAAATCGTTCTAGCCGAAGGCTGTTCCTATTGGTTTTTAAACTAAAAGTCAAGCAAAACTAGACCTATCAAGCACTAAAAAGTATTGCTCAAATAGAGTTCGATAAATAACTTAAACTATGTTTTCAAAATACATTCAAGGTTGTTAAAGTTAATACTTTGTCGTGTTATTTTGTATTTGGGCTAAAAAATGTTATGTTTGTAATTGGGTCATAAAATTTTAGTATGTGTTTGGGTCATGTTTTGTTGTATTTAATTAGGCCCAAAGATAAAAAAAATTCTAGAATTATTTAGGTGTGCCTAGATAAAGTTTGTAAGAGTCTTTTCTATATTAGATAGAGTGTCTATATTTAGGTGTGTCTAGATAAAGTTTATTAGAGGCTTTTCTATAATATATGGAGTGTTTATATAAAATTTGTAAAAGACTTTTTTAATAGATATGAAATAAAAAAAATCTAGTTCCAGAACTTCCTATGTATTCTCTGTTTGTCACTTGTTTGTTTCTTTAATTAATCAAGGTTCAAGCCTAATCTAAGGCCAACAGAGTGGTATCAGAGCATGGTTCGACGACAACAACTGAACGTGAAGATTTGGTTCAGGAAAACAAACCCCAGTATCGAAGAACATGGCGGGTTCAAGTAATCAAAGTTTTGGAGCTCAACCACCCCGTTTTCACAATTTGACTGTCAGAATTATGATTTTTGGTGTGTGAAAATGAAAAATCAACTTATTTCAAATGATTTGTGGGAGTATGTTGAAGATGCGTATGATGACCTCGAAGATGTCGATTTTTTAACGGATGCTCAAAAGCAAATATTGAAAGCACATAAGAGGAAAGATGCAAGAGCTCTCTCAATAATTCAACAAGGAGTTTTAAACAAGATTTTTTCGAGGATCATCAACAAGACCAAAACAAAGGATGCTTGAGATATTCTTTAAAGGGAGTATCGGGGCAACTGGTAGGTAAGAATNTTGTATTTGGGCTAAAAAATGTTATGTTTGTAATTGGGTCATAAAATTTTAGTATGAGTTTGGGTCATGTTTTGTTGTATTTAATTAGGCCCAAAGATAAAAAAAATTCTAGAATTATTTAGGTGTGTCTAGATAAAGTTTGTAAGAGTCTTTTCTATATTAGATAGAGTGTCTATATTTAGGTGTGTCTAGATAAAGTTTATTAGAGGCTTTTCTATAATATATGGAGTGTTTATATAAAATTTGTAAAAGACTTTTTTAATAGATATGAAATAAAAAAAATCTAGTTCCAGAACTTCCTATGTATTCTCTGTTTGTCACTTGTTTGTTTCTTTAATTAATCAAGGTTCAAGCCTAATCTAAGGCCAACAGAGTGGTATCAGAGCATGGTTCGACGACAACAACTGAACGTGAAGATTTGGTTCGGGAAAACAAACCCCAGTATCGAAGAACATGGCGGGTTCAAGTAATCAAAGTTTTGGAGCTCAACCACCCCCGTTTTCACAATTTGACTGTGAGAATTATGATTTTTGGTGTGTGAAAATGAAAAATCAACTTATTTCAAATGATTTGTGGGAGTATGTTGAAGATGCGTATGATGACCTCGAAGATGTCGATTTTTTAACGGATGCTCAAAAGCAAATATTGAAAGCACATAAGAGGAAAGATGCAAGAGCTCTCTCAATAATTCAACAAGGAGTTTTAAACAAGATTTTTTCGAGGATCATCAACAAGACCAAAACAAAGGATGCTTGAGATATTCTTTAAAGGGAGTATCGGGGCAACTGGTAGGTAAGAGTAATTAAACTTTAATCTTTGAGAAGAGATTTTGAAAATATGAAAATGAAAGATGGTAAAGTTTTGCAAGATTATTTTTCTAGATTGATAGAAGTTGTGAACCAAATGAAAATACATGGGGATAATATAACAAATGAAAGAATTGTGAACAAAAATTTAATTACGTTGACGGCAGACTATAACCCCATTGTTGCGGTTCTTGAAAATACTAAGAACATTGAAATCTTGAGTGTTGAAGAATTGATGGGTTTAATTAAATTATTTGAGCAAAGATTGAGTAAGCAAACGGAGAAGTCACTTAAAAGTGTTTCCAATCTAAGTTCAATGTTAGTGGTTCTAAAACTCAAGGAAACTCTTGGAATTTCAATAAATTGGAAGGTGAAAAATAAAAAAGTAAATTTGATAATGCAAAAGGTGGAGGAAAGAATAATTTTCACAAGAAGAATTTTCAAAGACAAGAAAATGAGGAGTCCACCCAAAGAAAGTGTAAAATTTGTAATCGAAATCGTCATGTGGAGAAAGATTGTTGGTTTAAGGGGAAGCCACAATGTTATAATTGCAAGAAATTTGGGCATGTGAAGAAGGACTATAGAGTAACAAACCAACAAGCTAACTTTACCAAAAAAGAAAAAGTTGATGGGAACATGCTTTATGGATGTCACAATGCTTTGGAGAAAAAATATAATATTTTATTTTTTGATAGTGGTTGTAGTAATCACATGACCGATTTTGAAAGCATTTTTGTCAACCTTGACGCTTCCTCCAATTTGCAAGTCAAAAAGGGTAATGGTGCTTTAGTCCAAACAAAAGAAAAATGAACTATTGCGGTGGAGACCAAGAAAGGAACAAGATACATAAGAGATGTTTTACTAGTTTCGGACTTGTAGCAAAATTTGTTGAGTGTTGGTCAAATTATGGAGCATGGGTACGTAGTTCACTTTGAGGATGATACTTGCAAGATTTATGAAAAAGGAGGGAACAACCAAATGGTGGCAACAATCAAGAAGGAGAAAAATAGAAGTTTTTCGCTCACTTTGAGGTATGCAACAAATGTTACTTTGAAGATGAATGTTGTGGATGAGACTTGGCTTTGGCATAAGAGATTGAGTCACTTGAATTTTCAAAGTTTGAAGTATCTACAACAAAAAGGCATGGTGCATGGTTTGCCAATGATTCAAGAAATCAAAGAAGTTTGTAAAGACTGTGTTATTGGGAAACAACACCGGGAGACATTTCTAAAAGACAAGGTATCGGGAGCAAAAGCGTCATTGGAGCTTGTTCATACCGATGTGTGCGGGTCTATGGACACAACAATCCATGGAGGTAATAAGTATTTCATTACTTTCATTGATGATTTTTCTAGANCCACAATGTTATAATTGCAAGAAATTTGGGCATGTGAAGAAGGACTATAGAGTAACAAACCAACAAGCTAACTTTACCAAAAAAGAAAAAGTTGATGGGAACATGCTTTATGGATGTCACAATGCTTTGGAGAAAAAATATAATATTTTATTTTTTGATAGTGGTTGTAGTAATCACATGACCGGTTTTGAAAGCATTTTTGTCAACCTTGACGTTTCCTCCAATTTGCAAGTCAAAAAGGGTGATGGTGCTTTAGTCCAAACAAAAGAAAAATGAACTATTGCGGTGGAGACCAAGAAAGGAACAAGATACATAAGAAATGTTTTACTAGTTTCGGACTTGTAGCAAAATTTGTTGAGTGTTGGTCAAATTGTGGAGCATGGTTACGTAGTTCACTTTGAAGATGATACTTGCAAGATTTATGAAAAAGGAGGGAACAACCAAATGGTGGCAACAATCAAGAAGGAGAAAAATAGAAGTTTTTCGCTCACTTTGAGGTATGCAACAAATATTACTTTGAAGATGAATGTTGTGGATGAGACTTGGCTTTGGTATAAGAGATTGAGTCACTTGAATTTTCAAAGTTTGAAGTATTTACAACAAAAAGGCATGGTGCATGGTTTGCCAATGATTCAAGAAATCAAAGAAGTTTGTAAAGACTGTGTTCTTGGGAAACAACATCGGGAGACATTTCTAAAAGACAAGGTATCGGGAGCAAAAGCGTCATTGGAGCTTGTTCATACCGATGTGTGCGGGTCTATGGACACAACAATCCATGGAGGTAATAAGTATTTCATTACTTTCATTGATGATTTTTCTAGAATGCCATGAGTTTATTTTATGAGACAAAATTGGAAGTGTTTGATGTTGGGTTTCAATACTTTGTATCAAAGTTGGGTTTTACTTTATGAGAAAAATAAAAGTATCGAAGGACAAGTTTCAATACTTTCGATAAATGTTGGGCGTCACACAACAATACATTAAGGGGGAGTGTTAAAGTTAATACTTTATTGTGTTATTTTGTATTTGAGCTAAAAAATGTTACGTTTGTAATTAGGTCATAAAATGTTAGTATGTGTTTGGGTCATGTTTTGTTGTATTTAATTAGGTCCAAAGATAGAAAATTCTAGAATTATTTAGGTGCGTCTAGATAAAATTTGCAGGAGTCTTTTTTAGAATATATGGAGTGTCTATATTTAAGTGTGTCTAGATAAAACTTGTTAGAGACTTTTTTAAAATATATGAAGTGTCTTTATAAAGTTTGTAAGAGACTTTTCTAATAAATATGGAATGAAAAAATGTAGTTCCAGAACTTCCCATGTATTCCATGGTTGTCTCTTATTTGTTTCTTTAATTAATCAAGGTTCAAGCCTAATCTAAGGCCAACAAAGGTTTAGAAAATCTTTTTCAATGAAATTCCTAAGAGTCATTCACGGATAATTCTCTAATTCGTTTTAACCTTATTATCCTATAAGTTTAAAATTAAACCAAGGGTGCTAGGTCTCTAGGTCATTCTCTTTGTCTTAAACTCTTGAAGGTCCATTGGAGATCTCTTGAGTTGGCTTTAACGCTTGAATTCCTCATGCATCGAAGTTTTTGGAACTTGATATTTGATGTATCATGACTATGAATTAGGTTGAAATTTACAACAACACTTCATGAAATTAGTCAATTAGAATCATTTCCTAATAAATAATATTGCAATGTGAAAGAGTAAAAATGGAGAAATATATCATTGATAGAGCTTTGAACTAGTTTTGAATAAATTGTCCAAAATGGGATTTAATTGTCCTCATAAAAATGTGATAGGACTCGATGATTTTTTCTTATGATAAATAGGATTTTACTTGTTATTTTCAATAATTTTATTAGCATCCCTATTATATAAATATATGTTAAAGGATGCATGTTATATTTTCTAAATTTTGTTAGCAACACTCTTGTTAGGGTTTGCCGATTAATAGAGAAAACAAAAATGCATATTTTGTCGGTTTGTCCAATAAATTTATCTAAATATATGCATTAATTATTAATATATACGTCTATATGTGTGTATGTATAAGTTGGGAAAAAAGACAGAACCCATCCACTACCATCATCTCTTTCTCCCCCACTGTGTCCATTCACTCTTGACCACAGGTCATCCTCCACCAACCACTCTTCCCCTTCTCTCTTCAAAGCTTATAGAGCTAATGACATTGGTGTAGTATCAATGACAATGGCTTGTGGTGATGGGCATGTTGTGGCCGCCAAATGACGCTAGGCATGCTGGTAGTTGCTTGGTGTTGGTCATAGTTATAAGACATATTCATGTGTTTTCTATTTGGTTTTATGTTAATTTTCATTTAGGATTTGGAGTTTGATCATCAAGTTAGATTAAACCTAGTGAATTGGTACTCTCTTTCTCTCTTAATTTTAATTTTGTTAAGGATGTAAACTACATTTTGAAATATAAAATGGTGGCGGCGAGTGGGCTNATGTTAATTTTCATTTAGGATTTGGAGTTTGATCATCAAGTTAGATTAAACCTAGTGAAGTGGTACTCTCTTTCTCTCTTAATTTTAATTTTGTTAAGGATGTAAACTACATTTTGAAATATAAAATGGTGGCGGCGAGTGGGTTGGTGATGGTGGTTTGTGTGAAAGATGGTGGTGACATTGCTCTGCTTTGTCCTGAAGAAGAAGAAGAAGAAAAAGGGAAGGAGGAGGAGGAAAATTTACATGTAGAAGAAACAAAATGATATTATAGGCATTTAAGAAAAATGGAATGACGTCAGCCTTTTTTTTAAGGTTGGATTTTCTGCCACATCTGGTAAGGGCGGGGATAAAAGNGGTGGTGACATTGCTCTGCTTTGTCCTGAAGAAGAAGAAGAAGAAAAAGGGAAGGACGAGGAGGAAAATTTACATGCAGAAGAAACAAAATGATATTATAGACATTTAAGAAAAATGGAATGACGTCAGCCTTTTTTTTAAGGTTGGATTATCTGCCACATCTGGTAAGGGCGGGGATAAACGTGACATGCAAACTAGAATTGAGTACAATTAATTTTTAAAACTCTTTTTTTAATAATGATAAGGTAAGCTTCACAGCTCAAACTTATACAAGGGGTTTTAAAACCCTTTGTATAGGTTGGATAGTTGTATACGAGATCCTTGTAGTAGGTTGGATCAACCTCCAATGGAGTGAAGACAATCTTTAGAAGCAACATGTTAGCATTATTGACCCCCTGATAAACCACTAAAACCTTCTTTGTTGGGACTCTGTGCAGTNGGATCAACCTCCAATGGAGTGAAGACAATCTTTAGAAGCAACATGTTAGCATTATTAACCCCCTGATAAACCACTAAAACCTTCTTTGTTGGGACTCTGTGCAGTGGGAAAGCCCTTTATGAAACCGACCACTAGTTACAAAGCTCTAATAAGGAATAGAGAGGGCTATCTCAATTAGGTGCAAATCAGTTACCCTTATT
Organism: Ilex paraguariensis; assembly: GCA_963454935.2. Classification (NCBI taxonomy): domain Eukaryota; kingdom Viridiplantae; phylum Streptophyta; class Magnoliopsida; order Aquifoliales; family Aquifoliaceae; genus Ilex; species Ilex paraguariensis. The sequence goes on from CAUOFW020002614.1 coordinate 632,973, forward strand.
TGTAAAATACTCCTCTTCCTAGTTAGGGAGTTAAGGAAAAAAATGACTTGATGAACCATTCCGTTCGCCACGCACTAACCTCATCCATTTCCTTATTGATTGATGCTGTAAGTACAATGCCACATAACTATGAAGAGTATAGTGGGATCGAAAGACAAGAGCTCATTCCCTTTCTTTGAAGTTTGCCACTTTTTTTGGACACAGCCTCAGATAACCTTAACCATGTATAAATAGAAATATTCTTCGATGGTGTCATTTTGAAATGTTAGCTTCAACCAGTATTTCACCTCCTATAGAGCAAAGTAGCCTTAATGAGCATAGGAGAAGAATGAGAGCAAGAAAACTAGTAACTTACAGTCACTGTGAAGCTTCAACACTTAGTGAAGAGTTAGCAAAGCTAGATTCTCATAGCGAGGCTCTTCGAATTTGTGAGGTGCTGTAGTAAGGCTGAAGCCCTATTATACTACTGAGCCAAGGATGTAATGCTTTATTAATAGAAGCAATCAATTGAGTTTTGAATGAATTAGCTTCATGGTAATGACTCAATCTATAGAGATAGAAAACCCTATGATGGAAACCTATCAAGTTAGATTTAGAGAAATATGGAACCAGTTATATAATAGGCGGATCAGTTGTCAGTGATTTCTTTCAATAGCATTAATTACACGAACATCAATCTACTGTATTTTTAATGTGATTGATGATGCACAAATTAGTTTGTATACCACATNGCTTTATTAATAGAAGCAATCAATTGAGTTTTGAATGAATTAGCTTCATGGTAATGGCTCAATCTATAGAGATAGAAAACCCTATGATGGAAACCTATCAAGTTAGATTTAGAGAAATATGGGACCAGTTATATAATAGGCGGATCAGTTGTCAGTGATTTCTTTCAATAACATTAATTACACGAACATCAATCTACTGTATTTTTAATGTGATTGATGATGCACAAATTAGTTTGTATACCACCTGTCAAGTATGCAGTATAAAATATAGGAAAATAAGTAGAGGGAGAGAGAAGACAAAGTTTATAGTGGTTCGGTCAACATAACCTACGTCTACTTTGAATGACAAGAGTTGCCAGTATTTTATTATCTCTGGTGTGGAAGGAGAGAAGAATGTTACAAGTTTTGAGAGAAGAGGNCAAATTAGTTTGTATACCACCTGTCAAGTATGCAGTATAAAATATAGGAAAATAAGTAGAGGGAGAGAGAAGACAAAGTTTATAGTGGTTCGGTCAACATAACCTACGTCTACTTTGAATGACAAGAGTCGCCAGTATTTTATTATCTCTGGTGTGGAAGGAGAGAAGAATGTTACAAGTTTTGAGAGAAGATGAGAGAATTATCTCGAATGAGTCTGATACCCCCCAAGTGTTTGTGGAACTTACAGTTTATAGTGGCTTAGTGTAGTAATTGAACAACAAGTCTGACAGTCATAATGGGTTGAGACCTTTTAATAGTCATAACGGATTGGAGTGACGTTAACAGTGATTAAATAGTTTGGCGACCTCTCATTCTACTCAACGGACAAGGAAGTTATGATGCTCTTCAAAAAGACTTGGTCAAAGGATGAGGGAAGGTTGACTCTCTCCAAACGGCGAGGGTGAGGCTCCTGGATGCTCCTNTTAGTTAAAAAACTTGTGTGTGTTATTAGTTAAAAACCTTGCACATATTTGAATCACAATTTAACTCGTTCATTGGGGAGACATGTTGAAAAANTTCTACTCAACGGACAAGGAAGTTATGAAGCTCTTAAAAAAGACTTGGTCAAAGGATGAGGGAAGGTTGACTCTCTCCAAACGGCGAGGGTGAGGCTCCTGGATGCTCTTTGGTGGCATAGAGGAGACTCTTTGATGACTCTTACTCCAAGGTGGTAGAGGAGACTCTTGGATGACCCTTACTCCAAGTGGTAGGGGAGATTCTTTGATGACATTGCATTCTCCCTGATGATGTTGCTCCTTGATTCTTGATGAGCTTGTCCTGGTTGACCGCATTGAGTTAGACTTATTGGATCTTTTGGAGATGGGCTATAAATTCGGACCGGACTTATAATTTGAGCTAAGCCCTTAGGCTTGGCCCATCAGTGATGATCCAATCCATATCGCTTAGTAAATTGGGGGTTTGGAGTACACAATAGTGATTTTTGAACCTTCATTTTATACAACATTTTTTAAAGCACTATAGCCTAGTGCAAAGCTAACAAAATTGTACAATAATGTGAGTTGAGGGTGTTACAATTAGTATTAGATTTATTTTACCCTCATGGGGTGGAGGCCACTGAAAGTTGTGCATCCCTCCATGCACCTCCATCCAATGGACAGTAGCTTGGTATGGTGACAACTAGCATGGTGGAATTAATCTCCCAGAAACTCATGTCACTTTGGTCGGGATGGGGCCCAAACAAGGACGGTTGGGCTCAAATGGGTAGATTGTAGAGTGTCAATCACACAATGCTAGGTGAAAATTGGGTGTAGCGTGGTACATAAGGGTAAGTCTTAAAGTTTTATTATACAAACTGTTTTAAAGCGTGCATTTAGTCCAATGTAAATAATATTATACAATGTAGATTTGGAGCATTACAAGTAGTTTTTAGTGGCTTTAAGCTGAGAAATCTGGTGAACTACGTATGTGCCATNGCATTTAGTCCAATGTAAATAATATTATACAATGTAGATTTGGAGCATTACAAGTAATTTTTAGTGGCTTTAAGCTGAGAAATCTGGTGAACTACGTATGTGCCATGTGTTGCTTATCTGATGGCATGATGGGGGGTAATTTGAGATTTCCTTAAAAATAAGGTAAGTCGGGTAATGGTAATTTTTCCTTCCAACAAATAGGCCAGATGATCATCCCCAGTTTATGCCCATTCATATCCCGTTTTAAGCATTGGGCTACTGCTAGTCTTCCTAGGCATTACAGTGATATGAAGATTTTAAAGCTATACAATTGAAGATTTCCTTTGAACTTAAAAGGAAACATCCAAAATTGAAATTGCTCGCTTGGCCTATACCCTCATTTTGATCAACTTCAAAATGCATTAAGTATGCGTTTTAAGAGAGTAAACAAAGAACAATTTCAAAGGAAATCAGAAGCAAACTTCCATAATATTTTCTTCATAATGAACACAAAGTGTCACTAAAAACAAGTTAAACTTCTATCAATAGAGATGGCACTCTTTCTGCATTTAACAGTGGAATGAGAAAGAACTGGAAGTCCCCATTGACAAGAGAAGATAATTGTGGGGTATACAGCTTCCATCTTCATTCTGCTGACTATCTCAGCACAGATCCTGGTAATCCTTCTGGGCAATATAACCACAGAAAATGCCTTCCAATTCAACTTTCTAGACCTTGACACCCTAAAACCCTTGANGCTTCCATCTTCATTCTGCTGACTATCTCAGCACAGATCCTGGTAATCCTTCTGGGAAATATAACCACAGAAAATGCCTTCCAATTCAACTTTCTAGACCTTGACACCCTAAAACCCTTGAATCTTCCATTCATTTTCTTAACCCAAAGCTTTCTAGGCCTTGCCACCTTCTCATCAGCATTGTTTAGCCTCTTGTAACGAGTGCCCAAGTGTTCTTCAACCAAATCTTGGAAACCCATCTGCAACATTGAGGTTTATGTTGATGGGGAGAGAAAGAGAGAGAGATGAGTGGGCTTGAAGGAATATGCANACCCTAAAACCCTTGAATCTTCCATTCATTTTCTTAACCCAAAGCTTTCTAGGCCTTGCCACCTTCTCATCAGCATTGTTTAGCCTCTTGTAACGAGTGCCCAAGTGTTCTTCAACCAAATCTTGGAAACCCATCTGCAACATTGAGGTTTATGTTGATGGGGAGAGAGAGAGAGAGATGAGTGGGCTTGAAGGAATATGCAAAGTGTAGCTGAAATGTTTACAGAGAGAACCTAGTTATATATAGAGGGAGAAAAGGAGAGGTTAAAATGAGAGAATGTGCAGTAAGCACATGGAGAATCTGCTTCCTAGACCACTTCAAACAAATACTAGTAAGAGAAAGGGCTGAAGATTTTCTGCGTTGGGATTCCTCTAACACATGGCTGGCATCATATTCTAAGCCAGTGCATTGTATTGTAAGAGAAAAAATGTACATGTACTTGGTTGGCTAGAGAGAGAGAGAGAGAGAGAGAGAGAGAGAGATGCCCTTCTATTCCTTTAACCGACACACAGAGAGATGCCCCTCTATTCCTTTAACACACACACACACACACACACACAGAGTTGNGCTGAAGATTTTCTGCGTTGGGATTCCTCTAACACATGGCTGGCATCATATTCTAACCCAGTGCATTGTATTGTAAGAGAAAAAATGTACATGTACTTGGTTGGCTAGAGAGAGAGAGAGAGAGAGAGAGATGCCCTTCTATTCCTTTAACTGACACACAGAGAGATGCCCCTCTATTCCTTTAACACACACACACATACACACACACACAGAGTCGATCCTGTATTCCTTCAACACATGGCTATGTTGGTGTGTGTAACCAACTTACCAACTCAGAAGTAGAATACTCTCTTCCTTTTCTCTCAATGTTTGTTCTTTTGTGATAATGTGATTAGAAGATGATGCAGAGAATATTGAAGACATGTGCAATGACTGAGGTACATGTTAGGGTTGAAAAACAAAGGGCAATGATTCGTTGCGGATTATATTAAGACACAGATCTACTTGTTTCTAATTATTTGACAGAGATTAGTTTGCAATCATTAGTTTACTTTTTTACAAGGTTTAGTCAAGCCTAGGTATCATTTGGTCTAAATTGTCCGCTTTTGGAAAGAAAACAGGTGCCAAGTATAATTTAAGTAAGCGATCCTTTCTGGGTCAAGACTTAGCTAATTCAGAGTTCCTGCTTATTTGTTGACTAATGTTGGAAAACCCATATGATCCGAATGGGCTCCACAGAGTTTATCGACAATATGTGTTTGATATGAAATTTATTCAGCTGTCCTAACGTTTATTCATGGGCAAATTAAGGATTACCTCCTTGTGGTTAGACTCAGTTACATGTTACTTCCTTGTACTTTTAAAACCTACACACATAACCCTTTATAGTTTTGGGTGTTAACAGAAAATAAAAAATGACTATTCTCCCCTCTACATCCATAATGATCCCAAACATCAATCCAACATCTGTTTGTGTCATATATATACGTGTCCGATGTCAAACACAGAGTGAGAGAGAATGGGACCAATCCTCCCTGAATGATATGACCCATGGAGGACAGATCCAAGATGAGTGTCTGGGATTGATCAACATGGTGCAATGGATTTTTTTTTTTTAATTGCTCTGGGTTTGTTTTTTTGTTTCCCTATGGTGACAATGGCTGAGATAAAGGTGGTGGTGGTGTTGGAGATGAGGACTTCAGAAACCATTCTGTGGTGGCAATGGTAGTATTCCAATTTAAAATCTAAGATATCTTCTGTGCTGCTACCTATTGGGCCACCTTTGTTGATTGTATTGTAGGGCTAAGGGAAATATTATGAATTCTAAATTTGGAATCTCAATTAAATGTGGACTCTTGGTCGAGTGGATTTTATTGAAAAAAGTTCACGGGACTCACTTATTTAAGGGTCCAGAGAAAGTACATGATACACCTTGGCTGAGCATTGTTTTTTTGAGCACACCTTGGCTGAGCATTGTTGGGTTGATGTGTTCCACATTAAACAGCTTTACAAGGGCCTGTATTCAAGAATTAATGCACTCTTGTCAGACCAGTTCAACAACTATGGCATCCTTCTCAATTACCAAATTTCTTGTGTTACAAGTTTGTTGCAAGCCACCTCTTAGACATAAGGAGGTAACATGTAACTAGACCAAATCATAATGGGGTTTTCCATAATTTACCATTTATTTATTTATGGATTAATAGCGTTTTTTCCTCTAAAATATGCGTGTTTTGTCAATTTAATCCTCCATGCAAGAATTTTATCAATTTAATTCCTAAAGAATTTAATTCATGTTTAAATGATCCCTAATTGAACGGTTCATTAAGTTATTTGATGTCATTTGTCATTCTTTCAAAGAGTATCACTTGACTATCACATGATTACTTTCATAAAAAATTTAAAAGTCTATAAGGGTCATTTAAACACGAATTGATATTTTAAAAACTAAATTTATAACATTAATATAATAAAAACCAAACTGGCAAAACATACATACTTTAGGGACTAAAAATGTTTCTAACCCTTTATTTATTCATGACCTTTTGAACCCGAATTGTTCAACAATTAATGGATCGACTTGATACATTGTAAAATACATTAAAGATTCAAAAATCAAGTTTATCAAGAACTACCATACTGCTCTTAGCTGGAATTTAAGGCTGTTGCTAAGTTAGCTTAGTATAAATACTTATAGGAGCAAAATGATCAATCTTCAAAATAACCAAGTAAATCAAAGAGGTACTGATGTTAAGAATGGAACAACCCAAGTGATTTGCATTTTGCAGAGCTAACTGAAAGGTAAAAGATACCAGGAAAATTGGTTCAATTTTTCTGTAAGTTCCAAATATTTGTTTACCTATCCTATGAGCTAATTTGGTTATGTTCAGTTTCCCCTCATTGTGTCTACAATACAAGGTTTTTCTTGAGATAGTTTTGGTCATGTTACACTTGGAGAGTTTCCAATGAACATGTCGGAATCTGCCAAATTTCATGGTGTTATACCATCTATTGTGTTGTACATCGACTTGAGTGTTTTCAATTACATACAAACGAGATTTTTGTTCAAGAATAGAAGCATTATGTTATACCCTCTTAAACATTTTAAGCTTTTAGATGAGTTAATATTTTAAACTTGTATCAGGAGGTCACACTTTTGAATTTTTTCATCATTCTATTAGTTAAAAAACTTGTGTGTGTTATTAGTTAAAAACCTTGCACATATTTGAATCACAATTTAACTCGTTCATTGGGGAGACATGTTGAAAAATATAATTACTTATGATATACTCTCGCTCTCTATAACAGTTTAATTTAGATAAGTTAGTTGTTTAAGAACCTGGAGCCTTACTTTCATAGTCTCAACATTTCTTGAGCAAGGTTTTCTTAAACCTTTTTTATTACCTAATCATTGTTTAGCAAAGAAGGGAAGGGACCACAAGAAGTGGGTCGAAGCCGGCTCCCGCAACAAAGAAAATAAGGTAGAAGACAAGAAACAACTTGCATTATGGTTCTCTTACCTACTTATTAAAAACTAGAGGGGTCTAAATGCTAGGCACATGGACTTGGTTTGAGAGAGGGGGGTGGAAGAGAGCAGGTAACTAAAAAATTTAGAAAGTGTGGCAATAAACTATTCCAAGTAAACTAAATAGTTTAATATTTGTTTCAATTATTTTAATTATTCACATTTACTTTATGAATGAAAAAAAGAGGGAAACCCATAAGTACTACACGAGCTCGTAAGTCAAGTACAAAACGAGTCTTGATATCTTCATGAGATGATCTATATTTCTTACAAAGTAAAATTGCTAGTTTTTTGTTGCTTTTAAAGAATCTGACAATTATAGTTAAGTTGTTAGATAATATATATTCTTTTACAAACGTATGTTGACCACATTCGTATATTATTTTTTTAAGTTTTATATCATATTATATCATCTTCGTATCTCATATTTGTATCCGTGTTTTCTCAGTTACAAACAAGATGCAAAAGTTATCTTGAAAAAAAGAGTTGGATTGTATCGTGTTAATTGTGTTTTAAGTTTTGAGTATGGCTAGTGCTGTAATATTATGTCATGTATTTCCATATTCAATATCGACCTGAGCTGTTTCAACTTAATAAATTAATGCTACTTAGATATAATTTATTGATCTAATTATTCATAATTAATGGATTGACAGTGGATCCTAATTCTTATTGAGACCCACATAATCAATTAAATAGTTATAACAGATTTGATCAGTAAATTAGGTCTACATAACATTAGCATGATATACGAGTGTCTGAGTCATAATTTCCAAATTTAAAAACCCAAAAAATTAATTAAAAATTATTTTATGTTACGAAGTGAATTGCTTAATGGAGTGAGGACAACAAAGCCAATTGTATGGCTCATGCTGATCAATAGATAGGGGTTGCTGGCAACGGTACATATGACTCATAAATCTTTAAACAATTGGAGGGATACATGGGCAGTGCATGTGGACAAATAAAACTGAGGGAATATGGTACCCTGCTAGGCCTAGGTAGCTAGCTACTTCCAATATCGAGTGTTTCTATGGAATTTTCGAACAAAAAACTATGAATTGCAATCAAGTCTGTACATGAATCATTGGTGTTTTTGGCAATATTTAGAGACGGATTGCCGTGTATAAAAGTCAATAATGTTATCTCGACTTTATTTGTTGATTATTTACTGTAATAAGTTTAAAAAATTCTTTTAGAAAACCTGTTTTTTTTTCCATGAAAGAATGCAAAACCAAACTCAAAACGCATATTTATAACGGCTCACAATTTTTGACTCAGGTTTAATCACATGCATATCTTTTTTTCCCCTCGTCTAGTAGTATACATATGTACATTTATAAGTATATCATTTATAAATTGAGATTCATATATATATATATATATATATATATATATATATATATATATCAGTTTTATTGTATAATTATCAAATAATTAAATATTACTTTTACGAGTGATCAATTTTTCATTTAAAAAAATTTACCTTAAAAAAGGGTTATTGGATTGGTGGCCGTAAAAGTCAGAGCACAAAATTTATAAGGGAACGACTACGACTTTGATATCAATATCATACAAAAAATTATAATTTTTAATTTCAAATTGTACATTACAAAGAAAAAGTTGAATGAGTTAATTTATGATCGATAACGTACTTTTTAAGTATTGTGACCACTCAAGAAGAATTGCAACTTCTCATTTACAAAGTATAATACCCTCAATAGTGAATAATTTTGGTACAATACAGAAAAAAAAAAAACGGTACTATATATAGCCTCATCCAAATAGTCTTAAAGTTCTATTCAAACATGTATTATTTTTTTTCCTTATTAGTTCTGAGTTTCAAAATTAAGTAGAGCCCACTTTTGATGGAACAATTAAAATTTTTTATTAAATTCTTAAATTATGTCAAAATAACATTTTCTAAATGAAACCCACAAACATTTCGTGTGTGGCCATCCAAACGCCATCCAATTGCCCACTCCACGTAACAAAAGCCAATCCCATTTGGACGAGAAGAAGAAAAAAAATGTAGGGCTTGATAGACGTATTATGAGGAAATTAAATATTATGTTACAGTATTTTTTATTTAATTGGGTTTAATACTTTATTTGATAAGTAAATTTAANCGATCCTGTATTCCTTCAACACATGGCTATGTTGGTGTGTGTAACCAACTTACCAACTCAGAAGTAGAATACTCTCTTCCTTTTCTCTCAATGTTTGTTCTTTTGTGATAATGTGATTAGAAGATGATGCAGAGAATATTGAAGACATGTGCAATGACTGAGGTACATGTTAGGGTTGAAAAACAAAGGGCAATGATTCGTTGCGGATTATATTAAGACACAGATCTACTTGTTTCTAATTATTTGACAGAGATTAGTTTGCAATCATTAGTTTACTTTTTTACAAGGTTTAGTCAAGCCTAGGTATCATTTGGTCTAAATTGTCCGCTTTTGGAAAGAAAACAGGTGCCAAGTATAATTTAAGTAAGCGATCCTTTCTGGGTCAAGACTTAGCTAATTCAGAGTTCCTGCTTATTTGTTGACTAATGTTGGAAAACTCATATGATCCGAATGGGCTCCACAGAGTTTATCTACAATATGTGTTTGATATGAAATTTATTCAGCTGTCCTAACGTTTATTCATGGGCAAATTAAGGATTACCTCCTTGTGGTTAGACTCAGTTACATGTTACTTCCTTGTACTTTTAAAACCTACACACATAACCCTTTATAGTTTTGGGTGTTAACAGAAAATAAAAAATGACTATTCTCCCCTCTACATCCATAATGATCCCAAACATCAATCCAACATCTGTTTGTGTCATATATATACGTGTCCGATGTCAAACACAGAGTGAGAGAGAATGGGACCAATCCTCCCTGAATGATATGACCCATGGAGGACAGATCCAAGATGAGTGTCTGGGATTGATCAACATGGTGCAATGGATATTTTTTTTTTTAATTGCTCTGGGTTTGTTTTTTTGTTTCCCTATGGTGACAATGGCTGAGATAAAGGTGGTGGTGGTGTTGGAGATGAGGACTTCAGAAACCATTCTGTGGTGGCAATGGTAGTATTCCAATTTAAAATCTAAGATATCTTCTGTGCTGCTACCTATTGGGCCACCTTTGTTGATTGTATTGTAGGGCTAAGGGAAATATTATGAATTCTAAATTTGGAATCTCAATTAAATGTGGACTCTTGGTCGAGTGGATTTTATTGAAAAAAGTTCACGGGACTCACTTATTTAAGGGTCCAGAGAAAGTACATGATACACCTTGGCTGAGCATTGTTTTTTTGAGCACACCTTGGCTGAGCATTGTTGGGTTGATGTGTTCCACATTAAACAGCTTTACAAGGGCCTGTATTCAAGAATTAATGCACTCTTGTCAGACCAGTTCAACAACTATGGCATCCTTCTCAATTACCAAATTTCTTGTGTTACAAGTTTGTTGCAAGCCACCTCTTAGACATAAGGAGGTAACATGTAACTAGACCAAATCATAATGGGGTTTTCCATAATTTACCATTTATTTATTTATGGATTAATAGCGTTTTTTCCTCTAAAATATGCGTGTTTTGTCAATTTAATCCTCCATGCAAGAATTTTATCAATTTAATTCCTAAAGAATTTAATTCATGTTTAAATGATCCCTAATTGAACGGTTCATTAAGTTATTTGATGTCATTTGTCATTCTTTCAAAGAGTATCACTTGACTATCACATGATTACTTTCATAAAAAATTTAAAAGTCTATAAGGGTCATTTAAACACGAATTGATATTTTAAAAACTAAATTTATAACATTAATATAATAAAAACCAAACTGGCAAAACATACATACTTTAGGGACTAAAAATGTTTCTAACCCTTTATTTATTCATGACCTTTTGAACCCGAATTGTTCAACAATTAATGGATCGACTTGATACATTGTAAAATACATTAAAGATTCAAAAATCAAGTTTATCAAGAACTACCATACTGCTCTTAGCTGGAATTTAAGGCTGTTGCTAAGTTAGCTTAGTATAAATACTTATAGGAGCAAAATGATCAATCTTCAAAATAACCAAGTAAATCAAAGAGGTACTGATGTTAAGAATGGAACAACCCAAGTGATTTGCATTTTGCAGAGCTAACTGAAAGGTAAAAGATACCAGGAAAATTGGTTCAATTTTTCTGTAAGTTCCAAATATTTGTTTACCTATCCTATGAGCTAATTTGGTTATGTTCAGTTTCCCCTCATTGTGTCTACAATACAAGGTTTTTCTTGAGATAGTTTTGGTCATGTTACACTTGGAGAGTTTCCAATGAACATGTCGGAATCTGCCAAATTTCATGGTGTTATACCATCTATTGTGTTGTACATCGACTTGAGTGTTTTCAATTACATACAAACGAGATTTTTGTTCAAGAATAGAAGCATTATGTTATACCCTCTTAAACATTTTAAGCTTTTAGATGAGTTAATATTTTAAACTTGTATCAGGAGGTCACACTTTTGAATTTTTTCATCATTCTATTAGTTAAAAAACTTGTGTGTGTTATTAGTTAAAAACCTTGCACATATTTGAATCACAATTTAACTCGTTCATTGGGGAGACATGTTGAAAAATATAATTACTTATGATATACTCTCGCTCTCTATAACAGTTTAATTTAGATAAGTTAGTTGTTTAAGAACCTGGAGCCTTACTTTCATAGTCTCAACATTTCTTGAGCAAGGTTTTCTTAAACCTTTTTTATTACCTAATCATTGTTTAGCAAAGAAGGGAAGGGACCACAAGAAGTGGGTCGAAGCCGGCTCCCGCAACAAAGAAAATAAGGTAGAAGACAAGAAACAACTTGCATTATGGTTCTCTTACCTACTTATTAAAAACTAGAGGGGTCTAAATGCTAGGCACATGGACTTGGTTTGAGAGAGGGGGGTGGAAGAGAGCAGGTAACTAAAAAATTTAGAAAGTGTGGCAATAAACTATTCCAAGTAAACTAAATAGTTTAATATTTGTTTCAATTATTTTAATTATTCACATTTACTTTATGAATGAAAAAAAGAGGGAAACCCATAAGTACTACACGAGCTCGTAAGTCAAGTACAAAACGAGTCTTGATATCTTCATGAGATGATCTATATTTCTTACAAAGTAAAATTGCTAGTTTTTTGTTGCTTTTAAAGAATCTGACAATTATAGTTAAGTTGTTAGATAATATATATTCTTTTACAAACGTATGTTGACCACATTCGTATATTATTTTTTTAAATTTTATCATATTATATCATCTTCGTATCTCATATTTGTATCCGTGTTTTCTCAGTTACAAACAAGATGCAAAAGTTATCTTGAAAAAAAGAGTTGGATTGTATCGTGTTAATTGTGTTTTAAGTTTTGAGTATGGCTAGTGCTGTAATATTATGTCATGTATTTCCATATTCAATATCGACCTGAGCTGTTTCAACTTAATAAATTAATGCTACTTAGATATAATTTATTGATCTAATTATTCATAATTAATGGATTGACAGTGGATCCTAATTCTTATTGAGACCCACATAATCAATTAAATAGTTATAACAGATTTGATCAGTAAATTAGGTCTACATAACATTAGCATGATATACGAGTGTCTGAGTCATAATTTCCAAATTTAAAAACCCAAAAAATTAATTAAAAATTATTTTATGTTACGAAGTGAATTGCTTAATGGAGTGAGGACAACAAAGCGAATTGTATGGCTCATGCTGATCAATGGATAGGGGTTGCTGGCAACGGTACATATGACTCATAAATCTTTAAACAATTGGAGGGATACATGGGCAGTGCATGTGGACAAATAAAACTGAGGGAATATGGTACCCTGCTAGGCCTAGGTAGCTAGCTACTTCCAATATCGAGTGTTTCTATGGAATTTTCGAACAAAAAACTATGAATTGCAATCAAGTCTGTACATGAATCATTGGTGTTTTTGGCAATATTTAGAGACGGATTGCCGTGTATAAAAGTCAATAATGTTATCTCGACTTTATTTGTTGATTATTTACTGTAATAAGTTTAAAAAATTCTTTTAGAAAACCTGTTTTTTTTTCCATGAAAGAATGCAAAACCAAACTCAAAACGCATATTTATAACGGCTCACAATTTTTGACTCAGGTTTAATCACATGCATATCTTTTTTTCCCCTCGTCTAGTAGTATACATATGTACATTTATAAGTATATCATTTATAAATTGAGATTCATATATATATATATATATATATATATATATATATATATATATCAGTTTTATTGTATAATTATCAAATAATTAAATATTACTTTTACGAGTGATCAATTTTTCATTTAAAAAAATTTACCTTAAAAAAGGGTTATTGGATTGGTGGCCGTAAAAGTCAGAGCACAAAATTTATAAGGGAACGACTACGACTTTGATATCAATATCATACAAAAAATTATAATTTTTAATTTCAAATTGTACATTACAAAGAAAAAGTTGAATGAGTTAATTTATGATCGATAACGTACTTTTAAAGTATTGTGACCACTCAAGAAGAATTGCAACTTCTCATTTACAAAGTATAATACCCTCAATAGTGAATAATTTTGGTACAATACAGAAAAAAAAAAAACGGTACTATATATAGCCTCATCCAAATAGTCTTAAAGTTCTATTCAAACATGTATTATTTTTTTTCCTTATTAGTTCTGAGTTTCAAAATTAAGTAGAGCCCACTTTTGATGGAACAATTAAAATTTTTTATTAAATTCTTAAATTATGTCAAAATAACATTTTCTAAATGAAACCCACAAACATTTCGTGTGTGGCCATCCAAACGCCATCCAATTGCCCACTCCACGTAACAAAAGCCAATCCCATTTGGACGAGAAGAAGAAAAAAAATGTAGGGCTTGATAGACGTATTATGAGGAAATTAAATATTATGTTACAGTATTTTTTATTTAATTGGGTTTAATACTTTATTTGATAAGTAAATTTAATACCGTATTAATTTCAAAAAAATATATTAATCGTATACTTATCGTATATTTTTTATAAGATAGTTTTGTATTATGGAGGTTTTTTAATATCACCAAGAGAGGTAGTATTATAATCCAACTCAAACGTATTATTCTACACATTTACTATTATAATCCCATAAAATCAAATTGTTATCAATGTAATAAATACTGATTGAATATATTTTTGTTAATTCAACATTAATACGATAAAATAATTCTCTAACCAAACAATCGCTTGAATTAAATAACTATTATCCAATATTTATATTGTGTATTACCAAACTATTGATAAAATTACGCATTATTGTAATACCCTATTTAATCTTGTATTTTATCTTTTGAGCAATGCTACATGGACTTAAAAAATAAACTTAATAATCTCAACCATTGATTTCATTGTGGATTCCAGTATTTATTGGGACGTACTACCTATTCAATGATTGAGATTATCAAGTCTAATTTTTAAATCTATCTATCATTACCCTTATCTTTTTATATTATATTAGACTGTATTATTATATCTAATTCACCCATTTATAACCAAACGAGTCGGTAATGTCATCTTTACTCCTGGATATGCGTCAATTAAATTCTTCAACTATAATACGACGGCGCAGTCTTCGCTGAAAGNACTCACTTATTTAAGGGTCCAGAGAAAGTACATGATACACCTTGGCTGAGCATTGTTTTTTTGAGCACACCTTGGCTGAGCATTGTTGGGTTGATGTGTTCCACATTAAACAGCTTTACAAGGGCCTGTATTCAAGAATTAATGCACTCTTGTCAGACCAGTTCAACAACTATGGCATCCTTCTCAATTACCAAATTTCTTGTGTTACAAGTTTGTTGCAAGCCACCTCTTAGACATAAGGAGGTAACATGTAACTAGACCAAATCATAATGGGGTTTTCCATAATTTACCATTTATTTATTTATGGATTAATAGCGTTTTTTCCTCTAAAATATGCGTGTTTTGTCAATTTAATCCTCCATGCAAGAATTTTATCAATTTAATTCCTAAAGAATTTAATTCATGTTTAAATGATCCCTAATTGAACGGTTCATTAAGTTATTTGATGTCATTTGTCATTCTTTCAAAGAGTATCACTTGACTATCACATGATTACTTTCATAAAAAATTTAAAAGTCTATAAGGGTCATTTAAACACGAATTGATATTTTAAAAACTAAATTTATAACATTAATATAATAAAAACCAAACTGGCAAAACANTAAAAGTCTATAAAGGTCATTTAAACACGAATTGAATATTTTAAAAACTAAATTTATAACATTAATATAATAAAAATCAAACTGGCAAATTATACATACTTTAGGGACTAAAAATGTTTCTAACCCTTTATTTATTCATGACCTTTTGAACCCGAATTGTTCAACAATTAATGGATCGACTTGATACACTGTAAAATACAATAAAGATTCAAAAATCAAGTTTATCAAGAACTACCGTNTTTTTTGGGAGATTTGGTATACTTTATATTGTGGATTTTAAACTATTTCTTAATCTATCTATGTCTCCAAGAAACCATAGTTCGAATGACGCGTTTGTAACATAGTTCGAAAATATAGATTAAAATCACACTTTCATTTTGAAAATAAGTAAGAAACTATAACATAGATAGAATTAAAGTCGAAAAGTTCCAAATTTTGATAATTGATTTGCTTTTTGTGCCCCTCATCTAGCAGATGCTAGAATGAGTATTATGGACATTTGTATGCTTTCAAGTCAATTTTCTTTTTCTTCAAACAACAACCAGAACTTCCTTATCAGCTTTAGCAATTGTATACTCTAAATTTTTATGGTTTGACACTAAGAACATAACATTCGATGAGATCTCAAATATGACTAGAAACAGGTTGAGACAGAGAGATATAGAATTTCTATGGAAGACCCTTGACGTAGAAGGGAATTAGAAAATTTTCTATTATGAAACCTATAGATTATGACCTTTGAAATAAGGAAATATTGTTGAAGTTATAACTATAACTAAAGAGCAATGCTATAAGGATCTAATTTATTAATATAATTTATTGAATTAATTCACGATCACCTTTATATTAATTATAAATTTTAAAATTTATTATTAATCAAATAATTTCAGTGAAGTCACATGATTAGAATGAGATGGATGGCAACTATGGTATTGAAGTTGGTTTGTTATACTTTAGGGAATTGCACAAACTTCGAGGTTGCATTGTTTAATATCATAAACTCGTAGCTTTTGCTGAGAAAAGCAGCTATGGAAGTGGTATGGGGGAACATTCACCCTTTTTTTTTTTTGGACGAAAAAAAGAAAAAGAGAATAAATTGTTTATGGTCAGCCTGTAAATCAATTATTTACAGGTAATCCGTAAATTAATTGTTCACAAGTAGTAAATTAAAATTTGATAAATATACAAATTTATTAGAAATCCTCACAAATTTGATAATAATATCACAAAATTATTATGGGAAAGACAATAGTTTTAAGTATTGAAATATGGTGTCATTCTATTGCAATGATTAAATTTTTAATTAATTTTTTTATTGAACATGCTATAGTTTGACGTTACTATTTTTTTGTTGAACATATTACTGTTTGATGTTATTATTTTTTTTTTTGAGTCTGTTGCTATTTGATGTTACTATTATTTTTTTGATATATATATATATATATATATATATATATATATATATATATCTGACAAAAAAATAATTTTAATACTAGCACAATTCCTAGGTTAAGAGTTATTATATTTGAAAACATTGAAAATAATCATAGGCAATATTTATGGTAGGGGTAATTAGGTAATACAAAAAAAAGAATTTCAAATGTATACTTAATCAAAATAATTTAATGAAAAAGAGGACTTAATAGAGTATAAGTCTGACTATGGTACTTAAAGCCAAATAAGTTTTAAAAAAAATACCAATAGCCACATATCCGTATTTCATATATCCATGATATTATTGAGATTTAATCTCTAAACCCATGATATTCTAAGCTATACCAAAAGAATCCTATAGAACTNTGATATTATTGAGATTTAATCTCTAAACCCATGATATTCTAATCTATACCAAAAGAATCCTATAGAATTTGAAGCCCAACAAAAAAATTTGGGAAATTTGAAAGTCGGTGCAAAAATTTGGACTTAATTGAATTAAATTACGTTAAGAAAACTAATTTGGCTATAAGTGCATTTTTTTGAAAAAAGACTAAAAGGTTATTCATTACTCAATTACTCTCTTTCGCTTTTCTCTCCATTACTCTCTTTCCTATTTTCTCTCTCTCTCTCTCTTCGTTACTCTCTCTCTTCGTTACTCTCTATATCTATCACCTATTTTCTCTCTCTTCCCCTCATTGATAATTTATTTTCTTTTCAAATATGTAAAGATTTGATTTGATTTTTGCACCTTTCTCTCCCTCTATTTTCTCTCACCTTTACTCTTTTTCTTTCCGTATTATCTCTCTTCTTATATCAATGTTACAACAACATAATTACATCAATCAATTATACCAATTAGTTACAATTGCCTATAATACATCAACCAGTTATTCATATATTCTGATAGACCAAACATTTTTCCTAAACAATTATATAAAATTACAACACTAACCCAATTTATCATTAAGTTATTTACATTATCCAAAAAGTTACATCATTTAATATTACGTGGTTACACTAATTATATATATCAAATTGAGTTTATTATTACACAAAAGAGTTTACCATTACACCAAATTTGGTGTACTAAATATTGTGACTTTTTTGTTTATGTAAACAACTGAATAACAAATTAGGTTGGTGTTGTAATTTCGTGTAACTGTTTGGTGTAATTATTTGGTGTGACTGTTGGTTTATCAGAATTAACTGTTTTGTGTGTTATATGACAATTATAACTGATTGGTGTAATTGTGTTGTTGTAACGTTGATATAAAGAAAGGGAATAAGTAGAGAGAGTAATGGTGAGAGAAAATAAGGGGAGAGAGAGTGGGAGAGAGAAAGAGAAAAAAAGGGAAAGAGAGATGAAAAATTAAATCAAATTTTTAAATAAAAATAAATTATCAATGGGAGAGAGAGAAAAAAATATAGAGAGAGATAAAGAGAAAATAGGAAAAAGAGAGAGAGAGTAATGGAGAGAGAGTAACCATGTGAAAAATAGGGGAGAGAGAGTGTGTGTGAAAGAATAAAAATTATGCATAATTTAAAGAAGAGTAAGTAAGTAAAATAAATAAAAAATTATTTGAATTTTATACCTAATCATAAGGGTAAACAATTTATCGATACATTTTTTTCTTAAATAAGTCTAAAAAAATGTACCCACAACAAAAAAAATCCAAAAAAAAATAGGTTCATGGTCTAAGACTTATACATAAATCTACCCACAAAAATTCTACAAAATCCATTTGTTGCACCAAAACAAAAAAAGAGTTGTATGAGACAAAAGTTGTTGAACTGTACAAAACGTTAGTCCTCTCTCTCTCTCTCTCTAAATCAATCATACACCATCTTTCTCTCACACTCAGTGACACTATTTTCATTTTCATCTAAAATCAAAATATTTCTCTCCCTTNACCATATAAGTGCACGGGTAAAAAACCGCAAATAGTTGAAATATGTCGAGGTGAGTACCTAGCCTTCGAGTATCATTCAATCCGTGAGCCGTAAGGCAGAAACATGTTAAAGGGACCCCCGATGTTGAGCCAAGGGAGGCCCCTCCGATGCCTAAGTCAGTATTGCGNATTTTGTTGGCAAGAGTGATAATATAACTTTGATCAAGAGAGAATCAAAATATCAAATTTTGATTTTTGAAAGTAACATTGATAAATTAAATTTTATTGTTTCATAGTTTTAGGACTTTTGTTTAAATTCAAGCTTATATTTTTTAAAAAATATATTCTTTTTCATAATTTGTATTAATTTTGTTGATTATATAGACAACCATCCAATATAAAAATTTTAAAAATAGAAAAATTTAAAAACAAATTGTATCTCAAAAAAATATTCTGATAAATTTGTAAAAAATATCAAATAAAAGATACATTAGTAATTGATAAGATATGATACCAAAATTTGAGAATATATAATTTGATTAGGAATATGTATGTGAACCAGTAATTTTTTTAATATATATATTAATATTAAAAAAAATTAGAATACTTCATTTAAATTTATCACTTTACTTTATACCTCAATTCGTATCAAGCGGTTGCCCCTCATCTCTATACAAGTAAAGGTCTTGCGTGTAAAGTAAAAGTCACAGTTCGAAAGTCGTAATGAATTTATTCTGTGCTCTCTTTCCTGTCCTGCTATTCAAACTTGCTGATTTGAATAATGGAGTTTCCTGACGCCCTGTGCTCTGTTATAGTCCAATGGTCTTAAAAGTTTCAATATTCAAACATGCATGCATGAATCTCCATTCCCACTATTTTTTCTTCCAAAGAACGGTGAGTGTTCCCCCATGCCTCTTCCATAGCAGCTTTCCCCAGGAAAAAATTATGAGTTCGTGAGATTAAACAATGAAGGGTCTGAAATTTGTGCAAAATGGCAAAGTATTTTAGATTATTAATAGTTGTAAATAACTCAAACCAAGATCATATTTTTAGGTTACTATTATCCACCCACCAAACAAACTACTACAAAATAGTTGTCATCCATCTCATTCTGGTTCTAATTATACCTTCAACATCATTCCCTTATTTCAATAATGACCATTTATTTAATATTAAACCTTTTTCTTTATTAGGATTCCTTTCACTATAGGACAACAAATATTCTGAATCATTATTCATACATGCTCATAACATATACTTTCCTATATATAAAAAAATTAATTTACCATTTTTTTAACACCAAACCATATAAGTGCACGGGTAAAAAACCGCAAATAGTTGAAATATGTCGAGGTGAGTACCTAGCCTTCGAGTATCATTCAATCCGTGAGCCGTAAGGCAGAAACATGTTAAAGGGACCCCCGATGTTGAGCCAAGGGAGGCCCCTCCGATGCCTAAGTCAGTATTGCGATCAATACCCGAGTAGGCGAGTGTATAAAATAATATAGGTGTGTGTGTAAAGTATAGAGCCAAGGTGCTTTTACTTGAGGCCCTCTCTTCTTTGGGTCTTCACCCATATATATAGAGAGAGGGGATTAGAGAGCTACTTACTGTACAGCCGTCAATGCAGAGAGATAGGCCTGACTAGCCTACCAAAAATACTCATTACTTGTCATTATTTATTGTAACGGGTCTCACTTGTGATATCAATTCCTTCATTGTGAATCAGGCTGGTGGACCCACTTGACAATAATGTTTTGCTAATTGCTCCCCAACTTTTATTTCCTTTGAATACTCAGAAGAAGATGAAAGCTATGCAAATTACTCATGTCTCTGGGATAATATTCACTCTTTTTAGTGAGGTGTGACGTGAAGAAGATGTGCCAAGATCTACTATATGTTGTCAATTGAGCACAAAGCCTAAACTCAATATATAATAACGTGCAGAGTCTGAATATACTCGTCATTTATAGCAGAATACCAAGATCAATAAACGCGAAGCTCAGATATTCCATGATCAATGAGTGATATCTCAATAGTTAGGACAATACATTTTCTCGGCACCATAGATGGCATCTCCACGGTATAGACAGTTCCAAGCTCGAGCAATAATGAACACATAACAAACCCATCTGGCTGTGCAATAAAAAGGTGCCTTATTAAGAGGCCAAATCCGAAGGATGAAGATAATTGAACCCTGACAGATACGCTCATAATAGAATCCTGAGAAGGATAATAATAGCTGAGTCATGAATGAGGGAATCATTAGGCGCCTTCCAAGGCAAATAGATCCAACGAGAAGGGCCTATTATAGATGTCGCTAATCCATTGAACAGAGACCACATAAGCTTAGCCCTTGAAGACTAACCCAATGGCCCCAAAGAAGGATTGAATAAACCTGAACCCTGAAGGACCGAATACATAGATTTCTGGAAGAGAGACTGAATACAGAGATTTCAAACATGTTTCTTGAGGCCGAGCACTAATGAGGTGTCTTGTTGAGGGGATGAAATACCAAATATAACCATAACAAGCTACTGGAGAGAGTCGAGTCCTGAACAGGACAGTCATAATTTGACCTCAACCTCACCCAAAAGAGATATAATATCTGAACCCTGAAAAGGGTTATTATAATCGGATGCGACGAATGTCAAGCATAAGCGAGCCCAAAGAGGACAATAATAGTCGGTCCTCTGAAGAGGGACCAAATAATCATGACCATTGAGAAACATCAGGACAAGTCTGTCCTTGTAAAGAAGGGCCGATTACACCGGGTCCTCTAAAGAGGGACCGAATAGTCTTGGCTCCTTGAGAATGTCCATAAGAGAAGGCCCGGACATATCTGTCCCTTGGCCTCGACAACCCCAACTTTGATGATGAATTGGGCTTTGAGTCTTGCCCTTTCATATTAGTTTCAATTTACATTTAATTGAAATGAATAAAAGCATACATTATCGAACTGAGTCTTGAATATATCAAACCCGTAGTTAGTCAATTCAAGNGGTCTTCACCCATATATATAGAGAGAGGGGATTAGAGAGCTACTTACTGTACAGCCGTCAATGCAGAGAGATAGGCCTGACTAGCCTACCAAAAATACTCATTACTTGTCATTATTTATTGTAACGGGTCTCACTTGTGATATCAATTCCTTCATTGTGAATCAGGCTGGTGGACCCACTTGACAATAATGTTTTGCTAATTGCTCCCCAACTTTTATTTCCTTTGAATACTCAGAAGAAGATGAAAGCTATGCAAATTACTCATGTCTCTGGGGATAATATTCACTCTTTTTAGTGAGGTGCGACGTGAAGAAGATGTGCCAAGATCTACTATATGTTGTCAATTGAGCACAAAGCCTAAACTCAATATATAATAACGTGCAGAGTCTGAATATACTCGTCATTTATAGCAGAATACCAAGATCAATAAACGCGAAGCTCAGATATTCCATGATCAATGAGTGATATCTCAATAGTTAGGACAATACATTTTCTCGGCACCATAGATGGCATCTCCACGGTATAGACAGTTCCAAGCTCGAGCAATAATGAACACATAACAAACCCATCTGGCTGTGCAATAAAAAGGTGCCTTATTAAGAGGCCAAATCCGAAGGATGAAGATAATTGAACCCTGACAGATACGCTCATAATAGAATCCTGAGAAGGATAATAATAGCTGAGTCATGAATGAGGGAATCATTAGGCGCCTTCCAAGGCAAATAGATCCAACGAGAAGGGCCTATTATAGATGTCGCTAATCCATTGAACAGAGACCACATAAGCTTAGCCCTTGAAGACTAACCCAATGGCCCCAAAGAAGGATTGAATAAACCTGAACCCTGAAGGACCGAATACATAGATTTCTGGAAGAGAGACTGAATACAGAGATTTCAAACATGTTTCTTGAGGCCGAGCACTAATGAGGTGTCTTGTTGAGGGGATGAAATACCAAATATAACCATAACAAGCTACTGGAGAGAGTCGAGTCCTGAACAGGACAGTCATAATTTGACCTCAACCTCACCCAAAAGAGATATAATATCTGAACCCTGAAAAGGGTTATTATAATCGGATGCGACGAATGTCAAGCATAAGCGAGCCCAAAGAGGACAATAATAGTCGGTCCTCTGAAGAGGGACCAAATAATCATGACCATTGAGAAACATCAGGNAGCAGCCCGATGTTATGACTGCAAATTGGGTATCAAGAAGCTTTGGTCACTAGTCATCCAAAGAACGGTATCAACTTGAACTTGATGTGACCAAAAGACTACCTCGAGGCTGCTAGGAGCCCAATTAGAAGGTTCTTGATCATACGCAAGTTCTATTCATTGACTCCATCGATGGTAGAAAGAAGAGTCTGATCTCCATCGATGTTATTGACATAATAAGAGCATTGTTGGCCATTTCATTCCATTTGTCTAAGAAAAGAGAGAGGATTTTTGTTGTTGACTGAGACTACTGGGTTTTCTAAGGCCGCTGATCCTTCTTGTGCAGTTGCCGACCACCTTTGACGTGGGTGTGATCTTCCAATACCCCATCATCTTTACGGGCTGAGAGCTTCATTCTCTTCTTTGGTCAGTGGTGCCGACTGAAAACTCCTTTTGGATTGCGTATGATCATACTCAGAAGATAGAAAATATAATAGAGAACTTGAACATTTATTCTCGTTCAGCATCAATTCTCATGCAGAAAGAAAAATCCATGGTCTATTCTAAATGATTAACCTGTATTAGGTACGTCACTTTTGGCCTTTGAGTTGGTTTATAGTAGTGTCCAGGAAGTGAAAATAGAGCCTAAACACCCGCGGGTGTTAGGCCAAGCAAGGTCTCCTACCCATTTGGCGAGGAGGAATGCCGATTGTCGATGGATTGATTATTTTATGTGCCGAGCATGTCCGTTTCTTGGGAGATGCAAAAAAGGTGCCATACTTCAAAAGAATTCTAAGTAGAAGCCTAAGTGAAGATAGGCCGATCAAAGAGATTGGCTTTGGTGTCCAGCTTGGCACTGATGTATTGATGTCGATCAACATCTAAGTTCTACCGAGATAGGTCTGCATCTTGGGGCTGAAGTGACTGTTGATTCCCAATAAGCTCTAGACGGGTACTCTGAGCACCCACATAGCTAATGCATCTAATTGGCAATGATGCCGATTAGTGTTATGACAGCCCTGACCACCATCTAGGCCATGCCGAGCACGTTTGCTTCCTCGAGGATGTTGGGAAGATGTCGCATGACAAAATATCTCTTAAAGGATGGAGTCTGAGCGATCTAAGTGACCAGTCTCGATTTGCATATACTTGAGTCCAAAGAGGAATTCCATGTCTCAATAAGATGACCTTTGAATTGGGTACTGTTGGTGCTCAATAAGAGGATACCCACATGAATAGTCACTTGAGACAGGCCGAGCCGTGGGCCGACCAACCACCTGGGGATGATTCAACAACCATCCTCCTGGCGATGTAATAACCATTTCTTGGTGAGATCCCAAAGATATTGCGAGCTTTTGGATGATGATGAGATAGAACGCCTGCCCATAATCTACTCATGTTTGCTGACCACCTTTAGGTTGCACCGATTGTGGAGAGGCAAAAACCAGCTGAGTTAAACATTTTTTTAAAGACTAAGTTTTGCAAAAAAGACAGAGGCACGCTTCTAATATAAGAACTTTGTCTCCTATTAGGCATAACATGTGATACTGCCAATCTTTAAGTATACATGCATTACTACACGAGGTGTAGCTATTCTCAAGAGCAAAATATAGCAGGCATAGTGGCCTTTGTCTATAGTGCAAGTTATCTACACAAGGGAATATGTGGTCCCACAAAGTGAAGTGGACCATGGACTTGAGCATGACTTAGCTTATACTTTTTACACTTCAAGAGATTTTTGTTCTCCCTGCCCTGTGCATAACACGATAACATGTAAATAGGGGCCGAGCCACGAAATGAAATCTCAAAAAGAGAACTTGGCACTCGGCTTAGTTTGTACTTTTGCACTTTAGGAGAACATCGTGTTATTTCTCCTGTGCCCACAATAAGTTGACACTAAGAGGGGCCGAGATACGCAAATGTCATACAAAATAAACAGACCGAACAAGGTCCATTTCTTTTGAATTTTCATTTTACTCGTGCTAATGGTGGGGAGAGAAAGATCATCTAGCAAAGTGGAGAGATTTTAGGCGGTCCTACAAGCNACACTAAGAGGGGCTGAGATACGCAAACGTCATACAAAATAAACAGACCGAACAAGGTCCATTTCTTTTGAATTTTCATTTTACTCATGCTAATGGTGGGGAGAGAAAGATCATCTAGCAAAGTGGAGAGATTTTAGGCGGTCCTACGGCCCCCAGATTGACACGTGTGAAGATGGATCCATTGCAAAGGCCCGACAGGCGCCAAGGAGGTAAGCCGAAAGATTATGGCTTAGAGGAGCTGAGTACGACAACTGGCAATACATTTAACATGACTTGACTACTCATTTATGGCGATATGAGTGATGGTGACTAGATATTAATGAACACCTACATCTTCAGAGCCTGAGCCTATTATCATGATGGCTAGACATTGATGGCTAATATGCCGAATGTACACGTTCGGCTCTCCCCGAGGAACTGTTCTCCCGAGTATTCAATGCTCAGTTGCGGGTGTCAGACACCGATCTGAGGGATATGGGTACTCAGGGGCAGGCATAAATGTCGACATGGAGCCGAGCTGTCGTCCTATCATCCTAGCATTGAGTAGGAGAAGACTTGAGTGGAGAACACTCATTGCACAGGAGGAGGTGTGTTAGATATTAAATGTCCAGATGGGACTTGAGGTCTTGGGTAATCATTGTTAATTCAGGTATAAATACTCCTTAGAAAAGAAAATAGGGGTACGCAACACTAAACCAGAATATGAAATTCATTGAGCTTGAACCTCCAATCTTTCACTGACTAAAGCTTTAGAGGGGATAAGCCAGGTGTTCACCTGGCCCCCTTTTTTCGGACCCTGTGGCTATTGTAGATTCATCAAGCTGAAGGTCGCTGCCTCAAACCATTACAGGAATTATCCCGTGTAATTTGGCGCTGTCTGTGGGAACTCGAGCATAGTTTCCTGTAGCGATCATCTAATGGTGAACACTCGATCTCAAGGTGAAGGAGGAGCGAATGTGCATGTAAGGAACGCAGAGGCAGTCCGACTTCCAATGGTCCTAGAACTAGGCCCCTTGAGCCAGTCAGGCGGAGGGGAGCATTCCTCGCATCGAACACTCCCTGTGGATCAAGGCCTTGGGGGGCACGACCTCTTGGCTCGTGATATTGTTGAGATGGTGGAGAAGCGGATGGACAAACGGATTAAACAACTTGAGAAGGATAATGCCAAGGTTCTGCGACGGCTTGACGATTTTGAGCAATCGGCGAGTACGAGTGGGCGGAGTTGTGAACGAAAGGACCGGAGCCTCAGCGAAAACTCCTGGGGTCCCAGGAAAAAAGCCCCCAGGAAAGACTGGCATAGACGCTTGCCCGAGGAGCCTGACCGTCAAAGCGGGTGGTCAGCCCCTAAGGGAAAATCAGAATCGGGCCAAAAGGCAAGCTTGTCTTAGTGGAACCTCCACCGTGGGATACCAAAGGACACCAGGGCAGCCGAGTCCTAGGCAGAGTCCACACCTAGGGGTCCAAGAGAAGGATGGCCCTGAGGGGATCCCCGGGGGCACCTCAGCGCCCATCTCAAGCTCGAGCCTAAGGGTGATTCTAACGAAATCATCTCCCCATTCGTTCGGGCTATCAGGGAGACTGAAATGCCAAAAAATTTTATCATCCCATGATTCAAAATCTATGATGGAAGGATAGATCCCGAGGCTCACTTGCGACAATACAAACAGTTGATGTCTATTTACCACACCGATCAGCAAGTGTTGTGCCGAGTTTTTCCCATGAAATTGAGGGACACATGCATAAAGTAATACGAGAACTTGGTCCCTGAGAACGTCAAATCTTAGAAACAGTTGATGGAGCTCTTTATAGGTAGATTCATCACCAACAATAAGAAGCCGAAGGACATCGGTGCCCTATTAACGCTTAGGCGGAAGGGAGGGGAATCCTCTAGTAATATGCCATCCGGTATTGGGAGGAGGTTAACGAGGTGGAAGCATGTTCAGAGACAATGGCCGCAACATCATTTAGATGGACATGAAAGACTTTATGGCCCGGATCAACAATTACGCCCGAGTATAGAGTCCTAGCACCGAGGAAAAGAGAAAAGGAACAACTAGCCCGGAGGGGGGCACCCATTTCACCCCCAAATCGCTTGTCCTTCCAAGGGGTGAACACGGTTTTTACGGAGCCCATTTACAAGATGTCGAACAAGATAAAAGATAAGTCCTACTTTAAGTGACCCCCCAGGATGCAAGGATACCCGTCGATGAGGGATTTAACATCCCGGTGTTCTTATCATAAGGATATCGGGCATCTAACAGAAGATTATAAGGTGTATAAATCCTTCCTTGAGCAACTGGTACAAGACGAGCACCTCGAGGAATTCAACGATAGAGGGATTCCTGGGAGATCGGTGAGCAAAGGGACCGAGGCATTTGCTAAGGTGGCACCAGTGATTGATGTCATATATATGCCTTCACTGTAACAAGGCTGGCAAGGCCGACATATAACTCCTTCTGTGCCGAGCTGCAGAAGGTCTCTCTGGCGATAAGGGTAGAAGTGAGGAGTGAAGAGCGACCCCCCAAAAAACCACGATACAGCGCCGAGATTATTCAGTTTTATGACGCCGACCTGGGGGAGATAGTCTTCTCCCATGAAGATGCATTGGTGATCATTTTACGGGTCGACAAATTTGATGTCAAGAGAATTTTGGTAGACTCATGCAGTTCTTTCGAGGTGATGTATGACCACCTTTTCGCAAAATGGGGTTCTCACAAGGAGATCTGGAACCTGTGAAGGCCCCCTTCATAGGCTTCAATGGTTCTAGCGCCCTCCCCCTTGGGAAGATCACTTTTATGGTATGTGCAGGAATTGTCACTATCCCAGTTGAATTCGTAGGAATAAACTCTAACTCCCTATACAATGCCATTATCGGCAAGGCGTGATTGCATGCAATGAAGGTGGTCCACTCGCCCTATCATCAAAAGGTCAAATTCCCTACCCTGTAGGGGATAATGGAAATCCAGGGTGATCAGACATCATCGAAGAACTGTTTCTACGCCGCATTAAAGACTAGAGTTAGCGGCCGAAGTCAAGAGCGTGATCCTAAAGTAGTGGTTGCCAAATAGCAATCACAGTTTGCTTGGCCAGGGGTGGATGAGCCCATTATGGAACCGGACGACTGGTCTACTGAAGCTTTGGTTAAATTTCTCCTGGGCCTAGATAGCGATGAAAATTACTTTTTAATAGGGGAGTCACTCAATGAGGCCGAGAAGACTAACATGGCTTCATTCCTACGACAGAACTCCGATGTCTTTGCGTGGATCCAGGCCGAGATGACGGGGATAAACGTCGAGGTGATGACCCATCGGCTCCATGTTGACCCGTAATTTAAACCCGTTAGGTAGAAGGCTCGGAGGACTGTGCCTTACCATGCAAAGGCCATGGATGAAAAGGTGGGCAAGTTGTTAGGGGTCGGTTCTATCAAGGAAGTACAGTTTCTCCAGTGGTTGTCCAACACGGTGTGTGCCGAGAAGAAAGAGGGGGAGTGGCGAGTATGTTTGGATTTCATGAATTTGAACAAGGCATGTTCCAAGGACAAGTATCCATTGCCAAAGGATGATTAGCTGATGGATGCAACAATCGGCCATAAGCGAATCACCTTTATGGATGCTCGAGTAGGGTATCACCAAATTCCCTTACATGAATCGGATCAAGAGAAAATGACATTCATTACGCCCCGTGGGATCTACTGCTACACGGTGATGCCCTTTGGGTTGAAGAATGCAGGGGCGACTTACCAACGCTTGATGAATAAGATTTTCAAATAGCAACTTGGTGAAACTGTGGAGGTGTATATTGATGATATGTTGGTCAAAAGCAAAGAGAGCGTTGACTATCTTCATGATCTCGGGACAATGTTTGTCATCCTCTAGAGGTATGGTCTGAAGCTGAATGCCTTGAAATGCACTTTTGGGGTAAGCTTGGGAAAATTTCTAGGATATTTAGTTACTCATAGGAGTATTGAGGCAAACCCCGAACAGATACAAGCAATACAGAACGTCCAGGCACCAAGAACTACCAAGGACATTTAGAAATTGACTAGGATGTTAGCAGCCCTTAACCGATTTATTTTCAAGTCTTCTGATAAATGCAAGCCATTTTTAATCAAGTTGAAGAGGGTTGCTAAAGGAACCTAGGATGAGGAATGCGGCCGAGCTCTCAAAGGGATCAAGGAGTACTTAAGATATCCCCCGACCTTGTTTGTCCCGACGGCAGGAGAGGTGCTTAACCTTTACTTATCAGTATCCAAAGGGGACATGAGTGGAGTACTGGCCGAGACAAGGTACTCTCCAATGGAGAAATTGGTTCGGGCATTAGTAGTATCGATGAGAAAACTTAGACATTATTTTCAGGCTCATGCCATAGAAGTCCTGACCGATCGGCCTCTCAAGCCGATCCTTTACAAAGCTGATATGTTGGAAAGGGTCGCCAAATGGGCTGTAGAGCTTGGGGAGTTCGAGATCAGGTACAAGCCTCGCACTTCGATAAAAGGGCAGATCCTTGCCGACTTCATTGTTGATTTTTCTATGTCTGAGCCTCCATAAGGGATGCGAGCTGTATGTGACGACGTTTGGGACCTACATGTTGATGGATCCTCGAACGCAAGGGGGCAGGGATGGGTGTGGTACTAGCCAACTCAAGTGGATTCGTCATAGAAAGGGCAATCAGATTAATGTTCAATGCATCTAATAATGAGGCCGAGTATGAGACACTACTCGTAGGACTTGATGTTGCATACTCAGTTGGGATCAGGCACCTTCAGGTCTTCTGCGATTCCCAGCTAGTTGTGAACCAGGTCAATGGGGACTTCGAGGTCCGGGATAACAGAATGAAGGCGTACCATCAGAAGGCAAAATTCAGAATAGAGAAGTTAGAAAAAGTGGAAGTTTCCCAAATTCTTAGAGATCACAACACCCACACCGACGCATTGGTATGTCTAGCTTCAACATTCACCTCAGAGATAACTCGACGCATCATAATTGAGAATCGGGAGAGTCTGAGTATAGAAGAAACAAAGACTAAACAAGTGTTGTCGACTCAGATGCAAGCACCTTCATCATTGCATACCTAATAGAAGGAGTGTTCCCCTAGGATATCAAAGAGGCTAGGAAGATCAAACTCAAAGCTCCCAGATTCTAGATGTCAACCGATCAGCAGTTATACAGGAAGTCATTTTCGAGACCACTTTTGCTCTGTGTCTCCGAAGATAAGGTGGAGCCTTTTCTATATGAAATCCACAAAGGTGTGTGTGGGATCCATACGGGGGAAGATCTCTCCCACACCGAGCAATGACGCAAGGATATTGGTGGTCATACATGCAGAAGGATGCCAAGAGCTATGTTCGAAAGTGTGACAAATGTCAGAAGTTTGCCCCCATTATCCGACAATCAGCAGGAGATTTAAACTTACTAACGAGTTCTTAGCCGTTTTCTCAGTGGGGGATGGACATTGTCAGACCTCTCCCGAGGGCCCCATTGGGCAAGAAATTCTTGTCGGTGGCAACTGATTACTTGACCAAGTGGATCGAGGCTGAGCCCCTAAGTCGCATTCGGGATATGGAAACGAAGAAATTTGTATGACAAAACATTATCACTCGATTTGGAATCCCTCAGGCTATTATCTCTAACAACGGGATTCAATTCAACAGTGGTCTATTTAGAGAGTTCTGTTCGAGGTTTGGAATATGTAATTACTATTCTATGCTAGCTTATCCCCAAAGTAATGGACAAGCGGAGGTTTTCAACAAAACTGTGCTGGCCGGAATCAAGAAGAGATTTGGGGAGGCAAAGGGTAGATGGACCGAGGAAATACTCAATGTGTTATGCGCCTACAGAACCACACCGAGGACATCTACAGGAGAAACTCCATATGCCTTGACATATGGGGTTGAAGCTATCATCCCATTGGACGTAGGACTCCCAACAATACGAAGCCAAGCTTTTGAGTTAGGAAACAATGATCATATGCTTGCTAGAGATTTTGACTTCGTCGAAGAAAGGAGGGTACTGGCGTCTATCAGATTAGCAAGATACCAAGGGGAATTATCAAGACAACACCAGAAGAAGGTCCAAACGAGGAGTTTTCAAGTCAGAGATTTGGTGTTACGAAAAATGGGGGGCAATGCTCGGGAACCCACTAAGGGGAAACCTGATCCCAATTAGAAAGGCCCTTACAAAGTGATATCTATGGGGGGCACAGGTGCGTATAGATTGCAAAGTATGGATGATAATGATGTAACTCGACCATGGAATGTATCAAATTTGAAGAAATATTTCTATTAAGCGAGATGTCAGACTTTGCTTCTAAGAGAATGATTAACACGAGCCAAGCGCTCAGTTGTTAGGGGCACCACCCCGAGGGGTGTAAGATTTCACCCTTAGAGCTACGCCTTTGAGTGATTAACACTAGTCAAACGCTCAGTCGTTAGGGGGACAGCCCCGAGGGTGTAAGACTCCACCCTTGGAGCAACACCTTCGAATATTAACACAAGTCAAGCACTTGATCGTTAGGGACACGGTCCTAAGGGGTGTAAGACTCCGCCCTTGGAGTAACGCCTTCGAATGATTAACATGAGTCATGCGCTCGGTCGTTAGGGGCACGACACCAAGGGATGTAAGACTCCACCCTTGGAGCAACGCTTTTGAATAATTAACACGAGCCAAGCGCTCGGTCGTTAGGGGCATGACCCTGAGGGGTGTAAGACCTCCTCGGCCGTCAAGGACCTAGCAGTTAGGATACTCGGCCCCGGGCAAACAAGATCTAGCGTGCTCGAGAACGTTTCTTATTACACGAGGGTTTCCCTTCCATGATACCTTTGGAGGTCATTATTGACTTTTAATTTCAGTTCTACCCCTTTGAGGTCAGATGGTTGGATCCTTGAGCAGTCAATGAGATAAGAAGTGAAAAGAACACATACATGGACAAGAAAGATTTCATTAAGGGCAAAAAGGGGCTTTGCGTCCCCAGGGCGTACAAAAAAGCTAAACAAAGAAGTTATAGAACACGTCACAAAAGCACAGGACATAGAAGTTATAAAATTCTCGACTGGCTAAGGACCCTTGGCTCCTTTACCCCTGACATCTCCCCCAACGAGGCCACTACGCTGCCTTTGTAACTCCTCTCCAACCCCCAGTATCTCGTCAAGTTTAGTATCATGTCCTCCAGTGATGATGGGGACAGAGGAAGAGGAAGGTCATCTCCTTGTTCGGTGGGCAGGAGGGACAGAAGAGCAGGAGAAGGCTGGCCAAAACCGTCACTAAGGGTGATGGGTTCATTCTCACCCTCGGCCTTGGCCGCCTCTTCAGCCTGAACTTGCTCGCTTGGATCGGCTTGGACTTGTCCTTTAAAAACTCTTCATCTACCTTCCTTCGGAGGCTATGCATGACAAACAAGTCAGAGCCTACCTCGACATGGCAGGCGTGAAGGGCGGCATTCCAACCTTCTTTGAAAGCCTTTTTCTTGGCTTCCTCAAAGGTGGGAACCATCTGGTCTTGGGTGGCCAACCACACCCTTTGGCACTCTGACTCCAGCCTTTCCTACTCCCATGTCTTCTCTGCTGTCAGGGAGTCCACTTTGGCAGTTAGATCGTTGATGACAGACTCGAAGTCTTGTAGCTTGACCTCAACAGAGAAAACTCGAAGCTCGCACTCTTTGACTTTCTTGACTGCCCAGCCTCGACCGCTTTCACCTTTTCTAGCTATGCATCAAGGGCGTTGCGTTGGTAGATGAGCTTGGCGATGTGCCAATCTGGTCTTCGAGGGTCTTCTCCACCACCAAAATGTGTTCATCTTTGGCAGTTGAGGCTCGCTCGGCATTCCTCACCGCTTGCTTGTACTCCCAAAAATACTTAATGATGACCCCCACCTGCTGGCTGGCCTAAAAAGAAAAAGGACTTAGGTCAGAAATGACCAAATATGCAGTAAAGAATACTCGAAAAAGCATCCCACTTACCACTAGGTTTCTTTGGATAGTGATTATCAGGAGCTGGTTGTCTATATAGCCTTTGTACACGGCCATATCGGCTTCGAATTGAAAAGTCCCCGTGACAGCAAGTACCATGTCGAGGGACTGGAGGATTGAGTCTGCCTCCAAGATAGGATGACCCTTCTTGATTTCTGCTCGGGGGGCCCACTTGGCGGATATGACCAGACTTGAGGCATTTTTGTGGCACTTCACTCAGCGCTCTTCTAACTCCTTGGGCTCCCGGTCACGTCGGTCCTGCTGTCGATCTCTAGGGGGAGGGACTTGGTGAAACGGGGCCTTTTCTCTCGACGGCACGACCGAGTCCCTGGATGTCTGAGGATACAGTGGTGATGGAGGTAGTTGACGTCGAGGAGAGCTCGGCGGCGGGATAATGGGAGTCGTGCCAAAAGGCCCAGCCATTGTGACAACAGTAATTGGCAGTGGGTTAAACATTTCTTCTAAAGGGGCGAGGGGCTCAGGAGGAATGTGCTCGGGCTCTTGTTCGGACTCTTCCTCTTCCAACGAAGTGTGGTCTACCCAAAGAGAAGGGTTGAACGACGGAGGAATCTAAGAGAACCTACTATAGGTCGGCACGTAGCCAAGCAGTGTAAGTGCCGCTGACTCAACGGGGTCGTGGGAGCAAACTCTTAGGAGGTCAGCAAACTTGACTTGAGACCTCATGAGTTGAGCTGCATCTCGGCTATATCCCTCTACAAAAACAAGTGGCCAAGGTCAGTACCAATAATAGCAAGGGGCCAAACTAGTCTAGAAAAGGGGAAAACACACCTTCATCTCTCGGCACTTTGGGGCAATACAATCTGACATACTTGAGCCCCTATCCTTTCTCCCAACTTTCGCCGAGCATGATTAGATCGTCTACATACCCCTTATCCAAGTCCGGCATGTGAGTTACCAAATACGTTGGAGTATCACGGGCTTAGAGGTAATATCTCCCCCTGGCAACTAGCTTTAGGTCATAGCAGAACAAAATTTCGTCTACACCTAAGTCCGTCCTCAGCCGAGCGTTCAAGGCGACTACGCCCATCACAATCCTAAAGAAATTAATCCTGCATTGAAGGAGGAAAAGCCTCAGTTGCATCAACATCTTCAGCAACAGGAGGTGAAGAGGGAAGGTTAACCCCCCTTCTATGATGGCCTTAGTCCAAAAAGGCATCATGTTTACACTTCCCATGTCCCTCCTATGGTGAGTGGGGATAAAAGGGAAGGTGAATACGAGCCTAGGGATGTTGTATTTATGCCTAAATGCGTGAATGTTTTCATCAGTCATTTAGGTTCTCCTCAGTTTAGGATTGGCCCTAGCCCTAACAGGTGTCTCCCCCTTGCTTCTATAGGTTCTAGCCATTGGTGGATTCTAAAGAGAATAAATGAAGAATAAATGAGAAAAGAGCTTGAAAGGAAGTACTTACAGGAAGGAGGTCTTCAAAGAAGGAACTCGGAGGAAAACGAAAGAGTGCTCGGGGGCTGATTGCTGGAGAGAAGTTGAGGATGCAATAGTTCTAAGGAGACCCATGCACCTCGTATTTATACTGTCTTGCAAGGGGTGGGAATCGAGAAGCTGAACCATCATTAGGGGATTTGAAAATGGCGGCGCCAGACGTGCAAGTAACCACCGCTATTTATGAGGCATCTTCTGAGCCTTCAATCTCTTTATGCCATCTGTCCCAAGCTGCAAAAAGAATGGAGTCCAGGGGGCAGTTGGAGAGACTTTAGGCGGTCCTACGTCCTCTAGACTGACATGTGTGAATATGGATTCGTTGCAAAGGCTCGATAGGCGCCGAAGAGGTAAGCTGAAAGATTATGGCTCGGAGGAGCCAAGTACGATAGCTGGCAATGCATTTAATACGACTTGACTACTCATTTATGGTGATATGAGTGATGGTGACTAGATATTAATGAGCGTCTGCATCTTCAGAGCCTAAGTCTATTATCATGATGGCTAGTATGCCAAATGTACACGTTCAGCTCTCCCCAAGGAACTGTTCCCCTGAGTATTCAATGCTCAGTTGCGGGTGTCAGACGCCGATCTGAGGGATGTGGGTACTCCGGGGCAGGCATAAATGCTCGGCATGGAGCTGAGCTCTCGTCCTAGCATTGACTAGGAGCAAACTTGAGTGGCGAACACTTATTGCGCAGGAGGAGGTGTGTCAGACATTAAATGTCCAGATGAGACTTGAGGTCTTGGGCAATCATTGCTAATTTAGGTATAAATACTCCTCAAAAAAGAAAACAAAGGTACATAATACTAAACTAGAATATGAAATTCATTGAGCTTGAACCTCTAATCTTACACTGACTAAAGCTTCGGAGGGGATAAGTCAGGTGTTCACCTGACCCCTTTTTTCTGACCCTGTGGCTATTGCAGATTCATCAGGCTGAAGGTTGTTTGTCTCAAACGATTGCAGGAATTATCCGGTGCACAAAGATAATAACAAGGACGACTTTGAGCAATGACCTATATATTTTATGATAGTGTTCGTGAGTTCAACTACGGGATAGCTACGATGTGGAATCATGTTCCAAATGAATTCTTTATGGCGTACATAGACATGTTTTATAAACAAATAGCGGACAGTAGCTATATGCACCACCTAACAATGTGCAACTATAATCTTGGTTGAGAGGTGTGTGCTAAAACAAATCACTTATCTTTGTGTTTGCTGCTGAACTCCATGCATGGAATTATGGGATAAGGAGATGTCCCGATCACCATAAACGTGCGAGATAATAACAACGATACGCCGAACTCCACAGCTTCAGAATAATTTTGCAATGGAGGGTGGTGTTGGTTGCTGGGAGCTGCCCCCATGTATTATAATAATGCCTTAGTGTAATAGGCGTGTAGACTGTCTTCATGAGGTGAATTGCTGATCACCAGTGGCCAATAAAGAGTAGATTCTGTGACGTGAGGTCTGGCAACAACCCTTTAGTGCCAAGTATTCACCGCCATTCTCACTGAGCAAAGACGAAGAGTTCAGCAAGACCCAATAGAATGTGGTACTTCGGCGGTTCCAAAGGTCAAGCAGGTTTCAAGAACTGAATGATGCGAAGATTTTGAAGACACTTGTTTCGCTTCCCACATACGACGTCAAATTGCACGGGTAAAAATTCGCTAATAGTTGAAATATGTCGAGGTGAGCTCTTAGCCTTCGAGTATCATCCAATCCGTGAACTGCAAGGCAGAAACATGTTAGAGAGACCCCCGGCGTTGAGCCAGGGGAGGTCCCTCCGATGTTTAAATCAGTATTGTGATCAATACCTGAGTAGGTGAGTATATAAAATAATATAAGTGTATGTGTGAAGTATAGATCCGAGGTGCTTTTACTTGAGGCCTCCTCTTCTTTGGGTCTTCACCCATATATAGAGAGANATGTTGGAATTTTATGCTTGGTTGGGTTGTTTATGATGCACATGAGTGAGAGGTTTCTTGTAAGGATACTCACCCCTTCCCAAGAAGTTCCCGGTAAGGATGCTTGAAAAATAATGTAGTGATTGGTGAGAGGTTCCCGGTAAGGATGCTCATCCATTTTCAAGAGGTTCCCGGTAAGGATGCTTGAGAATCAAAGGTGACCTAAAAGGGGGTGGAGGTTACCACAAAGTATGCCACCTACCGAAAGAATTGTTGAAAATTGGTTATGACAATTAATTGTTATTATTTGTATGTGGTGCTCATTTATTCATTTAAGTAATATTTTTAAATAAACTTGAGATCATTTTTAAATGTCACTGCTTTATTTCAAATTATGTGTCTATGTTATGTTAAAATTGAGACCGACTGTTTTAAATACTTTTCTAAACCTTGTATGGGTTTGGGAGAATGTTTTTACAGAGCTTCGTGCTCACCCCCTATCGCTAACATTTTTCAGATTACCCGCTACTTGGGAGACTCCACGGGACGGGAGTGTGGATTCCGAGGTGGACGCATAGAGCGACCTCTTTTCCTTTTGTACTATACTAGGACATTCTTTTGGAACATTGTGCAGTCTAGCTTCTTTTGTTTATTCCGCTGCGCTTCTTTAATTAATTTTTGAGATGTAATAGTCATGACTTGAACTTATTCTTTTGGATAATGTTGTAAATATTCGTGGATGACAAATGAAATCTTGTTTCTTAAGGGATTATATTAGTGCTCTCATGATATGAATGATTTTAGAATGTAATGTCATCCAGAGTGTGTTTTGGGGCGTTACAACGTCAGTCCAAATGACGTTTTTAAGCTTGAACAGACACATTTCAAGGACCTTAAAAACGTCAGTACAACTGACGTCTTTAAGTTGAACATCGTTTTTTCCCTCCCCTTCTTTCTTTCCCTTATTTTCCCTTCTTCCCCCTCTCCCCATCTGAGCCCTAACGTTTTCAGGCGAGAGAAATAGAAATCTCACCATCTACACCCCCTAGCCAACTGCTAGCACCACCATCGCATCACCATCCACAACCACCCAGCACCACCCAACCATCAAAGGCCGCCCCATCACCGCCTAGCACTACTCGGTACCCGAGAACGCTTCTTCGTGACATCACCACTATTGTGCTGGTAAATGTTCTTCAACTTTTCTTGATCTCTTGAATGGTTGTTGCTTGATTTGGTTGTGCTTATATTGCGTGAACAATAGTTGGTTTTATTCAATTTGTGCACACATTTTGTTGCATTGATCAATTAAAGTTGAATAGATCTTTTTTCTTATGTGGTTCCTTTAGGAACATTTCTCTGTAAATCTGGTAGTTTGGTTCTTCT
This sequence comes from Ilex paraguariensis, assembly GCA_963454935.2. Classification (NCBI taxonomy): domain Eukaryota; kingdom Viridiplantae; phylum Streptophyta; class Magnoliopsida; order Aquifoliales; family Aquifoliaceae; genus Ilex; species Ilex paraguariensis. The sequence goes on from CAUOFW020002614.1 coordinate 670,699, forward strand.
TCATAGGAAGAGTGGTTAAATGGGTTTAGAATGATTGGTGAAGAAAAGGTTTTGAACCATCAGATTTAAGTGTANTGAATACATCTTTTTTCTTCTATGGTTCCTTTAGGAACATTTCTCTGTAACTCTGGTAGTTTGGTTCTTCTTCATAGGAAGAGTGGTTAAATGGNCAGATTTAAGTGTAATTTTTCATAGGCTTGAACATATAGTTATATTGGAGTGTAATTTTCATATTTAAGTGTAATTTTCTGCTGGTGGTGGTGATATTGTTATATTGGAGTTAATAATTTTTTTTTTTGGTGTAAAACCAACCGTTGTCAGGTGATCCACACACTTCTTACTGTATTCATTGGTAGATTTAGTCATCTCTAATCCCCATACGAAGCACGTCAGATTTAGTTATTAAACACGTCAGTTGTACTGACGTTTTTAAGGTTCTTGGAATCTCTTGTTCAAGCTTAAAGACGTCATTTGGACTGACGTTTTTAGGCTAAAAATGTTAGATCAACTGACGTCTTTAAGCCTAAAAATATCAGATCAATTGACATTTTTAAAAGTACTTGGATTTAGGAATTATTTTCAAACTAACCCTTAATTGGGATATTTTTTTCAAAATCCCATAGGATGGGTCAAAAGCTCGACCAATGCGCTGTCATAGGTGATGCATTGACGGATTGCATTGAATCCATTGTAGTAAATTTTGGTACAACTGAACTTCGAGCTGACTTAACCGATAAGGTGAATTAACTGTAAATCAAAATATTTTAAATTTAAATTTTAGTTATTTTTTGGGATCACGAGGGATTGATTTTTTATGGATACTTTAGTCTTAGCATTGATGACTTATCTTTGATCAAATTAAAGAGAAGATTAATTCAGGTGCACGTAATGTTTCGAATTTGAATTTTAGTAATTTTTTGAGATTATGAAGAATTTATTTCTCATGAATACCTTAATTTTAGTGTGGATAGATTACCTTTGACCAAATCGAAAAGAAGATTAATTAAGGTGCACATAAATTGGCTCAAACATTTCAAACCGTAAAACTAAAAAAAAACAAAAAAAAGGGATTGGTACGGTACTACTACTTTTTCTTATAGGATTAGTCGATTGGGTTTTGATACATGGGATGAGAATTTGGAGGGGTTTTGATGGGCAGTCGATCACGTGACTTTTGTAGGTTTTGTTTACTTGAAAAACTTTCCCTCTCTAATAAATTTTATTTTATTATTATAATATATATGTTTACTCTTATTATTTTATGCCATATAGCCTATATAACTATCTCACATTTGAACTTTTCAATGTCTTTATTAAATCCGTCACATCTATATTTTTTTAAAACATCAATTTAGTATATTAATAAACCAGTTATTCCTCGTGTCTGAAGACACGAAATGATAAAAAAAATAATCAACAATAAACATATTTGTATTTACACCTAAAATCAAATCACAAACATAGAGCAGATATAAATAAATTTAAGCACTAATTGTAGTGGGGGTGAATGGTGATAATGGTGGTGGGCAACAGTGGTTATGGTGAGAGACAGTGATGATTGTAGTGGATGACGACGATCGTGGTGGTGATGGCAGCCATGAATGACAACAATGATAGTGGTGGTGCTTTTTGGGTGACGATTGTGGCAGTGGCAATCATGGGTGACAGTGGTGGTGTTGGAGCGACAACGGTGGTCGGTGATGATGGTGGTGGTGGGCGACGATGGGTGCTTCTAGGCGACAATGTGATGAGTGGTGGCGAATGACGGAGGTGGAAAGTGTGGTGGGGCTAGGTGACAATGGAGTGACTGCAGTGGTGGGCGATGATGGGTGATGGGGGTGTGTGACAATGGCTAGTAGCGATGGTGGGCAACGACAGGTAGTGGTGGATTGTGGTAGTGGGTGACAATAGGCAATAATAGTGGTGGTAGGTGCTGATGGTAGGCGACAGTGGTAATGAGATGATGATGATAATGATAATGAATATAAGAATAAGATGATGATGGTTGTGGCGGGGGATGACAATGGTAGCAATTGATGGTGGGTGACAATGGTGGTGGTGGTGGTGGCGGCGACAGTAAGGGTAGAGTGGGGTGAGGTGGGGCAGTGGCAGTAATAAAGGTGACGGTGGTGGGTTGGCAATAATGTTGGTAGTTGTGATGGTCATGGTGGGGCGCTGGGGGTGGTAGGGGTGATGGTGGAGTGCGACAGTTGTGGTGATGATGGTAGGGTGTGGCAATGGTGGTGATAGGGATAGTGGTAGTGGAATGATGGAAGTGGTGGGGCGGTGGGTATGGTAGGGTAGCGATAATGGTGGTGCCGGCGACGATGGTGGTGGGGCGATGAGGATAGTAATGGTGGTGGTAGTAGAAATAGTGGTGGGATAGTTTCAAACACTATTTTTTTTTTTAACGTACTTATAAGAAATAATTCTTAGAAGTATTTTTAAAAAATTACTCCAAATACACCCTTAGAGGTTTATTTTTCCTATTAAATTTGAGGTGTTAATATTAGTCGTCAGATTAACTTAAAAATAAAATTTAAAAAGATCTCAACCGCGAATAGTAAAAATTATTTTGTTTATCTTTTGAAATTTGAATTGTATTATATTTTATTATATAAATACTTATTTAATAAAATTAGCATGGGGTACTCTCGGGTGTGGCAGTGAACGGGATTAGGGATGACGATGAATAAATATTATAAATTTTGTGTATCGTACACAAAGGGAACGGAGATTTTATAGTTAATCAAATTCATTGTTAATATACAATTTACATTTATTGTCGGATTACGAGATTTTTATTAAACGAAACCCTTTTAATCCATTTTTTTTTTATGTTATAATACATACGGGGGAGGGTGACCAATGAGAATAAAACAACGCATTTTTTGGGCAAGGTGAGAATGACACTTGCCACCGAGTCAAATCCATTGACAAGAAGAGATTCAATTAACAAATTTCTTCCAAATAATGTCATTTTTGTTATTGATGGTGGTGGGGACATGGAGCAGCCATACACTCCAGTTACATTTGACTTTTCAAGTGACTTTTTTGAATATTATTGTTTTGTAGTTAGCGATACCATGTATCACTGATACCTTAATATCATTGTTACACTAAATATTTACTCGATAAATCACACCCTATGTTGCGTGTTAGATCTGTTAAGATGTTACTTGTAATCACAAAGTATACTAAACTTGTTAAAAATTAAATGACAATAATGAACTAGATCGGGATTAATGAAAGATTAATACCGGGGGTTTGTTCGAAAATTATGGTGCAATCTACTTCTTTACATCAATGGAGAGTTGTGGTAAGAATGGGTTATGTAGTGTCGTAATTCATGTTGTAGTTAAGTAATATTGGATAAAAATTTGTTCAACTTATACACAACTCATCCCAATCATGTATATTTAAATTTGAGGCATGTCACATTCTTGTCGATTTTATCCTAATTTGTGTGATTTATAATCATTTATTGAGAGAGTTTGACGAGTCAACCTGGTGTGATCTGAATCTATGAATACTAAACTTACGCCTAATAATGTTGTATCGATGTAGACTGATTCCCGTTGAGAATTATCCAATCTTGTGGAAAACAAGGTTTGTCTCTTGGTGCCTCCCTCTCCCAATCACACAAAGTCAAGTTTTCACGTCCCTCTCAATCCCTCTGGGTCTCTTTGTGCCACCAGTTCTAGTGATGGACTAATCTATATATGGTACATATATCTTGTGTGCCACCAGTTCTAGTGATGGACTAAGCTGTGCGAAATACTAGTCAGAACCCTTAAGGGTGGTTCATGGTTGAATTTAACCTTTAGTAATCAACAAAATTCACGTTTAATTCCTTCCCACACCCCTTAAAAACTAGTCATCCTTGTTTCTAAGAAACATGCTCTAACCTAGCCTAAGTCACGGTGGTCAGCCGTTGAGGTCAAGAAAATATTTAAAGTAAGTCTAAACACACCCTATAATGAAAAAAAAAAAAATACTACTCACCTTAGACTATTTTTGTGCAATACTTGTCACATAGAGTGTAATAACTACCATATACCATAGTCTTTGTGTCACTATTAAATCAGTTTAAGTATCATGACTCAAAAAACTAATTATTCATATCTTTTTCACTTCTTCCTAACTGTAATAAAATTCACTTTCTAGAAGCATATCCTACAGGGACCAAAACCATAAGAGAGAGTCTGCACACAAGGGTAAGACAACGCACATTTGACTCTCCAGATTATGCAATAGTGATAGAGCCTTGTGTACTAAAGTCTTGAAAAAGGATTGTGAGCCCAGAGCCTATTAAGTAGATGTTCAGCACTATCAAATGGGAAGAACAAATATGGCGGGGAAAAAAAACCAATTCCCAGCTGATTTCATTTGTTAAAACATGATCTAAATTGCACACTTAAACTTCTATAACTATAATACAAACAGACAAGATGACTATAGACGACCGTAAAAAATAGAGAAGAGCATAGTTGCCTACATGTACAATGCTAATGTCAGACCTCAGTGTGAGAGAAATAGAATTGGGATCTTCATCTTGCCAAAGAAGTCAACAAAAGTGAGACCAATATCAGCAAACAAGCACGGACCAAAGGTCGTTCTCTAGGACGCGACTTTGGATTTCCAGCTGCAAATTTTCATTCTCGTCACCTAGTCCCAGATTGATTATTTTGCCGAGTAATTAGACATGTCTATGTCAATGAGTGATAGGTCATAGGGCACAGATAGAGAATTTGAGGTATCCCTTAGCAAGGAAGAGTTCATTGCCTCTGATTTTGCAGAATTAGGCGTTGTGCTAGGAAAATGAGTGTTATTACCAGAAGATGAAAGACTAGAAACCTGTGTATCGTCCAACTTGTTTCCAAACATGTGCTTGTTTCGCCTAACAGTATCCATTTCAGCGCCAGTTGGAACAAAGGTCCGTGCACGGTATTTCCTCGCTCCCTCGTCACCCTCACTGTGATTGTAGAGTACATAGTCGTGATAAGTTGGTGCAAACTGCAGGAGGGAAACAAGAAAACAATTATAAGGACAGGAGGCATGGGACAAAAAGAGATCATGGCACTCTATAGAATCCAGCAACCAGAGTGAGAAAATAAGCATGATTACAAGACGACCTGGTGGACTGTGTCATGGTAGAAATCATTTAACTTCAGAGCATGTGCAAGGCTTGCTGTAAACTCACGAGAGCCACCAATATTTGCGCCAGCGTATTCTTTGTACGGAAATGCATAAAGATGACCAACAGCAGCCATAAGCATCTCAACGCAAATAATAAAATTTTGGAACTCAGCAGCTTCCCTTGTGTCTTTTATAAATCCAGACTTGGCAGCAAGAAAAATCAGAACACCCTGTAAAACAAAGGAAACAATGAGATGGACACTGGAAGATCTTGTAAGCATGATGCATCTTTCAACACAAAGTCCAATCCGGATACATGTGCACAATCAGATTTTATGCAACTCAAACTCAGCTAGACATACTCAGTGATCTACATAACCCAGTAAATAATAGCAATGATATTAAGACACCACCATAAACACATTTGAATTATCCTTTGACAAATATAAGGCTGCAAAATTCAAATATACAATCTTTAAGCATGAGCACGCATCTAGGTCTTTAAGTTGAAGGGACCTTCTGTCCTTGTCGTTGAGAAAAATATCCAGCAGCTACCTTATTTAAAAAAAAAAAAATGCCGGCGTAGATAGAATGCTTGCCCGTGATCAAATTACCAATCATTTCATCTTGTTTATTCCAACAAAGAAAAAGAAAAAGAAAATCAACATTCCTCTCCTGAAATCTCTTACCCACTAAAAGATAGGTAAACATGAATCTCTAAAACTACATCTACTCCCTCCATAGATTATTGGTACACCACACCTGTCTCTTGCGTTAGTGACCATCACTTAGAGGATGCAAAACATCATACCTACAAACCAAACTAAAAATTAAAGGCACTACCATTTCCATTCTTGCTGCCACTAGCATTGTCAACCACAGTAATGTGTTACCAGCACATTACCAGCTCCAGTGATCAACAAAGGCTTCACACTCAAGAAAAACCATCAAATTTCCAATCCGTATTGCCATGAACCTGTAACCATTTAAACCTAAGCACCACCATGCTTGCTGAACCACAACCAATTTTTATTGCTTTCCACCAAGGACAATCTAGAACCATTGAACTCTTAATATGCGATGTTGAGACTGCTTGGTAGGAATCAGGAAAGTTTGAATATGTGGCAGCAGTTCAAAAAAACCCTACGTGACAGCCACGATCACAGATAACAGACGAAGATGACAATTATGGTAGTAGCAATTGCAATAGCGATTAGCTCACTTTGAATCTACCATTGTTTGAAGAATCAAAACAAGGATCAACTGATTAATGATTATACAGGTGACTGACGAACATGGTAATTTCAGCAATTGTTTCAACACAAGCAAAAGCTATGGTGGTAGGTATTTGTCATGTGTGGTTACAAAATGGTGTTGGATGCATCGGCCTTGAGGTTCGAGTGGAGAAATAGTCATCAAATGACTGTCATTGTGTTGGTGGATAGCAAGGCTATGATCTGAAATTGTGGTGGTGATTTGAGGATAATGGAAACAGATGATGTACACTCAAGAAGAATGAGGGTCTCAGAATTATAAGAGCAATAATGGTCAAATTTAAAATGATTATGTCAGCGTTCTGCACAGATGGTGGATTGGCTAAAGTTGAATTGTTGTGCATCTCTCATGGTTGCTCCGACAGGTTAGCTAATGATGCAGTGAAGTGCAGAAGATCTTGAGATTTTTCTGGGGATGTGCAGTTACCTTGTGAGGTGAAGCTGGCTTTGCTGGGTGATTCGAAGGGTTTGCCTGTGCCAAGAAAGAAAAGGGCTATGGTGTTTGACGATATGGGTTAATGGGTTTTAGGCTGGGATAAATTGTTCCAGTATTATGTCTTTTGGAGATGCTTCTGTGATGGTCAGGGATGGTTTTTTTTCTGGAAGGAGTTTTGTTCTGTTTTGTTGCTGCTAGAGGCTGGATGCTCCTGAAGCCGACTGTTTGGTTGAGTTCTTTTTCTGGTGTATGCTATTTTGTTTTCTTGTTAAGGAAAGGTGTCTTTGTGCCTTTTCTTTTGCTGCATGTAATGCTTTTTTGCATTTGTGAATAAATAAAATTATTGTTTTAAAAAAAAAGGATGTATTAGGCACTGTTTTATGAGTTAATATATGTATTGTCATATAATCATGTGAATATGGTTTATCAAGAATTAAAATAAATGTAAAATATATTACATAAAATAAAACGGCTACTAAACATATTTTTTGTTTTAGTTTTTAGATTTCGTAAAATAACAACTACATCTAAACAGGTTTTTTGTTTCAACCTTTAACCACACAAAAAAATAAAACATTGATTCTGTTTTTTATCTTTTTGAAAACATAAAAACGAAAACATTACCAAACACACCCTAAAATAATGTCATAAAGCAAGGCAAACTTTACACTTCAAAATTGAAATAGAGCACTTCAAATTTCCATATATTTCTGAAAATAAAAATGAAGTGGCAAGAATCCTACCTGCCAATATGTAAGAAAAACAACAGACTTGATTATGATAAACTTTGGAACTGGGTTGAATGGCTGAAGCAAGTCTCTGCATGCCACGTAAAACAAGGCCAAGGCATAGAGTGCCAGTGAGTATGAGATCATATAGATAATGGTGAGATAAAGGTACGATTGGCCCGGATTAAAATTTCCATCTTCATATTTCCCTTTTGCATAAAGTATGAATGTCACAGCAACTAATATGGGCTTGAGAATCACAAACTGCAAACAACCTTGTTTGCACCTTCGTATAAAGCGCCTGCACAGCTTTACCAGTGTCACAAATGCAGTTCACCTGATATAAAAAAAAGGGATGCAAACTCTAATGTGCAGACACTTGAATGAAATCGTAGCATAGATCTTCACATTTACCCTAGAAAGGTAAAAAAGTTCTAAACTTAAAGGCCTTCAAAAGGCACAAAAAACCAGACTTTCGGTGTGCACTGGTCAAACTGTTTTCCCATTCTGCACAAATATCAAGGGCAGTGCTAATAATCCCACCATAACCCACAAGTGGTAAAAAGACAATCGGGAAATAAATAAAAATGTACTTTACATGACAAGGAGGAAATAATAAATAGAATTTCAATGAGTTCCACAATCTATTTCAATCGTTTCCTTTGGAATTCAGTCTCAAACAAACTACTCTTGGATTTCAAATTAACAGAAGCCCTCAGCTCAAACAAAACAAAACTTGCTGTAATGTAGGTAACTCACCCATCCAATGGAATTGGTGGGAAACAACATGTCATTAAACACCAATTTGGCTTCAGAATCCGACCAGTCAGACTTAACACAACAGCTCCTGGGCCACCTACCCATGCCAAGCACAACGATAGGAAATTATAGATGACCCAAGCTTCATATCTAAAAACAGGAAAAGGAAAAATCAACACATGAATGCAGAGAACCAAAGAAAAGCAAACAAACATGTCATGACATGATTACTAATATCAAGCTAATCTAGCAAGTGCACTTGACACTAAAGCACTAATTAAAGTTATCATAAACTTATGGAACAAACGAAGATAGTGCATTTCAGACAAAAAACAAGGAAAACTATAAGTGATATAGGCAACCCCCAACAATCCAATGGTCAGAAATGGTGGTGATCACACAGGAAAGCTATTTTCCAAGTCAACTGCTGGAAAAACCAGCCAGAATGAGATGGAAAGCATGCACTGTGCACAATGGATGCAGAAGAAAAATATCTTCAACAAACAAATTTGCAAGACTCATTGAGCCAATCACATTATATATAAAAGCAGCAGCCCTTCAAGCAAAAAAATAAATATAACAAGTACTTGATGTCAGAACAAGAAGCAAAACATTACTTGAGACACAGACATCGCATGGACCTCTTACACAGACCATAAAATTTAAAGGATGAGAACATGTTAAAATCAATATTTGATGTACTTCAACCTACAAAAGAACTATAATCTGATGTACACCTTCTAGCACAAAATATTTTGATTTCACAACAAATACACCAGATGCTCTTCAATTAATTAACTCATTTATAAGTATTCTCCAAACATACATCGTGCCTTCACTCAAAGAATTCAAAAACCGCTTTCTTGATAAATTGCAAATGAATGATATCGCTAGACATCAACTGCATTCAGAAGCAGAGAGAGCAAGGGGCCAGAGGGNTCTCCAAACATACATCGTGCCTTCACTCAAAGAATTCAAAAACCGCTTTCTTGATAAATTGCAAATGCATGATATCGCTAGACATCAACTGCATTCAGAAGCAGAGAGAGCAAGGGGCCAGAGGGTGGCTGGCTGAAACAAAAAAAATTAATATGTATATTTTGTATATTTTTTTGGATATCTTCAATTAGGCCCACCCTAATAACTTAAAAAAAAAACTGCTTTCATTCTTTGGCCAAAATAAAAAAAGAGTACGGGTCATATCAAATCTCTTGGAATCAACAANGGTGGCTGGCTGAAACAAAAAAAATTAATATGTATATTTTGTATATTTTTTTGGATATCTTCAATTAGGCCCACCCTAATAACTTAAAAAAAAAACTGCTTTCATTCTTTGGCCAAAATAAAAAAAGAGTACGGGTCATATCAAATCTCTTGGAATCAACAATAAAAAAAAAGCAATAATATTTGGACCAAATTTATTAATCTAATTTGCTGACCTAACCATTGGATTGATAGTAAACCCTAATATTTGTTGGATTGGAACCTACAACCAATTCAATGACGGACCTAATCATTCATAACCATTGGATTGACAATAGACCCCAATATTTGTTGAAACCAACAACCAATTCAATGGTTGTGACGGATTTGGTCAACAATTTAGGCTCAAATAGCATTATTGATTAAAAAAAAGTTGAGTCAAAAAAAACCCTTGCCCACTCCATTGTCATTTTCGATGGCATTGATAATAAAGTTATCATGAAACATTTTCAAAGTATGAAGACTTGTCGGAGTCAATTATAAATGACTATAATTAGCCTCATCTTTTTGTAAAGGGTTATAATTAACAATTTTTTATTTATTTTTTGTTTAAATAGATTATGTATACTGGCTTTTGATCTTTTTATGTTTAATGAATCTTTACAGCTTATGGTTATGTTTAAGTATTATGCTACAGGGTGTCCAGGTTTTAAGTATTAAATATGATATAAAAACATAAATGTATAATCATTATTTTTATCTATTAGAGGATAAAATAAAACTTGTGGTTAAGTGTGCTCGCCCTAAAACATATTACTGGCTCCGCCATTGACCGCATTTTCACTGTTTTTCCAGAACACTTAGCTTGAAACCACACCTACCCGTTTGCCAATCCTTTCTACTTTTTTAATCCTCTTTGAACTAATAGTGATATCACAGTCACAATTTTAAACGCAAATCAGAGTATAAGAACTTAAACTAGTGCAATCACCATTGTTTCAAAATCAAATTATGAAAGGCAAGACATTATACTAACAATACAAAGTTGCAAGAAGACATAAATGTAAAGAATAGGTAAAACATATGACTTAATTATAATATACTTACACTTCCCGAAAGGAATTAAAATAGATTGAGCTCTCGTTCAAGACGAGGGATAAGAAAGACATTAATGCATAAACCTGCCAGTAAAACAAATTGTAAAATGGTTACAAAAATATCATGAAAATTAAACAGCATGATGACTATGAATCTCATAGTGTTTCTGTTTGCAGGTTCAGCACCAATGGAATTTCAAAGAAGTAAAAGAAAAATACAAAATAAAGCCTTGAAAGAATACAAAATAAAGAAGAAGTGACAACAGAGAATGAGCATTGAATGCTTAAGCCATAAGAAAGACAATTCAAGACATGCCAAGCGCGTCCATACATCAATGAGATCTGCAGTTAACAATATCAGTTACTGTCTTCACTCTGCCCCAAATAAAAGTGAAACAGTCTCAGATCAATCCACAAGCTCAGCTCACGTAAGCCAACTCACTTCTTCAAAAATGTTGTAAAAGTTGTATCAAAAAGCATGGGCATGGCCTTCAAATTCAATTAAACAAAACAAAATGGGAAAGTAGGCTCCTTAAAACCACTCAACAACCAGAGGCATATGCATGGGACTAAATCCTATGCAAAACATGAAAAATATAATAAGCCAGGGACAAAAGAGCGTAATGCAGTCTTTCTCCTTATAAAAATTGTATAAAAGGAGAAAGTGGTGAGATATAAGGATAATATTATCACTTCCACATGAAACAAGCAAAGGGGATAACCAGATAAGCCATGAGAAAAGAACACAAAGGTACAATTGCTGAAATGTCTTACCAAGACATGATATAATTTCTTGTGCAAAAGAGCAAGCACTTACAAAATACATAGGATTTAAGAAGAAAAAATGGCCCTTTAATAGATTAACTTCTACAATGACCAATGGGATAACAAACAAGGGCAATACTTGAGAGAGGATAAACAGACCAAACCAGTCACCAACAACTTTGTAAAAAACTAGCCTGCCACATGATATGACANCAATACTTGAGAGAGGATAAACAGACCAAACCAGTCACCAACAACTTTGTAAAAAACTAGCCTGCCACATGATATGACACTTAGTTTGTCATAGTTTTACAAGGACAGCTTACCCTATCACAAAATTAACTAACTCCAAGTGCAAAAGGATATTTCAATCCAATGTTATTTGGATCGTAGGTCGCTTTGGTACGTGGTACNTCTAGCCTGCCACATGATATGACACTTAGTTTGTCATAGTTTTACAAGGACAGCTTACCCTGTCACAAAATTAACTAACTCCAAGTGCAAAAGGATATTTCAATCCAATGTTATTTGGATCGTAGGTCGCTTTGGTACGTGGTACGGGTACACGGTACGACACTTTCTTAAATATGCGATACGATGGGGTTAGGCTTAGTTGGTACGGTATTTTGAATCGCAATTCATTTTGTAACTCTTATGTAGATCATTTTTACTACTATGCATGGATGCAAGGGCAATGCTCCATGCATCGCTAGCCCGAGTTTAGAAAAAAAGAAAAACGGGTCTTTGCTACACTGGTACTCTTTACGTTATGAAGACTTTACCTTACCAATGGGTCTTTGGTCTAATGGTACTCTTTGTCTTGTAAAAGCTTTACCTACTTGAAGTCAAGGGTTTAAATCTCCCTCCCCTTCCCTTTCAAAAATAAAAAATATTTAAAAATAAAAAATAAAACATTCATAAATACNAGTACTCTTTACCTTATGAAGACTTTACCTTACCAATGGGCCTTTGGTCTAATGGTACTCTTTGTCTTGTAAAAGCTTTACCTACTTGAAGTCAAGGGTTTAAATCTCCCTCCCCTTCCCTTTCAAAAATAAAAAATATTTAAAAATAAAAAATAAAACATTCATAAATACTAAGTCAGTTACCATTTATCTTATAGTTGTAGTTGATTTTCTACTATCTAAAACAATATATAATTATAAATCTATATATATGTATTTTACATTTGTTCTACATGTTCTAAAGCAAATTGATTTAGAGTTGGTATTAAAATTTGGGGTCGCCCATTTTGATGATCTGAATCGGGAACCCATACTGTTTAAAGTCGATGTACCCACATCGTGGGTCGTCAGGAGTTTAGTGAATTGTCGTAATCATGTTCCACTCAGCTGTGATATAAGAGGTACAACATTAAGTTGAAATGATCAGGTCTCCTCCTGGAACTTATATGCTTAGAGNTGGGAACCCATACTGTTTGAAGTCGATGTACCCACATCGTGGGTCGTCAGGAGTTTAGTGAATTGTCGTAATCATGTTCCACTCAACTGTGATATAAGAGGTACAACATTAAGTTGAAATGATCAGGTCTCCTCCTGGAACTTATATGCTTAGAGCTTAGGAAGAACATATATGGATACAGGTACGATACAATATGAATATAGAGATATAAAAAAATATTAAAAATTAAGATATGAATACACTCAAAATACATCTGTAATAATAAGTATTTCATATTTTTATTACTATCTAACAACTTGATAATTATAATTTCCAATAATTCTTTAAAAATACTACACACAATTAATAATCTTTATTTTTGAAAAAGTATTGATTGTCTCATTATGATATGTTAATACAACAAACATGATCAAGTCTCCTCCCGGGATGCTGAGAGCTTAGGAAGAACATATATGGATACCGGTACGATATGATATGAATATAAACATATGACAAAATATTAAAAATTAAGATATGAATACACTCAAAATACGTCTATAATAATAAATATTTCATATTGTTATTACTATCTAACAACTTGATAATTATAATTTCCAATAATTCTTTAAAAATACTATACACAATTAATAATCTTTACTTTTGAAAAACTATTGATCATCTCATTCTAATATGTTCATACAACAAACATGACTAATTAATGTAGTCAGAATCACGATTTAATTAGTTAATTTGCTTAAAAATTCTTGTTGCCAAGAACTATAGTGTGTAACTAACCCATTTTATGCTCTTTTGAAATGTGATATTAGATAACACTAAAGAAACACTCATGTATTTCAAAAGTNCTAATATGTTCATACAACAAACATGACTAATTAATGTAGTCAGAATCAAGATTTAATTAGTTGATTTGCTTAAAAATTCTTGTTGCCAAGAACTATAGTGTGTAACTGACCCATTTTATGCTCTTTTGAAATGTGATATTAGATAACACTAAAGAAACACTCATGTATTTCAAAAGTCGTATGCATTTTCCTTTGTGTTGTATTATATGTGAATTCAAGAGGTAAAGACAAATACTAAAAATAAAAATTACTCATATTGCTCTGCGTATGCACTTTCATATTTGAAGCATATGCATTGTGGATGTGTAGCGGCAACATAAATATTTTATATTAACAGATACGTGTAATGTGTATCTAAAACATATCTTTAAGTNCTGCGTATGCACTTTCATATTTGAAGCATATGCATTGTGGATGTGTAGCAGCAATATAAATATTTTATATTAACAGATACGTGTAATGTGTATCTAAAACATATCTTTAAGTATTCAACGTGTATTATATCTGATACAATATTTAATATGAATACATCGACCTTAATGAAGAATATGGGCTTCAGAGTTAGAGCTAACCAAGTAATACGTTAGCACCATGCACAAACATTAGATTTTAATCTATTTTGGCATCCACCTTCTTTTCCCAAATAATTTTTGTTCTTGTCTAACGTAACGAGGGATTAATGCTTTATTGAGTTAAGTTGAGTCTAAAGTAACAAGAGAAGAAGATAGAATCCTTAGCTTGTCCACTCATGTGCAAATTACAAAAGGTAGGGCACCTAAGCTTCTCGTTCATAGTCAAGTAATCCACAAAATCAAACACTATAATACCATTCGATCAAGAATTACTTTCCTCTGTTTTCCTCTTCAAGATTGTAAAGAGAAGAGTTATAGTGTTGAGGAACAATACTATCTTCTACTATGGAACAAAATAGTATAACTTGATAGACCTTTCATCTTAGAAGCGAGAAAAGTGATCTCTATGTGAATTGATATATAAACTCAGGGTCAACTAGTTTGACAACCTTTCTTCAAAAGAAAATGAGTAGAATAAAAACATAATACCTAGTTTAGTCCAATCAATGGGGGGTTTGAGAAGGTTAGATTAAGTGGCTGACCTCAAGTTCAAACCCACATCCTTGAAGTTATTACGCTGAAGTTTAACCCCTGAATTAGCAAACTCACGTCAACTTATATAATTTAAGGGTTCTCACAAAATCTCATCCTTCCACAGTATTCCTCAATGAGAGAAATGTTTCAATAATATACTTTACGCTGCACATGGCCCAACATATCTTACTACCCTACCATATAACTTCTCGTTCTCTGAAGCAATTAGTGGCGGATGGGAAGTAGGGGCCTAGGCCCACCCTAAAAGAACAAAATAAATTACCTATATATGTTTTATATATTTTTTTTTGGATAATTTCAATTGTGCCCACCCTAATGAGTTAGATAAAACAAAATTAATTGGGCTAAAGAATTGGGTACAGGGTACTGAAATTGAAAAAAAAAAAATCAAGTCCTAATCCCATAACAAATCTCTTGAAGTCAGTAAACTTAAAAAAAATGTTAAGTCACAAAAGCCTTTGGCCCATTCTTTTGTCCGTTGTCATCTTCTTTCCAAAAACAAGAAAAGTGAAAAAGAAACGACCGGCACCTGTTGTACCACTGTACCAACAACATAACATTGGAAACTTGCAAATCAATANACCCATTCTTTTGTCCGTTGTCATCTTCTTTCCAAAAACAAGAAAAGTGAAAAAGAAACGATCGGCACCTGTTGTACCACTGTACCAACAACATAACATTGGAAACTTGCAAATCAATAGAGGAAGGAAGAATTTCATTTTCTCTCATCGCTGCATCTTTCGACTATCGAACTATTGCGACTCTCCGATCGCAAGTCTTTGTTTTTGGAAAGGCATCAATTTTTTTTTAAAAAAAAATTGTGTTTGACATAGGGATCCATTGTAATTTTTTGGATTTTATTGGTCCCTTTTGATTATTTCTAAAAATCAAAAGACTTGGTCNATCTTTGTTTTTGGAAAGGCATCAATTTTTTTTTTTAAAAAAATTGTGTTTGACATAGGGATCCATTGTAATTTTTTGGCTTGTTATGCTGTGAATTAGATTGCGAATTTTTTGGATTTTATTGGTCCCTTTTGATTATTTCTAAAAATCAAAAGACTTGGTCTATAATGGATCCAAACCTGTAGCCAAACAGACGACTTCACCTTCAACAACAACACCAAAAAGAATTAGGGCAAATGCCAACACTGACGATCAATTGAAAACTTACTTGAATGGGTTCTTGGTTTACTTTTTGTGGTGGGATTTCCTATGATCCTATAGAAATATTTGGACACCCATAAAATATATGGTTTGCACTCATACAAACGAAGAACCCATGATAAGATTGACATTTTCAAAATCATGATAATGAAGTTATCATGAAAAGCTTTCAAAGTATGAAGATCAGTTAGGGTCAATTATAAATGGTTGTAATTAGCCTCATTTTTTTATAAAAGGTTATAATTAACCTCTTTTCAGTTATTTTTTGTTTGCATAGAATATATATATTGGCTTAGGCTTTTTTATGTGTAATGAATCTTTAAGTATCATATATGATGTAAAAAACATAAATATATCACATTATTTTTATTTATTAGAGGACAAAATAAAACTTTAGTTAAAGTGTGCTCACCCTAGATTATTTATTAGAGGACAAAATAAAACTTTAGTTAAAGTGTGCTCACCCTAGATCATATTCCTGGCTCTGCCACAACAAGTAATAAGAAGAAAAATAATATAAAGCAATAGGACTGTGTCCAACTTTCTACTCNGAAGTGTGCTCACCCTAGTTCATATTCCTGGCTCTGCCACAGCAAGTAATAAGAAGAAAAATAATATAAAGCAATAGGACTGTGTCCAACTTTCTACTCATGCAAAGAGATACAAGAGTTGATGCGCAAGCTTAATAATATTCACATAAAACAATTAAGGGTATTCATGATGTATATTGACTATTCCCAAAGGGTTTTAGAGCAACGCTACAGCATGCAATCAACGTTTTAAACTGAAAATTGACATTCTTAATGCTTCATGCATGAACCAAAATAGAACAATCAGTGCATTCAACTCCCCTTTACTCTTAAAGTACTCCATGCATTAAATTCTATAGCACAGAAAAAGGACAATCGTACGGTGTCATTTAGGGACTCCCAAAACTAGGTTATTACAATGTGCAAGGTTCAAATGGTTGACTTGAAGGGCTAAAATAGGTAAATAAGGCTCTATCAAAGCATTTAACCATGATTCCCAATACAATATATACAAACACCTATACATAAATAATTAATTAGACTGAAAAGTACTTACTGGGACCATAAAGATGATGCGAACAATGTATCTCTGAAAAGTAGGTTCAGTATAATTCAAAAGATGCCTGTAAATGTGGACAATGGCCAAAGCAATGGCCCCAATTGTGCAAGGCAATGCGACCAGTATATAGTATAGTGGCGCCATTCGCTGCACAGACGAGAAAGCATCCACCAAACAGCTCCGTCCCTCGAAAATGAAGAACAAAATTATAATCACAAAGCATGAAAAACAACCACATCAATCAACGAAAAAGAATAAAGAATGAAACACAAAACCTCAAGAAAAAAAAAAAAACTGTTCCCACTGTTAGAATTTACTCCTTCGCTTTCTCACTTGAACAGGATAACTTTTGCTGCTACACGTTGTATGAAATGTAAACCCTAGCCCCCCGAAAATGCTATTGCCTGAATGCCTATAGTACATATGAACGAATTGTTATCACCACAAACGATGAGAATGAGATCAATGTGATCTTATCTTCACGGATTTGATTCGATTTAAATGGATGAATTTCAAAACAAAATAAATAAATAAAGAGAGTGAAACAGTGACGGACCTTACTGACGAAATACGCTATGAAAAGGAGAAGGGCAGTGTGGGCGGTCGATGAAGAAGATGAACAGATTGATCAGGCGAGTGTGCTATTATATTTATGATTGTGCGACACGCAGAGAGAGAGACGGGCAATAATGGAATCTCGCTGTTACCCAAAAGCAAAGGAAAAGGGTAAATTATACTTGAGGCCCCTTAACTATAAACTTGATTTTACTTTACCCCTCAAAATAATTAAAATTTTCAAATTGACCCTCAATTACTTCAATAATTTGACATTATCCCAAACGTTTGCATTTGTGAAAGAAAATTGCAAACGTATCAGAACAAATTGAAAAATTTTAAATGGTTTGAGGACGAAACATGAAATAATTTTATGTCAAATTTTTAATGGACATTAATAATAAAAGTAAAGTGAAGTTAATCACATATTTAAGGGTATAATGTAAATAATATAATAATTAAGGAGACTATTAAAATGGGTAATAATAAAAGGGGCCAAAATATAATTTGTCCAAAGAAAAGTCAAATATATCATAAACACCCCTAAATTATGCCTATTTTTACCGTACCCTTGATTATAATTTGTATTATATTTGTCTTGAAGTTAATAGAACGTAAGAATAAGTTGCATTCAGTCTAATTTTCTATTTAAACGAACCGAGACAAGTAGCACATGAGATTTCATTGGGATATTTTAAAAAAATAAAACATTGTCTCGTTTTTTTCTTCCTGTTCCCACTTCATTTTACATCATGATCTCTATGTCCCTCTCTTGTAGCATACACACTTATTAAACATGCAATTATATATTTACATATATCTATATTATTTATCATTGGATTAATTCCCCTATGCACCCTAAAAGATACTAATTTTTTCTAATTTACACCCTAAAAGCTTAACTTTCTCACATTTGCATAGTGAAATTGTTTCAATGTAGTCAACGGTCAAACGTCCGTTGATATCTCCATTTATTTTATGCTCACATGACAAGCACATGCAATCTTGAGAGATTAATATGTGACAAAGCAAGAGAGAGATAGGGAAAGAGAATGGGGGGATGGGGAGACGAGATTGATAAATCATAAATTAGTTTGCACACCACCTATCAAGTAAACAGTATTAAATGCAGTAAATAAGTAGAGAAATAAAAGACAAGGTGTATAATGGTTCCGTCAGTGTGATTTACGTCCACTTTGAATGACTAGGATCGCTGGGTATTTTATTAACTCAAGTGCGTAGGAAGAGCTGAGAGTTACAAGCTTAGAGAGGGAGAGTAGCGTTATGCTTGATTGAGTCTGATCTGCCCCCAAGTGTTGGCGGACTTACAATTTATAATCGCCCTCCTAACAAATTTGGGTGATATATTAGTAACTACTTGGCTAGTTTGTTGGATCTAGGGACCTCTTCTCAACGGGTGAGGCGGTTACGGTGCTCTCATGAGATTCGGTCAAAGGATGAGGTGAGAGTTGACTCTTTCTAAGGCGGCGAGGATGAAGCTTTCAGTTGCTTCTAGAACCTGATGAGTTTGACCAGGCGTGGATCACATTGGGCTTGTGTTTGGGTCTTTATAAGCTTGGGTTCTTGATTAAGATTGGGCCTTCATCATGAATTGGGTTATTTGGGCCTGATCCATCATTTGCCCCCCTAATGCCCCGTGTCTAAGGAACTTGGAAAATGGGGCATTTAGTTGAATCTTGAGCTCTGGATGGTGGAGACTCCTTCTGATTGATGGTTCTTCCCCTTCGTGATATATTTCACCTTGCATAAACACCTCAAGTCTTTTCCCATTTTTATTTGGATTTTAGTAGAGCCTTTGGTTTTTAATTGGGGTTTTTCCCTCTTTAAAAACCCTAGGCTTTAAATAAATGCTTCTTTTTTCATTCTTCCCCACTTCATTCAATCTTGAGAATGAAGGAGAGCTTTATTCCCAAAAATCCTTCAAGGAGCTTTCTTGAGTTGTGCTAGGAATCCATGGCAAGTGAAGGAGATAATCAGGAGGTTGTAGTAATCGAAGGAGAAGAAGAGGTAGGCGCCGGCGTAAAGGTGCTTGGGGCGTCCATTGCCACCGTTGCTTGCACGCCATGGGGCTGTCCAGTGCTGCCGTTCATGCTCCGCTGGTTGGAGACCATGATGGAGGTAATTTGGGCGTCCAAGGCGCTGATTTGGGGCAAACTGGGTGCACTGTCCGCGCGATGGAGCAAAGGGGTGAGCAACTTGGCAAGGTTGGCGAGTAGGCTGGGTTGGGCGCCTACTCAGGCAGTCTAGGCAAGCAGGTCAGAGGGAGGAGGATTGTACAGGTGCCAATAGGCGCTGATCTAACTTGTCCGGGCGAGCAGCATGTGCTTGACACTATCGTGCACGCATATGGGAGCAGTAGAGGAGTTCACCAATCGAAAACCCATAGGGCACAGAGCAGGCGCCCAACTGCCCAGGCTAGTACCGAGGTGCCCTGGGCGCAAGTCGGGCACACAAATCTAAGCGGGCAGTAACTTGGGGCGCACATCTGGGCACTATTCTAGGCAGTTTTGGTGTGCAGATCAGGGAGGTGTGTAAGCCTGCTGCGCTGGGTTGCTTGGGCGAGCAGACCATGGCGTGCATGCTATGGGGTACACCATGGGAGACCATCCAGGAAATCCAGTTCGTACCCCCTGGTTTGGTCAGGCCTGGTTCTAAAATCAGGAGACAGTGTATGCCAGGCACTTGTGGTAGTGATGATCAGGTTCCTTTAAGTACAGCTTCTCAAAATTAGATTCCTGGCCTTCTTGGCAATGGTTTGGGCAACCCTCTCGCCCTCGCAACAAAATGCACTAAAGCAAAGTAGCTCTTGATGAAGATGGGTCCAAAGTAAGTACCTTTTCTAGTATGCTCAATACTTATGATGATTTTCTGAGGATTGGTTCTACTTATCACATTCCTCCAACTGTGTTGTGCTGTCGGGCTAAAATGGGTGAGCCCGCTTGTGATGACTCCTTTGGTGATATTGTTATCTATGAGGAGATGCTTGAGGCTGGGCTCGAGTTCCCAATACATCTCTTTCCATTTGTCGCATCCTGAATTACTTTTCACTGACACCTGGGCGGTTTGTGCCCAATGGTTGGAGAGTTTTGTTGGGTTTCTTGGCATTGTGGAGGAAAGTTCACCATGTGGATGCCTCTCCTGGTAAGATTCACGCAGCTTATTACCCGAGTGAGACTCCTGCTTCTAACTGAGGCTGGTACTATTTTACTACGAGGGGAGGCAAGTTGATTAGTGGATTGCCCTTTCAACTGTCATAGTTGGAAGTCTCGTTTCATATTCGTCGGTGAAGAGTGGGCTTCAGATGCTGATAGAGCATTGGTACCAATACGATGGGTTGCTCCAAAGAAATTTGATACGCCCTATATACTTACCCTTCTCTTACCACATTCCTTGTACGCTGTGTACTCGCCACATTCCTTGTAGGTTCTCCTATGCTCTCCTAGGACCAAGAGTGGAAGCTGCAGGCTCTGCGAGTTCATCCTATAAGGGACTTTGGAGCTCTCATGCTCAAAGATGGAGGAGTCAATATTTCTCCTTTGGTAGATGCCAGGGCTAGTGAACCCTCTCCAAGATTATTCGGTTCCTCCTTGAAAAGAAAGGGTATGTTAATTCTATTGTACATTTTCTCCTTTACTTGGTATTTTTCATCTAGATAACCATTTATTTCTTTTGAAACAATAGGTAGGAAGGTGATTGGGTCCCGTCTTTTTGGTAGGAGCCCTCCTCCTTCTAAGGTGGCGAGGACGGACGAAACCTCCTAAGTGACCTCTTCAATGGTGCTGCCCGAGGTAAGCTCTCAGGCATGCTCAACCCCTCCAGTGGTACCTCAAGCGTGGTTGACCCCTCCAGTGGTGCCTCTTCAATTGGAGACTTCTTTAGTTGCATCTCCTACTCCAAAGTCCCCCTTGTTGGCAACACCTTCTGCCCCCCGTTTATCCACTCCTCCTGTGGGAACTTCTAGAGGGGCACCGATTAAGATCAACTCCATGTTGGGTAACACACTAGTTATAAAGGACTGACTTGAGAGGTTTGTGTTTCCCAACGATGTTAGCGAGATTAGTGCTCTGGGCACCGAGGGAATCGTGAGCTCTTTTCTGGAAGGCCTGGCTCAGGTAAGGGTTTGTCATTTCCCTTTCCCTAGTCCTTTCTCAAGCTTCTGACATTCTTTTGACTTTTGTCTTTCTTCAGGCTTCTACTACATCTATATGTTTACTTTCAAGGGCCTATTGTCATGGCAAGCTAAAGCAGAATCATGAAGTTGTGCAAAAGGAGCTCCTTGCTGCTCAGGGGAGGATTGTCGAGCTTGAAGCTGCTGGCAGGGCTTCTAAGGCTGGTCTCATGGCGACCCATAAGAGGGCAACTAGGCTTGAGACTGAGCTTTCGGTAACCTATGAGAGGGCAGCCAAGCTCGAGGCTGAGTTTGTGGCAACCCGTGAGAGGGACACACTCAGAGAGGCTGAGCTTGTGCAGGCCCGTGAGAATGTTGTGCTCAGTGAGGCTGTAGGAGAGACAGACATGCATGCAGATCATGAAAGAGCTTTTCAGGCTGAGGAGAGGGCTGTCATGGCTGAGAGTGACTTGAAGAATGGCCTTGTCGATGCCTTTTTTTGATGGTTATGAGGAAATCTGAGGAAAGATTTATATTGCTTTCCTTGATACTGATGTTTTAGGTTTCTTGCCAATTGAGGTGCCTGATGATAGTGATGAAGGCTTTGATGATACTGAGGATAACGAGGAAGGTGAGGAGGAGGACAACCATGAGAGTAGTTAGAGTGCTAGAGATTTTTGATTTTTTTTTTAGAAAGACAGTTTGTAGCTTTACTTTTGTAAAAAGTGATTTTTTGCCACTAATGCTCCTTTGAAATTAAATACAAAGATGCAAAAATCTTTTTTGGAGTAAAATATTTTATTTGATTCACTACTTATGTCAAGCAATATTGGGTAATAACCCCAGAAAAGGTACAAAAAATAAAATTAAGTTTCCCAACTTTACTACTTTGACTTTCTCAAGGTGTCATTGATAGTATCTCTTTAAGTGCTCAGCGTTCCATGAATGGGGTAAGACCTTCCCTCCGAATTATGGATCTTGTAGGTGTCTAGGCTCACCACTTCTATTATGAGATAAGATCTTTCCTAATTTGGTCCTAGCTTTCCTTCATGTGAATCCTTTGTGACGAGGATCACTTTCTCGAGCACCAAGTCTCCTGGTTGGAAGAACGAGACTTCACCCTTGAGTTGAAGTATTTCGTCATGCGATGCTTGTACTCTGCGTTGCAGACCACAACCATCTCCCTTGCCTCCTCTACCAAGTCGAGATTGATGCGGAGTCCTTCTTCGTTGGTGATGGGGTTGTGGTGTTGAACCCTTAGAGAATGCACCCTGATCTCCACAAAGATGACTGCCTCAATTCCAAAGGCGAGGGAGAAGAGGGTTTGTCCGGTTGGAGTTCTCGACGTGGTTCGGTAGGTCCATAGTACGCTTGGGAATTCATTAACCCAAAGACCCTTTGCTCTTTTGAGCCTTGTTTCTAGGTTGTGCAACACGGTTCTCACCATGACTTCTTCTTGTCCGTTAGCCTACGGGTGCGTTGGGCTGGAATTAGGCTGCTTTATTTAAAGGTCACAGCAGAAGGAGTTCAAGAGCTTGTTGTCGAACTGTTTGGCATTGTCGCTGACAATGGCGTAGGGTATCCCAAAGTGACAGACCAAGTTTTTCCAGATAAAATCTTTCACCTTTGCGTCTGTTATCTTTGCTAAGGGTTTAGCCTCCACCCATTTGGTGACGTAGTAGACTGCTACTATCACGAACTTACACTGTCCTCTACTAAAAGGTAGGGGGCCTAGGATGTCGACGCCCCATTTAGAGAAAGGCCACGGACTTGTGATGATCATGAGTTCCTCTAGAGGCTGCCTGGGTACAGTTACAAAGCGCTGACACTTGTTACACTTCCTAGCGAACTCCTAGGTGTCCCTTACCATGCTAGGTGCTTGATCATGTCCGTTGTAGTATATTCTAACCTCCGAACATCATCCATCAATGCGTGTAGTCTATGTGTGGAAGGGAGTGTCACTCTCCCTTAGAATGATGCCAAAAGAAAGAGTAATGAAATGGTGGGTCAAATGTATGAAATATGTGTGTGTGTGTGCGCGCGTGTGTGAACAAAAATGCTCCCCAAGCACAGAGAGACTTTTGCTTGTCGTGTTTTACTTGGAATCATATTCCAAGGTCGTTTCCTTAGGGAATGAGGTGTGTCATTATGAAGGTGATTTTTGTAAAAATAAAGTGTAAAATCTTTTGTTGGTTGAAGGTTGGTTTGTGATTGTGATGAAAATGAAATAGAACAAATATTGACTAATCCAAAGGGTTCACTCCAATGGGAATACCAAGTCAACTCGAATCCTTCCTCCAATAGAGCATAGATGTACGATTGATTCGTGGGAAGTTAGAGACGATATGAAAGTGAGGATCCAAGCATAACCCGTGACAAGTCTACAGGATATCAAAAAGTCAAAATCTTGTCCACCCTCTACCCAGTCAAAATAAACCATCGTACTCTGAGAGGAGAAAGAAAAATTGAATTAAAATGGCATACCCAAGAAGAGGTCTCCCTTGGATTAGCCAACTTAAAGGCTTAGCTACTCATGCTTAAGGTAAAGACAATAATGTAATGAGAAGACATTATGAAGAAATGAAGATTGAAGCTAAGCATAAATGAAATGCACAAATATAACTTTCAGATAATTATACATGTTCATCACCTCTTACTAAAGATTGGATGAGAAACTACTCACTCTTCATGGCTTTGGTAAAATTATAAAAGTGATTGATGCTCATCCCTCCAAGTATAGGAGTTATAAGGTAAAACATATTACACATGGAGCCAATCTTCGACAATGAATAAGTGAATCACGTTCCGCTCTTCACGGCTTTGGTAAAACTCTAGAAAAGTGAAAGAGTTTCACTTCTCTAAAGGAAGAAAGAAGCTCAAAACAATGGAAATAAAATAAAGCAATAAATTAAAATAAAGCAATAATACAATAAAAGAAGCAATATATTAAAAGAAAACAATAATACAAGAAAAAAAAAGCAATAATAAGAAAGTAATAATAACTTTTGGAGGTTTTTCCACTACCAAAAGATGCCCTTTTCAAGAAGCAATGATACAAGAAAGCAATAATGATTTTTGAAGGGTTTTTCACTACCAAAAGGTGATCTTTTCAAGAAAGCAATAATAACTTTTGAAGGGTTTTCCACTACCAAAAGATGCATGCTCTTTACTAGAAAGATGATACAAGAAAACAACAATCACTTTTGAAAGGTTTTCTACTACCAAAAGATACTCTTTACAAGAAAAAAGATCCTCTTTACAAGACCCAAGAGGTGGTATTTATAAGCAAAAAAGGAGGGCTTGAATTATACTTTGATCCCCCTTTATTTTGAACTTTTGATAATTGACACCCTATAGTTTGTAGCTTTAATAATTAACACCCTATAATTTGTAGCTTTGATAATTGGCTCCCCAGTAATTTGTAGCTTTGACGCAATTGGCTCCCTAGTAGTTGGTAGTTTTGACGCACAAAATCCTGAAAAGAACAACAATCATTGCATTATCCCTAATTCACACATTAACCTTAATTTGATTTATTTTGGCTAGTTTAACTTTGTTTAACTAACATAATTGACCTATTAATTTAATTAAATTATGCATTAATTAGGGTTAATCACTAGGCTAGAAGTAGCCCTGTCAGAGCGCCTTGTGAGCGAGGGAGCGTCCTCAAGAGTGATTCCCACAAACCCCTTTATGGATCTCCCACAAGGTATAGTTAGCTTCTTCGGGCGAAAGGCACCGCAGTAATGGCAAGGAGTAGCCTTTTTTGTACAAGGTATCTTGTAAGATAGTAAATTTGGAGGCTCTCATCCTGAGCTTCTTGGCCTTAAGGGGATCATTTAGCAATGCACCTTCCTAGAGGTATGCCCTTACTGGGGTCATCCAGTTTGATTCAATAGATGCACAGTTGACGTTTGTAGCTTCTATGTCTAACTTGCTTGGTTCAAACTGATGACCAATGAATGTTGGCCCTGGTGGGGCTTTTGAGGATGAGGCTGGCTAGTGCGTCAGCAGCCAAGTTGTCCTCTCTCACGATGTGGTAGATTTGGAAGTATTGGAACTTGACGATCAAAGCCTTCACCATGGTAAGGTACTCTTGCATTCTGGCTCCTTTCGCCTCAAACTGACCCTTCACTTGGTTGACTATCAGTTGGGAATCGCTATGAGTGATGAGATGTTGGGCTTCGATCTTAGTTTCCAATCTTAAGCCAGAGAGGAGTGCTTCGTATTCTGCCTCATTGTTGGAGGCAGTAAAGTGAAGCTTCACAGTATACTTGATGAGGGTGTCGTCAGGGCTGATCAAGATTAGGCCTGTTTCACCTCCTTTACTAGTCGAGGAACTGTCCATGTAGAGCTTCTAAAGTGGTAGAGAAGAGGGCTTGGAGATCAATGTGGGAGCCTAGGTGTGAAGCTGGGGAGCCTGGATGCCAGGCTAGGCACTTGGAGTGCCTGGGCACCTAAGGTGGAGGTCTGGACACCTGGGAGTGCCTGGTCACTTGGGAGTGGGTGCCTGGCCACTTGGTCTGAGCTCTAGGGTGTCTGGACTGGGCTTTTGGGTGTCGTCGTCAGGCATTTGGGTGTCCTTGCAGGGCGATGTGGAAGGTTCGTTAGTCTTCTCCTCTGCTAGTGTAAGCTCAGTAATAAATTCGCCAATGCTTGTGCTTGATTTCTCTTGGCTGGTAATAGATTTCGAACTCGCCAAGTTCCAATGCTCACTTAAGGAGTCTCCCAGATACATCCAATTTTTCCAAGACTCTTTTTTAGAGGTTATTTTGTGATGACAACAATGATGTGACTCTGGAAATAATGTCGTAGACACCTTGTTGTTGAGATCAGGGTGAGCGCTAGCTTTTCTAGTCTTGAATACCTGATTTTTACTCCTCGGTATCCTCTACTCACATAGTAGATAGGCTTCTGCACTCCATCATTATTTCTGACGAGGACGAAGCTTACTGGGGAAGTAGAAAGGTATTGATACAAAATTTCTCCTAGTGTAGCATGTGAAATAAGGGTAGGCATAACCTAGTAGACTTTGAGCCTTTGGAAGGCTTCCTCTGCCTTAGGTCCCCACTTGATGGACTTTTAGAGAATCTTGAAGAAAGGTAGATATTTGTCTGCAGACTTGGAAAAGAACCTGTTAAGTGCTTCAATTCTCCTATTATGGTGCTGGAGCTCCTTGATTGAGGAGGGTGACTTCATATTGAGGATGACCTTGATCTTTTTGGGGTTCACCTCAATTCCCTCTGTGATTGAACATGAAGCCTAAGAACTTTCCTGAACCTACGCCAAAGGTGCACTTCTCAGGGTTCAACTTCATGCGATAGAACCTGAGAACATTGAAAGTTTCTTGGAGGTGATAGATGTGATCTGCTACGACAAGTCTCTTCACCAACAAGTCGTCCACGTAAACCTCCATTGTTTAGCCAATTTGAGACTATAACATTTTTTTCACCAACCGTTGATAGGTTGTTCCTGCATTCTTTAGCCAGAAGGGCATGACCCTGTAGCAGTAGGTCCCTTTCGGAGTGATAAATGATGTCTTCTCCTAGTCTGGGGGTGCATGCTAATATAGTTATACCCAGAGTAAGCATCCAAGAAGGTGAACAATTCATGTCCCACAATGGCATCGATGAGGAGTTCAATCTGTGGTAGTGGGTAGTTGTCTTTTGGGCACGCCTTATTGAGCTCTGTGAAGTCAACACAGAGGCATCACTTCCCATTGGTTTTAGTCACTATCACCACATTGGAGAGCCATTAAGGATATGTTACTGCTCTGACTGCCCCATTATCTATCAGTTTTTTCACCTCCTTGTCTATAGCTTGAGCCCTTTTAGTGGAGGCGCCCCTTAGTTTTTGGCAAACAGGCTTGTAATAGGGGTCGACATTAAGGCGGTGTGTGGTGACCTTAGGGTCAATGCCCTTAAGATCTGCATGTGACCATGTAAAAACGACCATGTTGCGCCTCATAAAGTCTATTAGCTGGTGGACTAAGTCTTCAGAAAGGGAAGAGCCAATGTATACTTTTTTGTTTGGGTACTCCTCATCTAGGACCACTGGTTTGAGCTCCTTTACTAGTCCTCCTCTTTCCAACGTGTCATCATTTCTCAGATCGGGGACCTCTACTTGTAGTGTCTCCTATGGCTTTCTAGTCTTCATAGAAGAGACGTAACATTCCCTTGCAGCTATCTGGTCTTCACGGACCTCTCCGATTTCATTCAGGGTTAAAAAACAGAGGATGAGATGGTAAGTAGAGGGCATTTCCTTTAGAGTGTTGAGAACAGGGCGCCCTAAGATGATGTTACAGGCTGATGGGTAGTCTATCACGAGGAAATTGACCATGATTGTAGAGCTCTAGGGCGCCGCTCCGATAGTGACTGGTAGGGTGATGGACCCTAAGGGATACATCTTCTCCCCTAAGAACCCAATGAGGGGTGACCTGATAGGCTACAATCTCTCTCTGCCCAAGTTGAGTTTGTCATAGGCTTCTACGAATAAGATATCCGCAGAACTGTCACTGTCCACTAGGATCCTTCGTACTTGAAAGTTGGAGACGGTCATGGTGAGCTCCAGAGGGTCGTTGTGGGGGTGCTAGATTCCTTCCAAGTCATTCTTTGAGAAGGATATGACCTCGTTGTTGCCATGCTTGGGTGTCTTGGATGGGCACAATTTTTCGAGGTGCCTAGCTTTCTTGGCATGAGCCTTCATGGCAGAGTGAGATTCTTCTCCTGTTGCAAGCCCTCCAAAGATNCCTTGGATGGGGACAATTTTTCGAGGTGCCTAGCTTTCTTGGCATGAGCCTTCATGGCAGAGTGAGATTCTTCTCCTGTTGCAAGCCCTCTAGAGATAGTGTGAATTTCTCAAATGGGTGGTTGATCTTCCTGATTATGAGGCAGTGGCGGCACATGTCCCCTACCAGCAATATAATGGCGTAGATGACCATACTGGATAAGTTCCTCAAATTTTCTTTTGAGGTTATAGCAGTCATCGGTGTCGTGGCCATGGTCGCGATGGATACAACGGTATTTGTTCGGGGTTCCTGTGGTTTGAAGGAGACTTCATCCTCCTAGGCCATTTTATTATGGGGTCATCCTAGATCTGGAATAGGATATGCCCAACAACGGCATTGAGGGGAGTGAAGGCTTGTCGATCTCTCTAGGAAGTAAGACTGAGACAATCTTTAGCGGGTACCCTCTCTGTCCTGCTGCGCTTGTTGTTACTTTCCTTCTTGTTGTCCCTATCTCTTTCTTTTCTCTTATCCCCTGTTTTGGNCAATCTCTCTAGGAAGTAAGACCGAGCCGATCTTTAGCGGGTACCCTCTCTGTCCTGCTGCGCTTGTTGCTACTCTCCTTCTTGTTGTCCCTATCTCTTTCTTTTCTCTTATCCCCTGTTTTGGAGGACTCACCTCGCTTGGCCCTTGTAATGTCCTCAGCATTCATATACTTATGAGTCTTCTCTAGTAGCTTTGACATGCTCTTTGGTGGGCACTTCATTACTGAGAAGAGAAAGCTTGACAACCGGAGGCCTCCTAGGAAGGCGATCATTGTTACCTTATCATCGGGCTCCTCAACCTGGAGGACCTCCTCGTTAAAACGAGTGAGTTAGCTCCTTAGGCTCCCATCTCGGTCCTACTTTATGCTAAGCAGATGGGTGGCAAGCTTCTGGTGACAGCGCCTTCCAATAAAGTGCAACACGAAGGATCTGCTCAACTTAGCAAAGGAGGCAATGGAAGCTGGGGAGAGTTTGGCAAACCATTATTGAGCGAATCCCTTCAAGGTGATTGAAAATGCCCTACACATGATCTCGTCGAGGATGTTGTGCAGCTGCATCAAGGTTTTATAACTCTCAAGGTAATCCAGTGGGTTCTTCTTAACGTCAAACGTTTTGAGGGATGACATCTTGAATATCTGAGGAAGGGGGTAGTTCACCATGTCTGGTATGAAAGGTGTGTCAACTCGCCTAGCTAGGTAGTTCATTGTCTCGGGTTCCTGTGCCTTCATAGCGTTGAAGACGTCACCAAGTTGATTGTGCACCTCTTTAATTTTTTCATCCCAATGGTTGGGAGCTCCTTTGGAATTATCATGGAAGTGGCTCCCATGCTCCACACTTTGGTTCTCACCCTCATACTCTTCGAAATTAGGGTCTCCACCATGAGAAATGGGAGCTATAGGAGAAGGTGGAGGCCCTTCATGGTGGGTTCTCCTGTGTGGGGCGCCCAAGGGAGCCCCCAAAGATGGGGCGCCCAAGGGGGGCTCCAAAGAGGGCACCCGGAGCTCCTTAACACCCAAGGCTTAGAGCCCCTCTGGCTTGGGGTCCGACAGGTTGTGCTCCTCCTTGTCCGGCGTGAGTTGTAAGATTTACTAGTTTTGGACCACAAGTTGTTGCATGATCTCCAACATCTGCTGTGCATTTGAGACAAGATTGGTTGGTGGAGGAGCAACCTCCTTCTTTCGTAGTGGATTATCCTGAGGTTGATTCATCGATCTAGTGGTGATCACCATAGATTCAACAAAAAGAGTGTTTAGAAGTGAGAATTTTATCGTTCCCACAGACGACGCCAGACTAATGATGCACAAATTGGTTTGCACACCACCTATCAAGTAAACAATGTTAAATGTAGTAAATAAGTAGAGAAAAAGAGAGAAGACAAGATTTATAGTGGTTCAGTCAACATAACTACGTCCACTTTGAATGGTTAGAGTCGTCAGATATTTTATTAACTGAAGTGCGTAGGCAGAGCTGAGAGTTATAAGCTTAGAGAAGGAGATGAGAGTTGTGCTCATCTGAGTATGATCTGCCCCCCAAGTGTTGGCAGAGCTTACAATTTATAGTCGTCATCCTAACAGATTTGGCGAGATATTAGTAACTAGTTGGCTAGTCCGTTGGATCTGGCAACCTCTTCTCAACAAGCGAGGCAGTTATGTTGCTCTCCATGAGATTCGGTCAAATGATGAGGTGAGGGTTGACTCTTTCCAAGGTGGCGAGGATGAGGCTCACGAATGCTCCTCAAACCTGATGAGCTTGACCGGGTGTGGATCACGTTGGGCTTGTTGCGGGTCTTTATAAGCTTGGGTTCTTGATTAAGATTGGACCTTCATCATGAATTGGGTCAGTTGGGCCTGTTCCATTAGAGACAAATATCAAAAACTCGACTGTGTTAGGGCTAAATGGAACACCTAAGAAATTCACCAAAATTCGATTGAGTTACCTCCAAAATTCTATTGCGCATCTTGCTTNTCTGTTCCATTAGAGACAAATATCAAAAACTTGATTGTGTTAGGGCTAAATGGAACACCTAAGAAATTCACCAAAATTCGATTGAGTTACCTCCAAAATTCTATTGCGCATCTTGCTTATCAGTTAGTTGAAGAATGTCTCATGTATGGAGGGAAGAGATTGATGATTTAAGACCACAATCAGTTGACCCATGTTATGATAATGTTTCTTAATGTTTTTTTCTTTTTTTTTGTCTTTATCAAGTTGATGATACATTATCTAAACTACTGGGTTTACTGTGGCATTGGTGTGTGGGGGTCGATTGTGACGGCAAAGTGCGTCATTTGTATATTCAAAGTGTGAGTCTTTGTGTTGTGTTCAACTGGGCNTATGTTTTTTTCTTTTTTTTTTCTTTATCAAGTTGATGATACATTATCTAAACTACTAGGTTTACTGTGGCATTGGTGTGTGGGGGTCGATTGTGACGACAAAGTGCGTCATTTGTATATTCAAAGTGTGAGTCTTTGTGTTGTGTTCAACTGGGCATGGGGGTTTGTCTGAGGGTCAATCTTTTAGTCATTTGTATATGTGATCTTTTTGTTTATTTTTGTTAGATTCTTGATTTTGTTTATTTACGGGTTTGTTAAACCAAAATTTCATATGCACATGATGGTTTTGCATACTTCACTATTAAATTACATCATGATGGTAAAAATGTTAATGGAGTATATGTTCGGTGGCAAAGTGAATTACATTAATATGTGTCATTTTGACCAAATTTCTATGATTGAGTTACACAATATGTTAAAGGGTGGTTGGAATGGGATATTGTAAGCTTACTAGGTTTCATCACAAAATTGGGAATGGATAGAGGGTGTAGGAAACTGAACAAGATATAATGGGCTTGATTAATTGGGTTGGTAACGATAAAGTAATAGATGTATATGTTGAACACATTAAGGGAGAAGTGTATTGGCAAAGGTATGTTGAACCAAATCTGCTTGAATAGGTCAACATGGGGAAATGGGAATGCAAATAATATTGCTCTTTCTTCTTTCTTCTAGTGATTCTGACAATGACTCATGCTCAAAGAGGTTATAATCTAATTATGAATATTTTATGAAAAAGAGTACAAAATGATGAAGGTCATTTATATGACACATATGTTGATGTTGATAAGGGGGATAGGGTTGGCAGAGACAAAGACAAAGAGATTGACCAATAGGAAGGGGTTGACAAGACAAGTACAAAGACAAAAGGTCGATTAAGGGAAAAGGAAAAAGGTTGAGAGTAAAACTAGGAATGGAAGTTGATTATGACTTGTATGGTGAAGACTATGACACTAAAGAGCTATTCAACCTTTGTGATTCATCATTAGATGATGTTGATGATGATGAAGTCAGTTCTAAAAGAAAGTAGAGGGTTAGGTATCCACAGTTTAATGCAAAAACTGATATGGTTGACCACAATTCAAGTTAGGAATGATATTTAATAATGCAACTAGGTTCAGATTTGCAAGCAGACAACATGTAATCAAATGGGCAAAGCAAATAAGATTTAAAGAAAATGAGAAGATTGGAGTGAGGGTAGTATGTAGGAATGGTTGTGACTGGGAGATTTATGCTTCAAGCATAGCAGGGGGAAAATCTGTCACGCCCCATCCCGGTCTCTTAAGGATGAGATGCGATTAGGTTTTTAATACACTTATTTACAATTATTATAATCTGGACTAATCAAACATCAAATAATCTTATAGGTGCAAAACACATGTACCAATTGTTTGTTTCCTAGGTTATAGACATATACAAAATCTCATACTCACATAGCATACATCACAAAGTATACTTGTTGAGTCTGTTTACAAATATATACTATTAACCTGATATAATAATCTCTCTCAAATATAATATAATACACAACCCAGCAATTAGTCATATCGACACTCAACCTGAGTGATATCACACTAACGTTGTACAAGACTCAATTGACTAGACAATAGACTGGTCTGCATCTTTCTTTATAGTACCTGGAAAGAAGAAGCTGTAGGGGTGTGAGCTAAACCACACATTCAGTGAGTATACATGTTGTATATGAAATGGAAATGATAGTTATACACTAAAGTAGATAGATATTATGTAGATAAATGAATCAAACAACAGCATCAAACCAATTCCAACAAATTCACAAGTCACGTCACATCCATACTACCCCTAATTGGGTAATCGATCCCACATGGATCCATGTCTCCCGAATCTCTCGAGAACACCACAATGTTTGCACACCCAATGATCAGGCATTGACGTTCCTATCTCAAATAGTGCGCCACATTTCAAAATACACAATATACACTACAAAGCATCATTCAATCACATAATCACGTAGCACATAATCCTGGAGAAATGCTATTAAATTCTATCATTTACTATTATTATAATAGCATGTTCAAAACATATAAAGATATACACTCACCTTAGATGTACAAATTTATGGCCTTCCATCCTATCAGTAGATCCTTTTGGTGTTACAGCATCTGTTCCAATCCCGACTGTCTCACTCGTTCCACCTAACACATTTGTAATTATAATATCAATATGTTTATCACGTTTAATAATTAATAACACACTAATGCATGAAAAATGATGCATCCCAAAGTGCCCCCGGTAACTCCAATTATCGCACTATCCACTCACACACTAACACTTTTATTCTAGGGATCACATTTTCTCCCCAAATTTTCAAAATCACTCACATTAATCACAATTAAGATTAAGTAGGTCAAACACATTGATCGGCCCCCATTTTCATTCATTTCAACCCTGAGTCCTAAAAACTACACTTCTGACATTTCACACATTTCGCACCAAATATTATACTCATTTGCATTCAAAATTCACATTATCAAATCAAGCATTATTTAAAAATGTTGCATGCAAAATTTCAGGTCATTTGGATCAAAATTCGCACATGTGACAATAACATTTACAAATCAGGATTTCGGCGTTACCGATACCATTTTCCAACCTCTATCTCTCTTTTATTTTAAAACCGCTACACTTAAATTCACATACACATTTAATCAATGCAAAACAACCCCTAATTGAGCCTTTAAATCACCCATTTCATTCCTATAATTTTTGTTTTCAACCTAACCCACTAAATGCTTCCCAAATATCTCAAATGGTCATTTTCACACTTTTCGTACACTCGGTTGAGTACCAATTCTTAATTGCCCCTAAATTTTGTTTAACATCCTTAATAAAATCTATTTTGAACTTAAAATAAAACAACCCATTATTTTAACACAAACACAGCCCACTAATTATGTTTAATACACTTAATTTAAACCTACAAAAATTTGTTTTGAAATTACACTAAAACAGCCCATTAAAATTAACCAAAATAATCCATGAATTAAATTAAAATAGCCACTAATTAAAAATATGTTAAAACAGCTCACACATGTACAACGACATTTATATTCAAATTAATCACAACTCATGCATAAATTGAGTCCCACGTACCTTCCTTGCTCACAATTTAGATGGACACACACACTTATTTTCCTTCTTTCTCTCTTGCTCACCCTCCCTCACTCACGGTTTAGTGAAGAGCCAGACACACACACACACACAAAGTTATATATATTAAACACACACACCTTTAAACTTTAAAGTGCACACACCCACACACAAACTCTACACTTATACACACACCCACACGACATACACAACCCACCCCCTCCCAACATACAATTGACTCAACAACTTTGTGTGTAAACATGTGTAAAGTTAATTGGGTAATTATGCTTGCTTCCCCCCAAGTTTTTAAGTGATTTTGAAATTGACCCACTAGTATTTTCACACATGAAATTTTTACGAAGGGGTCTCACTAATACATCACTAACGGGATTCACATACCCAATGCATGCTCACACACATCATGGCTATGAAAGATTTAATTTAATTAACCCTTTAACAATTTACATAATTGCAATTTAACCCACAAAATTATGTTCATATGCATGCAATGCATGATCGGGTCTCACAAAATTAATGCAAGTCAAAACATATAATGGTGCACATACTTGCAATAGAAGTTTTAAAGTTATATATGCACGCCAATTCCTAGTGGGTTGTAAGTACTTAGCAGACAGGTTGAGGTCAAATTCCACATGACCAATGAAATTACTTTAGAGACCATGCAAAAAGAATATGTGCTGAACTTGAGTAAAAATTCAGTATATAGGTATAAACATAAAGCAATGACAATTGTAAATAGAAGTGACATAGAGCAGTACAGTCGTTTGTGGGATTATTGCAAAGAATTGAGAAGAACCAACTCAGGCACAACTTACATAATTAAAACCAATTCTCTAGGAGGTGACCATTTCAAGTTCAAGAGAATCTACATATACATTGGGGCATTGAAGAATAAATTATTGAGTGGTTGTAGACCCTTAATTGGGTTGGATGGGTGCTATTGAAAAGGTTCATAACCTGGTATTCTCCTAGCAGTTGTTGAGAGTGACCCTAATAATTCAATATATCCATTTGCATATGCAATTGTGGAGAAATAGAGAAGAAAAAGTCATAGTCTTGGTTTCTCAAACTTCTGAAGTAAGATTTGTGCATTGTTAACTCTTATGGTTGAACTTTCATGTCACATAAATGGTTGACGAATCCACATATGATTGGCTATTTGAAAAACCAACAGTACAATAATCTAGGTCCCATTTCAGGACATTCCCTAAGTGTGATATGTTATTGAATAACTTATGTGAGTTTCATTATTTTTTTGGGATTGGTTTCCAACTTATAGTCTATTATAAAAGAGCCCCAAGTGGAGGAGAAAACCCAATGCAACCCAATCACTAATTTCTACACATCTCTCTATTGTCTTCCAATTTTTTCAAACATTTAATTTTTAGATATCTACAAGCTAGATAACTGTTGTGATCAAGTTTGAAAAAGGAGGAGCTCAGCGACAAGCATATCAACATTGGTATCAGAGCGAGGCTCAAGTCATTCTTGTACTGGATCTTTGAGGAAGAGTTAAAAGCTTCCACAATTGTTTTTACCCATCATTGACATGTTCCTGGTGAAGAATGCTTGCCAAGCTTCTCAATACAAAGTTGATAATAATTAGGGTTGTCCATGGCACGAATTTTTTTCAAGCCAGGCTTGGGTAGTGTAGGCCCAAGCCCGTACTCAGGCGAGTTATTGGGCAGGGCGGGCCAGACTTTGGGTAGGGGTAAGCTACTTGCAGCCCAACCCGTCACCTATTAGGCGGGCTTTGCGGGCTGGATTTTTGGGCGAGCTTTGCGGGCCTGTTTTGGGCAGGCTTGTTGGGTCTATTGAAAAAATATACAGCTTCATTTAATTTTTTTGTAAATTATATTTTTGAATTAAAAGTATAGTCAAAATTTAAATGGACAAAACTTAAATAATAAATAATTTTATTTATGAATAGAAGAGAAATTACATCATAATAAAATAAGTACATCCCAACTAAGTTGGCACCTATCCACTTATCTATCATTTGTACAATTCTACCCATTAAAGGCTTTTGTACATAAAAAGCTTGTATATTTAACGCATGAAAAAAAATACATTATTCATAATATCTAAATTTTTAAAAATTCAAATTCTGGCATTGGGGGATTTATTTTCATATATTTGATCTCTCTCTTCAGCAGCATACCAATTTTGAAGACATATGAGGACTTTCACTGTTTTTTCATTTAAGCAACTCCTATGTTCATCATGGACACGTCAACCTGTACTAAAAACATATTCGGATGCTACAGTTGACATAAAAACTGTTAGTATATCATGAGCCATGGTGGAAAGAATTGAAAGCCTACTTTCATATCCNGGGCGGGCTTTGCGGGCTAGATTTTTGGGCGAGCTTTGTGGGCCTGTTGGGCGGGCCTGTATTGGGCAGGCTTGTTGGGTCTATTGAAAAAATATACAATTTCATTTAATTTTTTTGTAAATTATATTTTTGAATTAAAAGTATAGTCAAAATTTAAATGGACAAAACTTAAATAATGAATAATTTTATTTATGAATAGAAGAGAAATTACATCATAATAAAATGAGTACATCCCAACTAACACTTATCTATCATTTGCACAATTCTACCCATTAAAGGCTTTTGTACATGAAAAGCTTGTATATTTAACGCATGAAAAAAAATAAATTATTCATAATATCTAAATTTTTAAAACTTCAAATTCTGGCATTGGGGGATTTATTTCCATATATTTGATCTCTCGCTTCAGCAGCATACCAATTTTGAAGACATATGAGGACTTTCACTGTTTTTTCATTTAAGCAACTCCTATGCTCGTCATGGACACGTCAACCTGTACTAAAAACATATTCGGATGCTACAGTTGACATAAAAACTGTTAGTATATCATGAGTCATGGTGGAAAGAATTGAAAACCTACTTTCATATCCTTTCCACTAGCCCAAAATATCAAAATCAAGATCTTCAACACCTACCAATGGAGCATTATAATATTGCTAAAGTTCAGTTAACCCCTTAGATGTTGACATACCTCCTCTAGTCAAAATTGAAGCTAGTATAGATGTTTTACTTTTACCTTTATTAGTACTACCAACAATATTACTAGAAGCTGAGGGGGGATTAAATGTACCACCATTCTCAAATGTTACACTATATTCGTTAAATTTTTTTTTAAAATAATATTTTATTTTATTCATTTGGTTCATGTGCTCATCATTTAAGTTTCCATATAGAGACAAAAAAACACTTGTAAGGTCAAATTCTTTAAATCGAGGGTCAATTAACATACCAAAACCAATAACTATGAAGTTATTAAAATATTTATTAAATTTAGATTGCATATTATGTAAAATAGTAGAAAATTTGGGTTCAGTACTATATTGTTCAAAAAGATCATTGATACTAATTATATGAAGATAGACAAGTGTAATAGTTGGATAATAATTACCAGATAAAGTCATAGTTACCTTATAAAAAATTTCCAAAAATCTTTCATTTTATCAGTAACATCTCATTTCTTTGCGGTGGGACGGGATAATGAACTAGTGGTATCTATACTAACATAGTCATTTTAGGTAGCTTTATATTTAACTGTCATATCTAGCATTTTATAGATGGAGTTCCATCTATGTTATACATCATATGGTATTTTTTTGCATTTTAAATTATTTTTTTTCACATAGTTTCAAATGTCCTAAGTTCATTTTTAGAACCTATTATATGATAAATAATATGTCTAATTTTATCAAATTATAAATCTAATATCATGGAGACCACTTTGTACTATGAGATTTATGATATGACACATACATCTCATATAAAAAAAGTACCTTCACATGGTAAAGTTAAATAACATTTTAAATGACTTACAACTCGACTATTATATGTTGTATTATCTAAAATAATAGTAAAAATCTTGTCTTGCATACGATAAATTTGTAATTGATTATAAATAACTTCAAAAATAACTTGTGCACTATGATTGTCTTTAGTCCTTGTAAAAGTAATAATTCTTTTTTTCATAACCTAATTATCAGCATTAAAATGAACAGTTATACATAAATATCCTAATTGTTGGCAAGAAATCCAAATATCAGAAGTCAAACAAATTTTATTTTTAAAATTATCAAAATAAGCTATTAAATTATTTTTTTCTTGTACATAATATTTAATAACATCTTTTTGACATGTTTGACGAAAAAACTTTCGAAAAAAAGGATTAAACCCACTTTGTAACATTCTTTCAAATTCAGCGTCGTCTACAAGAACAAATAGAAGATTTCTTATAAGAATCCATCTAACAATTGATTTTCTAGCATATTCAGGTTCATAACTAAAAGTGCTTAGTATACCGGTGTTAGTAGATTGTGATAACATTGTTTGTCTAATATCAATTTGACATTTTAATAAGTATGTCTTTAGGTGTCTAGTTAAGTGACTAGTTTCATTTTTAGAGCCTCCAACAATTTTTTTTTTTTACAATAATTACATATAGTCTTTTTTGATGTAATGATCCCATTAGAATTCTTAATTTTGATTTTCTCAAAGTGATCTCAGGCCTTGGACTTTTGTTTTTTATTAGATGGTACATTCCCAGTAGAATCTATCTCAGGCACTGAAAGTGAATCATCCCCTTCACCCTCATGGATGGTTTTATTATCATAATTCAACTCAAGAAATTTCATTATAAAAAATATTTTTTAAATGAGATGAAGTCATTACGTAAATTAAACTATAAAAATAAAATAAATACTTAAATTATGTAAAAAGAACTTTCTCATCAAATGAAAGCACTTGACAATCTTGTGTCTTTGAGGCAGCTGAAAGCTCAGTCATAATAATTTAGAACACTTGAGAGTTGTAAGTTGAGGGCAAATGAGAGTTTTTTTTCTTTTGCAAATGTGGTGGGTTGAAATAAAATGCAATCAATTTTATTTATAAATTATACACTAAAAAGTAGTCGTTTATTTATGACCGTTAGTTGTACAATTGAATAAAGAAAATTTTTTGACTCTCAGCCTGCTCCAGCTTGCTCAGACGAAAGACAGTCACAAGCGGAAAGACAAGATACTGAGACAATCACAGGACAGAAGTTACAGACCTGCTCAGCTATTGGATTTGAAAAAATTTAAAAGACTTCTCATCTAACTCTCAAATTTTCTCCTAACTTTCAATTCTCAAATTCTGACATACCATTCAACTCACAAATTTTCAAATTCTCAAATTTTGTGAGCGGGTTATTGGATTGGGCTTTGGGTTGGGTAGTGGATTTAGGGGTAAACTCAAGCCATTTTTTAAACGATATTGGGCTCGAGCTCAAGTGGGCCTATTGGGTTTTGGGCTTATTTTTTTTGGACCAGGTATCGGGATCCGTGGGTAACCTGGCCCATGGACACCCCTAGTGATATCTCATTCCTCTTCGGTGAGACGCAATAATGAACCAGTAGTACTTATACTAAAATAGTCATTTAAGACAACTTTATATTTACCTGCCACATCTAACATTTTATAGGTGGAATTCTACCTATATTCTACATCATATGGTATTTTTTTTGTATTTTTAATTATTCTTTTTACAGATAGTTTCAAATGTCCTAAATCTATTTTTAGAACCTATTATATGATAAATAATATGTCTAATTTTATCAATTACAAATCTAATATCATGGAGACCACTTTATACTATGAGATTAATGACATGACACATACATTTTATATAAAAAAAAATACTTTCACATGGTAAAGTTAAATAACATTTTACAACCCCACTATTATTTTTTTGTATTATCTAAAGTAATAGTAAAAATCTTATCTTGCATACGATAAATTTGTAACTGGTTATAAATAACTTCAAAAATAACTTGTGCACTATGATTATTTTCAATCTTTGTAAAAGTAATAATTATTTTTTGCATAACTCAATTATCATCAATAAAATGAACAATTATATATAAATATCCTAATTGTTGGCAAAAAGTCTAAATATCAGAAGTCAAACAAATTTTACTTTTAAGATTATCAAAATAAGCGATTAAATTATTTTTTTCTTGTACATAATATTTAATAATATCTCTTTGATATGTTTGACGAGAAAACTTTCGGAAAGAAGGATAAAACCCACTTTGTAACATTTTTTCAAATTCAGCATCGTTTACAAGAACAAATGAAAGATTTCTTATAACAATTGTTTTTCTAGTAGATTCAGGTTCATAACTAAAAATATTTAATGTACTAGTACTAGTAGATTGTGATAACATTGTTTGTCTAATATCAGTTTGACCTTTTAATAAACATGTCTTTAGGTGTTTAATTAAGTAACTAGTTCCATTTTTAGAGGCTCCAACAAAATCTTTTTTACAATAATTACATATAGTCTTTTATGATGTAATGACCCCATTATAACTCTTAATTTTGGTTTTCTCGAATTGATACCGGGCATTGGACTTTTGTCTTTTATTAAATGGTACATTCCCAGTAGAATTCATCTCAGGCGTTGAAAGTGGATCATCCCCTTCACCCTCATCGATGTTTTCATCGTCATTATTTGACTCAAGAATTTCATTATAAAAAATATTTTTTGAATGAGATGAAGACATTATGTACATTGAGAGTAAATGAGAGTTAAAAGCAAACGAGAGTTAAAAGTAAATGAGAGTTTTTTTTTTGCAAATGTGGTGGGTTGAAATGAAATGCAATCAACTTTATTTATAAATTATACATTAAAAAGTAACCGTTTATTTATGACCGTTAGTTGTATAATTGAAGAAAGAAAATTTTTTACGACTGTCTCAGCCTGCTCCAACTAGCTCAGACAGAAGACAGTCACAGACGGAAAAATAAGACACTAAGACAGTCACGTGACAGAAGTCACAGACCTGCTCACACAACAATATCAGCGTCATCATAGAGTTTTGGTACAAACTCATATTTTTGTTTCCTCCAACGGTCAGCACTTCTACACTTGATTTTATTTTCTAAAAAATTTACCATGGCAAGTAGGGCAGTAAATAAAGAATTAAGTAAAACTGAAAAATTAAATGGTACTAATGTTTCAACTTGAAAGCGTCGTAGTCGTCACACGTTTTTCCAAGACAAGGTTAAATATGTAATTGATATCGATGTACTGTATCCACTGCCTGAAAATACTAGTGCTGCTAATAGAAGAATGTATGAAAAATATCTTCAAGATGATAGGATTGCAAGAGACATAATAATGCTCACTTTTAGGGAACCCGACATTGAGATTTTATTTGAAGAATATGAACATTCTAAAACTACGTTTGATGCTGCTAATGATGCTTATCGTGCTTCACCTGAGTCATATATTCAATTGTTAATTAAAAGGTTTAATGGGACTCCAATGAAAGAAGATGATAAAGTGATTGATCTTGTCAATAGGTTGTTTGTCATTGCTAAGGAATCAACAACTTTAGGGAACCCAATTCCTGATCAAATGCAAGTGTCTACCATTTTACATAGCCTACTTGATTCTTGAAAACCTATGGTTGTTGCCTATTTTATTAGAAGTAAAGTAAAAAAGAAGAGCTAAAATTTGCCTATTTGGCTAATACCGATATTGGAGTGTGCTGGGTGGATTCTGCTTCATCTCCCCCTGTGGCAAAAAATAGAGATTGTTTTGTTGAGTTGAAAGACGTCAAATCTGGTAATCATTGTATATATATGGGAAATAATAGCCATTTTTTCTAACATCCTGCAATGAAAAATGTTATACTCTTTTTGGTAATTCTTAGAAATCATAGACTCAAGAATCAGCAGTCATTTTTAGTAGAAAAACACCAAATGATGATCCCACTTCCATACCAATCAGTCTCATCTTCGTTGTGACTATCAGTCAGAAATGCCAATGATGATCCCTCTCCCCACCCATCGGTTTTATCTTTACCGTAATTGTGTGTTTGGTTAATAAATTTGAGAGAAAACCAAAACCCTATGACTCTTTGTTTCAACTATTAATGTGATTATTGCTTGTGAAGTGAAGCGGTTAACAAATGTCTATGAAGTGAAGTAGTTAACAAATGTCTATGAACAAGCCACAACATGGAAGATGAAATGGTTCATATTGAATAATCAAATGCCATCTTTGTTTCCTAGAATTGGTAGTGTAAGAGTTATATATAAGGCATACTTTTTGGTTGGCGAATAATAGTGACTTTATATGAGTAAATAAATGTAAAAAATAATTTTTTTAAAAATTAATATAAATATAGAGTAGTAACTCAATAGTCACAATTACAAATAATATAGTATTAATGTTGTTATTATAACTCTAAAAGGATATTATTAACATTAATTATTTCATCAAGGCTATTATAGTTAATTAAAATTCTTTTTTATTTTTATTAACATTTTATAGTAGTACTAATTATTAACCATGCCTAAAGGCACAGCGTAATAAAAAAAAATGGTCAACAATAAATATATTTGTATTCATGTACAAAATTAAATTATAAACATAAAGGAGAGAGAAAAGAATTTAGGCCCCCAATTTTTGAGGGGTTGAACAATGGTGATGGTGGGAGACGATAAAGGTTGTGGTGGGTGGCGACGACCGTGGTGGTGGTGGCGGCAGCCATGGGTGGCAACAGTGATGGTGGTGGTGAGTTTTGGGTGATGATGGTGATAGTGACAACCATGAGTGATAGTAGTGGGCT
The DNA here is from genome assembly GCA_963454935.2 of Ilex paraguariensis. Taxonomy (NCBI): domain Eukaryota; kingdom Viridiplantae; phylum Streptophyta; class Magnoliopsida; order Aquifoliales; family Aquifoliaceae; genus Ilex; species Ilex paraguariensis. The sequence goes on from CAUOFW020002614.1 coordinate 713,847, forward strand.
ACAGTGATGGTGGTTGCTAGTGGTGATGGTGGCAGTGGTGGATTGTGGTGGTGGGCGGTGACAATGGTGGGGGTAGGTGACGATGGGTGTTTTTGAGCTACAGTGTGATAAGTGGTGACGAATAACGATGGTGGTGGTAGGTGTTGTGGGGGGTGGGTGACAGTGGGTGATGGTAGTGGTGGTGATTGGTTGTGGTAAGTGTTGTGGGAGTGGATGACAATTGCTAGTAGCAATAATGGGCAACGACGGGTGGTGATGGATTGTGGTAGTGGGTGGCAGTGAGCACAAGCAGAGGGAGGCATGGTCCTGGGTGGACAAGTGCCCTCCTCCCTTAATTTTTTTTTATTACTTAGATATATATATTATATATTTGTATAATATATTATTTGTACCCATCCAAAACCAAAGACAAAAATTTTAGGCCCACTTTATCTACCCAAAAGAATTAAAAAAGTAAACCCATTAAAACAAAAAAAATTTGAGTCCGCCACTATCTATCCAAACCTATTAAAAAATCAAATATTTGACCCATCACTATCCACCAAAACCTATTAAAAAATAAAACATTTGGCCCACCAGTAGCTACAACAGCATAGCACCTATCATATTTCTCTCTCTCTCTCTCTCGATCGACACACATACACACTCATACTGCACACAACACACACACAAAATAAATTAGATTTTTATTTTTAAAATTATGAATTAATTAGGCTTGGTTTTCTGATTTTTGTGCATTTTAATTTTTAACCATAATTTATATTTTTGTGAATTTTGCCATTATTTTAATTTTTATGCATTTTTCCCTTATTTGATTTTTTGTACGTTTTGCCTTAATTATTTTCTAGATTTGTTATACCGCGAATTAGTAATTGGGGATGTCTTTAAGACCTTGAGTTGCAATTATTGAGTCAGCAATAAAAAGTATTTTTCAGTAACTCTCAAATTCGAATCTATTTTTAATACTTTGAATGATATTGCTTGAATTTATTAAAATTGTGAATTGGACACTTTTATGCATTTGTACTTGTATTTGCTTCTTAATACAATATCTCCTTTAGAATGCTAGCAGTAAAATTGACAAAATAGTTTGTTTAATTAATTGCAAAAGTGGATGTATAAACCTATTTTCTTAAATAATTTTTTGAAACAGTTATGGAGTAGTACTTCAAAGGAAAGTGTGAGTCAGAGTTATCACCTCCTCCAAACATAGGTGGTGATTCTTCAAAGAAAAGTCATGCAGATATTAATTTGACGGATCTTCCATCGGATCCCGAACTACGACCTTGGATTATGGATTATAATCATAATAACCAAGACCAAATTCGTAGAGCTTATTTATAAAGGGATCCTTGTCAATCCCGTGATCATAGTTTTCTACAAAAAAGGATTTGGTGTTAAACTACGATGGTTTAACAAAACTTGGTTTTCTCAGTTTGGTAACTGGCGAGAGTATAGTGCAACAAAAGATGCAGCATTTTGCCTATGCTATTATCTTTTTAAATTAGATGCGGGAGAACAATCGGGTGGCGAAACCTTTGTTAGCTTGGGTTTCTCAAATTGGAAGAGAATAGAGAAGTTTCAAATGCATGCTGGAGGCGTTAATACTTCTCATAACCAAGCTTGGAGAAAATGTCAAGATTTTTTAAATCCAAAACGAAGTATTGAAGTTATTTTCTTCAAATAATCAGACCAAGCTCGAAGTTAGTACAAAACTTGGTTGAATGCATACATTGATTGTATTCAATTTCTTCTAAGGCAAGGGCTTGCATTTCGTGGTCACAATGAATATGAGAGTTCAAGTAATCAAGGAAACCTCCTTAAGCTTCTTAGATTTCTTGTTGATCACAATGAGGATATTAAAGTTGTTGTGTTGAAAAATGCTCCTAAGAATCTCAAATTGACTTCACCTGAAATTCAAAAAGACATTGTAAATGCAACTTCTACTGAAACATGTAATGTTATTGTGACTCATCTTGGTGATGTACTTTTTTTCGTTTTTATTGATGAACCATATAACGTATCAACAAAGGAGCAAATGACTGTTGTGTTATGATTTGTGGACAAGAAGGGACATGTAGTTGAACATATTACTAATGCTAGTGCTATCTCACTTAAGCCAGCTGTAGAAGATTTATTTGCTAGACATAGGTTAAACTTGTCAAGATTGCATATGCAAGGTTACGATGGGGATAGTAATATATAAGGTGAGTTCAATAGTCTCAAGACACTTATAATGAAGGAGAATGCATATGCATATTATATCCATTATTTTTCTCATTAATTACAATTAGCTCTTGTGGTTGTTGCAATGAATCATATTCAAATTGTGACTCTTTTCAATTTGGTTGCTAATATTGTGAATGTTGTGGGAACCTCATGTAAACGACGAGATATTCTTAAGGAGAAATTGTTGGAACGAAAATCCCAATAATCATTGACAGCTCACATGTATTTAATACAATTTTTTTTTTAAACCCTACAAGGCAGAATTAGGATTTCGAGATCGCTCTGGATTGATGTTGTCTCAACACGAACGCAGAAACTGAATACAGACATAGAAAATAACTCGCTAAACCTCACGATCTTCTGTCATATATCCCACAACGCCAAAAATTTGGATACAATGTGGCTGCAATGACCTCCGAACTTCTATTCTCTCTCTCTCTCTCTCTCTCTCAACCTCTCTAAAAAACGTGAGTAATTAATTGATGTTGATTTAAAGAACCTCGACGTCTATATATAGGCTATGACAGAAACCCTAAGGAGAAATAAGGACCCGGCTTCCAATGGGCCTAGAATTTTTATGTTCAACACAAAACAAACATTTTACAGTCCAATAATAGTAAGTTAGTCTACTAAAAATTTATTATTGATCTCCTGAACTTTATTTTAAAATTATATTCAAGCTCCTTATTATTATATGTTTAATAATCTCTTTACGTTTAAGATTACAGATGTCCATCAATTAAATAAAATGCTGACAATTATATTTAATTGACTTCTTTTATTCCTTGAGACCTTACCACTCAAATTATTTGTCATGTCGGATAATTAAATCTACCTGCAGGGTTTGACATGGATAAAACTTATGAGCTTTCTCAAGAGGACATCATCAACCCATTTAAATATCAGGACGTAGTTTCCTTTAATAATTAATGTCTACCATAAAAATAACATCGTCTCCCAATTCACCAAGCTTATTGACTCAATATGAATATCACTCTTTGATGAATTAAAGTGACAATCATTATATGCACGTGACGATTAAATATCTCGGGATTAAGAGCATAAGCAATTATAATAATCATGAGATATTTATTACTTATTGGATCAGTAAAAAATAATAACCTCAACACAGGTATGTTTAACATACAAAGTGTACTAGCACAATAATCCGAGATATCAGATAGTCTATTACATTCAAGACAGACTATACCAGAATATTACACTACAATCATACTAATGGTGTGTCCAATTGCATCTAAGATTGTAAACATATATTTATATTATAAAAGAATCCAATAATCTGGTCTTTTGTGCACAAGTCAAACTCTACACACCATATTATTTATAATGTATAATATAAGACACATATATACTATATATCAAATATAATGCAAATATTTTGCCCACATAGATTATTAATAAAATGGAAAGAACAAACTTCTATTAATTAAAATAAAGAGTTTTACTATAAAAATAAGTTTTTAATATACAACTCTATTAGAAAAAAGTAGCTAGAGTTATTGAATTACATGATAATAAGGAGCTTTCAAGTGGGTGAGACCTAAATTATTCTCTGATTAGCTTGGTTGATATGTTCTCATTAGTGATTGATGTGTTTGATATGATTTCAGAAGATAGTATAAATGCAAAACAAAGAGGGGAGACAAATTTTCTTTTGGACTTGCTACATTATTTTGAGTTTGTATTCAATCTTCATTTGATGAGAAGCTTATTGGGAATCAGAAATGAGTTGTCGCAGACATTACAAAGGAAAGATCAAGATATCGTGAATGTCATAACATTAGTTCAAGTATTCAAGCAACGACTTCAAATGATGAGGGAAATTGGTTGGAGTTGTTTTGTTGATGATGACATATCTTTTTGTGAAAAATATGAGATAGTTGTTCTAGAGATGGATGATTTCTTTAAAGTTCAAGAGAGGTTACGAAGTACTCAAGAAAAGACAAATTTGTATCACTATCAAGTTAAGTTATTTTATACCGTCATAAATATGCAATTTCAAGAGCTAAATAGTCGTTTTACTAAGTCAGACACTAATTTGCTTCTCTATGTGGCGTGTTTGAGTCATTCTGATTCCTTCTTAGCTTTTGACAAGGAGAAATTGGTTCGTCTTGCCCAATTTTATCTGAAATAATTTTCTTCACTAGAGCTTATGATACTTTCGGATCAACAAGATAGCTATATTATTGATATGCGCTCTAGTGTTGAGTTTTCAAATCTACTAGGGATTGGAGATATTATTCAGAAAATGGTTGAAGCAAAAAAGTACGTGCACGTGGCATATCCATTGGTCTACTTACTTGTGACATTGACATTGATCTTGCCAGTTGCAAGTACCACAATAGAGAGAGCATTTTTGGTTATGAAAATAGTGAAGAGTCGATTGCATAATTGAATGGACAATCAATAAATGACAGATAATTTGATTGTATACATAGAGAAAGATATTTTCGGTTGCATTGATAATAATGTTATCATGCAACGCTTTCAAAATATGAAATCACTTTGTGGTCAATTGTAAAAGACTATCGTTAGTCCCATTTTTTGTAAATGGGTCTAATTAAAACCTTGTTTTGCAGATTTTTTTTTTGTTTCTATACCCCATATATATATATCAACTTTTGGCTCTTTTGTCAATAAAATTTTAGGTATTATATATGATTTAAAAAATTTATGTGTCTTTAACTTTAATCTTTAAGAAGGCAAAATTTGAAACTTATAGCTAGTACCCCCCCACATATAAATTTTTGGCTTCGCCCCAGGTGATGATTGTTGATGGGCAACAATGGTGGTGATGAGTATGGGTGTTCAAATTTTTGATTACCCGTAATTTCCTACTCGACTTGACCCTACCCAACCTTATTGTTTGGTTAACCAAAAAAATCGAGTAGGAATGCGAAAGAATTTTTGGTCTTCCGATTTTTGTTGTGTTTCATATAGTTTAAACCTAAAATAGTTGTTTNAATTTAATGATGCTACACATACCACTTTCGTGTCCACTTTTGTGCATCACCTTATTTTTACCACTTGATGTGATACAATCACGGTCACCGAACATTTATAGATCTGTAAGACTAATTAATCTAATGACTTATCTGATGTAATACAATCACAATTATTGAACATTTTATAAATTCAGTAAGACCCATTAATCTAATGGTCTATGTTGAGGTGCTGCACAAAAGCAGTGCAAGAGGAGTAGTGTGTGTAGCATTGTTCTACACTTCTACTAATGAATGACCTTTGGCCATGATAGTACCATAGTCTTGGGTTTTCAGAATATCACATGATCTGGTTTATGAACCAACACCAATATTCAGAAATATGTTTGTAATCAGAATGCAGAATCAAACAGCAACCTCAAGGAAAACCCAATGTTTCACAAAGGAAAGCAAAGAACATGGGGACCAAATAACATAAACACTCACATCTCATTCCTTCATCACCCAAGTACAAGCTCAAATTTGAAAAACTGCAACTACTTGCCGAAGAGAACACTCATCACACTCCGAACCACCGGCCCTCTCTTATCCCTCATCACCTCCCTAACCGCCTTCTCATTAGGCGCAAACCCTTTCCCCTTCAACTCCTCCAAGAACTCCCTCCCCTCCTCTTCTCTCCCCATCTTCACCAACCCCTCGATCACCCCCACATAAGTCCCCGCATTGGGTTTCATTCCCTTTCCCATCATTTCCACCACATACTTCTTCGCCTCAGTCACCAACTTGCTATCGCCACTACTCGCCAACCCCTTGATCAACACACTGTAAGTGTACGCATTGGGTAAAACTCCAGACGCTAGCATTCTCATGTACACTTTCTGGGCCTCCTTGGCCTGACCCGCATTAGCATATGCCTCGATGACCGCGGTGTGAGCCACCACATCAGGCATATGGCCTTTGTCTTTGATTTGAGAGAATAGTTCGAGTGCTTCGTGGGTGAGTCCGTCTTTGGACAATCCGTCGAACATCTTGACTGCATTGTTGAAGAGGCCTTCTGAGCTGATTTTGTGGAAGACTTCTTGTAGATTTTTGGGGTCCTCTGGTTCTTCGATTGCGGGTTTTTTGTTGAATGGGTCGTAGGGTAGGGGGAGTTTGCTCTTGTCTATTTCTTTCGTCTTCGGCTTCGAGTCTTCAGAGTCGGACTCGGCGTCTGAGTCGGATAAGGAGAAGTTGACTTTGGTGTTTCGTTTCTGGGTAGTACTTGTGGTGGACGGTGCTGGTTCTGAGGTGGCGGCGGTGCACAGTGAGGTCGTAAATGGGGGTTTTGTAGAGAGTGGTGGAAAGGGTATCTTCAGGGTCAAAGGGATTGGGAGTTTGGTAGCGGTGAACGGAAGTAACGGTGGTGGTGTTGGTACAGAGAAGTGGAGATATGAGCAAGAAACAAAGAAGACGGTTCTACGGAAGGAGAGAGAAGAAGGGTAATTGGAAACGATGAAGGACCTAGCAATGGCTGTGCTCGCCATTTGCTTGCGTTGCAGTTGCAGCAATGAGTTGTGGGCCGGTTGGGTGAATTTAGTTACATACAGCACCTTTGTCTAATGTACAACACTCGAGTTGGATAAGAATATAATTGACAAACCCAAGTTATTTCAAGTCATAAGAGGGATTCTTTATAAATTCAAAAATCTTAAGTTTGAATTTTAATAACATAGATTAGTTGTATTGTTTATGAATACTTTAATCTCGACGTGAATGACCTGTTTTTGATTGGACCATAGAGAAAATTAATTGAAGTATAAGTAAACTGATTCAAACACTCCGACCCAAATAAAAATGTAATTGACAAATTCAAACTTGTCTAATCAGTGGCATAAATTAGAACTTCAAATTATACTATCTCACTTTAGCCCTAGGAGGCAAGTATGATACAATAAGGATATTGTAATACATTAATACTATTGAGACATAATTTGGAGACATAATAAGTTATCACCAATGAAGTAATATTGAAATGTGTTTAAATGATGGGTCTCATTGTAACATTAAATGAATTTACTATTATATCATTGGTGACAACTCATTATATCTCCAAATTATGTCCATAAATTATGTCTAAATAGCTTTGTTCTATTTGTAATATTATTGAAAAATTTACAAAACTTAGAATAGAAATATGCCTAGAATACATCTATCATATAGTGTACTAGCAATAATCTTATGTCTAAACGAAATTTGTAATATCAAAAATTGAATAATGATCGTATAATATTTATATTTTAAATAAAAAATTTGTTTAATTATAGATCTTAAAACTAAAGTGAACAGAGAGAAAATAAGAAAGAGATAGAAAAGAGAGAAGAAAGAAGTAGGTTTAGATTAGTTGAGTTTTTTTGTATTAAAGAGTGTGTTAGTTGAGTGATCTGATATTAAGGACTATGTAGAGAAGATGATATTTTTGAACAAAAATATTATTTTGGGATGAATTTTGTACCACTTGATCAAAGTAAATAAAGATTTGATCAATCTTGATCGTTATTGTGTTATAAGTTTATAATTCAACTTTCTCATTGTAATATTAGATCAATTTTATATTTTTACTAATATCTAATTATTTAATAATTAAAAGTTATAAAAAAAGTAAAAATATATATAAAAAGTTAGAAATTTTTATTTGTAAGATAGTATTAATGGTTTTATCCCCTTTGGTATAGAGTTCATGGTCAATCCGTTTTTGGGATGACTATTCAATGAATAAGAAAAAAAAATGATTGAAAATACCATTTTAACTAACCTATGTGAAAGTTGCAAATTATATTGAAGAAGAAATTATGATAGTATTTATAAAGTAAAGTTGATTAGTTAGAGAATGTGTGACCTGATTATGTATTGCATGCATATTAACATAATTTTTTGGGTTAAATTATAATTATGTAAAATTATTAAAAGGTTAATTAAATTAAATCTTTAATAGGCGTGATGCGTGTGAGCATACATTGAGTACGTGGACCATGTTAGTGATGTATCAGTGAGACCTATTTATAAAATTTCATGTGTGAAAAATTAGTGGGTCGATTTCAAAATTATTTAAAAACTTGAGGGGAGGTAAGTGTAATTAATCCATTAACATGGGTTCCCTTTACCGGTGTTGGCATAAAAAAATGGAGGTGTATATTAAGTGTGTCGTGTGTGTGTGTTTTAAGGCGTAAAAGTGTGTGTTTAATATATAATTTAATGTGTGTGTGTGTCTGGTTCTTTGCTAGAATCGTGAGTGAGTGTAACCAGAAGAGAAAGTGGACAAAAAAAAGACATCAAGAAAAGGTAAGGATGTGTGTGTTTTTTTTGGTGTGCGTGTGTGTGATTAATTTATAAAAATGGGTTGTTTTATTTGAAATTCAATGGACTTTTTTATTTTAATTGCAAAACAGTTTTTTTTGTTAGTTTAATTAAGTGAGTTAACATAATTTAGGGGCTGTTAACAATGAGTTTAAAATAGGTATACAATGGGTGTGAGAAAAGTATGAAAAACGAACACTTGGGATGCTTTTCGTGGGCTAGGTTAGAACTGAAATTATGGGAGTAAAATAGGGAGTTAAAGAGTTCAAGGAAGGGCCTGTTTTGTATGATTAAATTGATTAAGTGTGACTGTGTTAAAAGAAAAATGTGATAGATGTTAGAAATGAGTGTTGATAATGCCGAAACCTTGATTTATAAATGTTATTATCACATGTGTAAATTTTAATCCAAATGACCTGAAATTTTTGCATGTAACATTTTTAAATGATGCTTGATGTGATAATGTAACTTTTGAATGCAAATGGATATGATATCCAATGCAAAATGAATGAAATGTCGGAAGTACAATTTTTTAGATTCAGGGTCGAAATGTGTAAAAAAATGGGCCCCGGTCAATGTGTTTAACCTATTTAATCCTAATTTGTGATTAATGTGAGTGATTTTGAAAATTTGGAAAGAAAATGTGATCTCTAGAACAAAAGTGCTAGTGTCTGAGTGGATAGTGCGGTAATCGGAGTTACCGGGGTACTTTGGGGTGCATCATTTTGCATGCATTAGTGCATGATTAACTATTAAATGTGATAAACATATTGATATTGTAATTACAAATGTGTTAGGTAAAACGGGTGAGACAGTCGATGGTGGAACAGATACGATAACACTGAAAGGATTCACCGATAGGACCGAAGGGCAGTAGATTTGTACATTTGAGGTGGGTGTATATTGTTATATGTTTTAGAAATGCTATTATAAGATGATAATAAATGATAGAATTTAATAACATTCTCCAGGATTATGTACTATGTTCTTATGTGATTGAATGATACTTTGTACTGTGTATTGTGGAATGTGGAATGTGGTGCACTGTTTGAGACAAGAGCGTCAAAACCTGATCATTGAGTGTATAGTGATGTACTAGCAGTGTGGTGTTCCTAAGAGATTCGGGAGACACAAATCCATGTGGGATCGATTACCCAATGAGGGGTAGCATGGTGATAATGTGGTTTATGAATTCTTTGAAATTAGATTGATTTTATTGTTTAATACGTGTATGTACGTAGTACATACCTACTTTTGTGTATTACTATCATTTTCATTCCATATACAACATGTATACTCACTAAGGGCATGGTTTAGCTCACACCCCTATAGGTTCTCTTTTTTAGGTACTATAGAGGAAGGTGCAAATCAGTCCACTGTCCCATCGATTAAATCTTGTATAACATTAGTGTGATATTACTCAAGTTTAGTGTTTGTATAACTATTTGCTGGACTATATTTTATAGTAAGTAAGAAATTATTATGACAGGTTAATAATAGTAAACAAGCTCAACAAGCATACTTTGGGAGGTATGCTATGTAGGTGTGGGATTGTGTGTATGTACACAAACTAGAAAAAAATGAAATATGTGTTATATATGAGTTATAAAATAGGTATTATCATCATGCTTAATGACTAAAGTGATGGGTTGTGTTGTTGCACCTATGAAATTATTAGTGTTTTATTAATCTGGATTATATATACGTAAACAGGTGTATCAAAAACCTAATCATGTCTCATCCTTAGGAGATTGGGATGAGGTGTGACAATTTAGTTGGTATCAGAGCTAAAGTTTATAGTTTGGTAGTTGAGTTGAGTCTAGTGTGACAGTGGACTTAGGGATTGGTCTGTTGATGTGACACCCCAAAATCATGGAGTCCATTAATTTCCTATCAACCCACGGAATACCTGTGGATACCAAATAACTCGATATCGCACCGTTGTGTCCCATTTATCGGGATCCATAATTTAATGAAATTCGTGCAGAGTCTCCTTTGTACGGGAAGCTCTCCCTCAAAAACACAATCTGTGCAATCAACATTTACATGACCCATCCGAGGTCCAATATAATACCATAACCACACAGGGTCCATTTATAAGTAAAACTTGACCACACCGGGTCCAATCATCATATTTATATCGAAATATGCAATGTTATATTAAAACAGTCCATATAGACTCTATTACAATTCATTTACACATTACATGCCAAAATTTAATTACAAATCTACTTTTACCAAAAAAATGGATTGGAAGCCACAAGTCTGCTTTTCTTCAACCATGTGACCCTGATTGTGAGCCGTCCATTGGCGCATGACCCACACCTGAAATGTTTCCCGTATAGGGTGAGCCAATGCCCAGTAGAATAATTCATACAGAGGCTACTCATCACCTAAAATACATATGCAATGTATACATGAAACATTTCACAATAAGTATTCCCTCCAACAATAACATACAATACAATGTTGGAAAATCATGATGTTATGCCAAGTAATGAGATGAAACTCACTCATGCATGCTATTCCGAGCCCACACCGACTCCCACAACATAATGCGACACTTACGTATAAAACAAACGTCTTTGATGAAACACTTCCAAAGATCATTTTGAAATCAACCATATGTCATAAAACCAATTCATTCTTGGATATTTTCCATCAAATGAATAATTTATATATCAAAATCATGTGCCTTTATTGGGTATCGGATTTAGGAATCGCACCTACGGCTCCGTACGCCGTTACACTTTTCTGGAGTTTCACTGCCGGTAAGTGTATGAACCAAGTGGCCGGGTTTTTCATCCGAGGGAGTGTCTAGCCCTACTTGCTATACCCGACACAAGTTTTATTATGCATGTCACCGTGCGACTCCGTAGGAGGTTCCATCCCACTTTTTCGAGCCCACCATCAAGCACCAATGTTGGTGTTGATCACCCCATGCGACCATACATCCACACTCATGCATATAGCCCTTGAATGTGATGTTATGTCATGCCCAATGTGCAATGTTGTCCAATGAGCTAGATCAACTACATATATACAATCCCATGGTAATTCATATCATAAGCATATAAATTCCATGAATCATTACAATGTCAATATATATAAACAACACATTCTATAAGCATGTTATACATTGTCATGTCATAACAACCTTAATTCACACTTAGGCATTTTAGCAAACACCTTCTAGGCAACAATCATGTAAGCATACAATATTGCCCCCACACACATCAAATATTATCAAGTATCAAAGAATTTTTTACAGAATTCCTACATAACAATTCTAACTAGACCTTTGTCCATACTTAATTCATCATTTCCATGACTATAGGCAAGTTATAAAATATTTTATACCACTAACCATTTCATATGGGCATTCTAGATTAAGAATCGACCCAAATAGAAGAAATCCTACACAATACATATAACATTTTAAATAGGAATGAACCAAAGTAGGAGAATCCCTACCTTAATAGAAGTGCAAAATGAGTGTAGAAAGCCTCAAGAACACTTCCTCTCTTGTTCAGTTTTAATGTCACATGTAGGGTTCTTTTCCAACTAAGCGTAGGCGTTTAGCATTTTTGAACATTCTGCAGGTAACCTACATGAGTTAAAACAACTCTAACTCTAGTTATTAAAATCCAATTCTAACAAAATATGTGGGAGATGAACATAGACTCATAGGAATTATCTTTCACCAAAAATCACTATTTTTGAACACTAAATACCTGTTCCAGGTAACTCCTAAACTAAGTGTAAGTTACAGAATTTTCAGGTTCCAGCAGGTCATAATCATTTTTAGAAATTCACCAAAAATAGAGTTTTCATCCTTTTGGCATGAAACCAAAGCCAAAATAACCCTTTATGAATCTATTTCAAACCCTCAGAGTTTAAGATTCATAAACGAACTCTAACTCATAAAACCAATTACGAAACTACATGTTGTCCAGATTTTCCAGATCAGTTTCTATAGGATGGGGCTAACTTTCAAAAATCACCAAAACTCGTATTTATCTCCATTTTACTTGAAACAAAAACCAAACGAATCCTTTTTCAGTCTACATTATAACCTCAAAATCCCAGAATTATTAAATAATCGTAGCTTATGAAATGAATAAGAAACTCACCTACTGTCTAGGATTGACAGCACCACTCCTTCTTCTTCCTTTCGGTTTAAGCTTAAGAAAATACCCACCAAGACTTAATTTCCCCAAAATCTCCTCTTTAGACCTTCGGTGAAATCCTTCATTTTTGGTACCCACACGTAGCCCTCGTCGTGTAGACCAACTTTAATTCTTGGTTCAAGCGATTCAGATCGACGTAGCCTAGCGGATCGACGGAAGAAAAACTTGAAAACTCTCATTCTTTCTTCTCTTCCTCCAACGTCTGAAACCAGCTGAATATCAGAGATATTTCTGCTGAAATATCTAATATTTATCCCTATTTATAATTTTCAAGGCTTGGCCCGAGTCGTGCCACGTGTCCCCCTTTGTCCGGGTCCGTTTTCATCCCGAAACGATTAAATTTCGTACCAATTTAAGCTAAAAATATTTTATATGACATTTATTTAAAATATTTTTTTAAATTTCAAAATTTTTTATAAAAATTTCGTTTTTAGGGGTCACTGGACACCCGTCACCTCGACAAATTTGAAAAATCTGATTATCTCAGAATTCAACGAAATTTGTCTGGGTAACTAGATTTCGCGAGACGAATCCAACGGTGAGATTCGTTTCATCATCCAAGGTCTATAAAAATATCAATTTTTTTTAACCCGCACTATAATGACAAATTACCATTTTGCCCTTTTTAAGAAAAATTTATAATTTTTTCCCGAGTTTCACAGTTGAGGTGGGGTGTTAAAGGTCCGTGTGAGCGTGTGCAATAAATACTGCATGCCACCATGACCCATATGCGATACTCACATTTGTTACAGTGATACATGGAGGGAGAAAAGTCCTCTACTCGGGCTAGAGATAAGGGAAAAAGACCCCACGTGGAGGAGGAACCAGGTGATCGGGAGGCTAAGTAATTGTGGGAGGCAGCAGCTAAGTACTTTAAGCAACATACAATGCGAGTGAAAATAGTAAAGCCTAGAGGTACATTATACGAGTAATTTAAAAAGCTTGAGAATTGGTTACGAATCATTGAGAAGATATTCAGGGTGATGGGAGTTGGCGAGGAGGATAAATTGTTGTTGGCCACTTTTATGCTAGTAGAAGAGGCTCAGTATTGGTGGGAGGCTATGAAGAGAGGATTGCTGCCAGTGTGCACTGAAGGGGAGACTAGTTCAGTTCCTAGAGTTCCCACATGACGGCAGTTTACAGATGTTTTTGACAAGACATATTTTCCCTCAAGTTATCGATATCAAAAATAGAATGAATTCTTACATCTACAGCAAGGGAATCAGTCAGTGATGGAATACGAGGGCAAATTTAGTACTTTGTCCAGATTTATGCCTTCTATTGTAGCAGATGAGGGGGAAAGATGCAGAAGGTTCCAGATGGGGCTACATTATAATATTAGATCCCGTGTTTCGATGCTAGAGTTAACAACATTTTCAAAATTATACAACAAAGTCCTGATTGTGGAAGCTGATTTGAAAGAAATGGAAAGTGCAAGTGAGTAGGCAAAAAGGGGAAGATATGAGCCAAGTGGATAGGGTTCCAAGGGAAGTTTCTTTAGAAAAGCATAGAGAGGAATGTTTTTCGAAGGGCGTAAGTAAGAAGAAATCAGGAGTCCCATTCCAAAGTCGAGGATAGAAAGTGAGTGGATTATCTTCATTTGCACCAGATCAAGAGATGGGATAGTCTCGAGGAGTATAGTTACTTGTTACCATTGCGGGCAGGTTGGGCACATTGTACGAAAACTGTCCTATGGGAGAATCAGGACCTGCTATGTCACGATCTTGCTTTTTATGTGGCCAAGAAGGACATATGCAGAGAGATTGTCCGCAGTATTCTACCCAGAGTTCATCAATGGGCAATGCATCTACGTTGTCCTGAGGAGCAGCGAGTGGCAGAGGTCGAGGTCGAGGAGATAGTACTAGAGGTGGCATGAGATGTAGCGGTGCAGGTGGTTGTGGGCCGAGTGAACCTAAGGCTAGAGGTTATGTCTTTGTACTTACCCAGCGGGATACTCAAGCAACCCTAAATGTGGTCACATGTATGATATCTATTTTTGGTCAACAGGCACGAGTACTTATAGATTCAGGTGTCACACGTTCATTTATATCACTATTATTTTTCATGCATGTTAATAAACCACCTACTCCGTTAGACTGTGGATTGACTATAGCTACTCCTACGGGTGATTGTGTGATGGCTAGGGTAGTATATAAAGAGTGTCTGGTTCAAGTGGGTAATAGAGAATTACCTGCAGATCTATTACCTTTTGAATTTCAGGACTTTGTTTTGATTTTAGAAATGAATTGGTTGTCTGCATATCATGCCATTATTGACTGTTTTTGTAAAGAATTAGTATTTAGAATCTCACATGTTCCTTTGTTTTAGTTCTTTGGAGAGCGACGCCCTGAGTTGAGGAATTTGATATCAGCAAATAAAGCCAGGAAATTACTCAGGAAAGGATGTTATGAGTATTTGGCTTATGTGAAAGATACTTAAAGAGATACTCCTGAATTGGAGAATATTCCTGTGGTTAATGAATTTGCTGATGTGTTTTCTGAAGAGTTACCAGTGGAACGGGAGGTAGAATTTACTATTGAGCTTGTGCTAGGAACTAGTCTCATATCCATTACTCCATATAAGATGGCTCCAGCTAAATTGAAGGAACTTAAAGTGTAGTTACAAGATTTGGTAGATTAGAGATTTATACGGCCTAGTGTATTTGGGGTGCACCAGTATTATTTGTAAAGAAGAAGGATAACACTACAAGGTTATGCATTGATTATAGACAGCTGAATAGGGTGACTATCCGTTACCAAGTATCCATTCCCAAGTATTCGTTCCCACGTGTCAATGATTTGTTGGACTAGTTACAGGGTGCTTAGGTGTTTTCAAAGATTGATCTTCGGTCAAGATATCATCAGTTGAAAATAAGGGATAGTGATATATCGAAGACTATGAGTTTCTGGTGATGTCATTTGGTGTGACTAATGCTCCTGTTGTATTTATGGATCTAATGAATCGGATATTTTAACCATATTTTGATTCATTGTGATATATTGATATACTCCCATAGTGAAGAGGAGCATATGCAACATTTGAGGGTAGTACTACAAACATTGAGAGATAGACAATTATTTGCCAAATTCAGTAAATTTGAGTTTTGGTTGGACAGGGTTGTGTTTTTAGGGCATGTAGTTTCTAATGATGGTGTATGTGTTGATCCAGCTAAGATTGATACTGTAGTTAATTGGGAGAGACAAAGGACAATGATAGAGATTCAAAGTTTTTTGCGACTTGTAGGTCACTACCGGAGGTTTGTACAGAATTTCTCCATTATACCTATGCCTCTGACCCGATTAACTCTGAAGGGTGTAAAGTTTGAATGGTCTGATAGATGTGAGCAGAGTTTCCAGGAGCTAAAGACCAGATTGACGACTACACTAGTATTGACCATTCTGTTAGGTAGTGATGGGTTCGTGATTTATAGTAATGCCTCACATCAAAGTTTGGGTTGTGTGTTGATGTAGCACGGTAGAGTGGCAGCTTATGTCTCCAAACAGCTGAAACCACATGAGTGCAATTATCCTACCGACGATCTAGAGCTTGCAGCTATTGTATTTGCACTGAGGTTGTGAGGACATTTCCTATATGAGGTTACATGCAAGATTTAGAAAAATCACTAGAGTTTGAAATATTTGTTTACCTAGAAAGAGTTGAACCTGAGGCAGCGATGCTGGATTGAGCTTATTAAGGATTATGACTACACTATTCATTACCAACCAAGAAAAGCAAATGTTGTGGTAGATGCTTTGGGCCAAAAATTATCAAATAGATTGGCTAGTTTGCGAGTGATTCAGAGAGGTCTATTTGTGGATTTGAAATCTTTAAGAGTGCAGTTAAAGATAGGAGAGACTACAGCTTTACTTGCTACACTGACTTTTAGACCAGTACTAGTGGACAGGATCAGAGAGGCACAACAATTTGATCTCCAAATTGAGAAATTGAAGAAAGAGGTGAAAGACTGATTTTATTATTAATAATGCTGATGTTTTATTATTTGGTTCGTGGTTATGTGTACCTAATGATGTAGGGTTAAAAAGAGAGATTCTAGAGGAAACACACAGTTCATCATATACTATGCATCTAGGTAGTACAAAATTGTATCGTAACCTGAGAAAGTATTATTGGTGGCCTGGAATGAAACGAGAGATAACTGAGTTTGTGGCTCGATGTTGGGTATGTCAGCAGGTGAAGGCTAAGTATCAAAATCCAATCAGATTATTACAGTCTTTACCAATTCCATAATGGAATTGGGAGCATATCACTATGACTTTTGTGAGTGATTTGCCCCGTACGTAGAGAGGGTATGAGGCCATTTGGGTGATAGTTGATAAGTTGACGAAGTTTGCTCATTTTATAGCTGTTAAGATGTCTTATTCTCTTGACAGGTTAACTAGATTGTACATTAGAGGACATGCTAAGAGCTTGTGTTATGGACCTTAGAGGTAACTGGGATGATTATTTGCTTTTGATTGAATTTGCTTATAATAACAGCTACTAGAGTTCAATTAAGATGTCACCATATGAATCTTTTTATAGGAGGAAGTGTAGGACCCCAATGTGTTGGAGTGAAGTGGTTGAGAGGAAGTTATTGGGTCCAGAGATTGTGCAGATGACNGAGGAAGTGTAGGACCCCAATGTGCTGGAGTGAAGTGGTTGAGAGGAAGTTATTGGGTCCAGAGATTGTGCAGATGACTGTTGATCAAATTAAAGTCATACAGAAGAGATTACGGAGTGCATAGAGCAGGCAGAAAAGTTATGCTAACAAACATCGACGTGACTTGGAATTTAAAGTGGGTGATCGAGTATTCCTACAAATATCACATTGGAAAGGGGTCATTCTATTTGGTAGGAAAAGAAAGTTAGCTCCCAAGTATATTGGTCCGTACAACATTGTGGAGCGGATTGGAGTTATTGCATACCGGTTGAAGTTACCAGTAGAATTGTTTAAGTTGCATAATGTATTTCATGTCTCTATGCTACAAAAATACTTGTCTGACCCATCACATGTGTTAATTTCAAAATCGATGGAATTAGCCAAGGATTTGACTAATATAGAGCAGCAGGTTCAGATTTTGGGTATGAAGGAGAAAGTATTACACACAAAGACGATACTGTTGGTAAAGGTTTTGTGGCGTAGTCACTCAGTAGAAGAAGCAACTTGGGAGACTGAGGAGAGTACGTGGGCTTAATATCCACATTTGTTTAATGCAGATAAGTAATTTCGAGGACGAAATTTTTATTAGTAGGGGACAGTTGTGAGACCCGATTATACATTGCATGCATATTAGCATATTTTTGTGGGCTAAATTATAATTATGTAAAATTATTAAATGGTTAATTAAATTAAATCATTCATAGGCATGATGTGTGCAAGCATACATTGGGTATGTGGACCATGTTAGTGATGCATCAGTGAGATCTATTTATAGAATTTCATGTGTGAAAAAAATAGTGGGTCAATTTTAAAATTATTTAAAAACTTGAGGGGAGGTAAGTATAATTAACCCATTAACCTTTGCAGGTGTTGGCATAAAAAAATGGGGGGGTGTATATTAAGTGTGTCGCGCGCGCGCGCGTGTGTGTGTGTTGTATGTGTTTTAAGGTGTAAAAGTGTGTGTGCGTGTAAAGTAAAGTATAAAAGGGGGTGTGTGTGTGTGTTTTTAATATATAATTTAGAGTGTGTGTGTTTCTGGTTCTTTGCTGGAACCATGAGTGAGGGTGAGCAGGGGAGAAAGTGGAAAAAAAAAAAAAAAAAGGCATCAAGGAAAGGTAAGGATGTGTGTGTGCGTGTGATTAATGTACAAAAATGGGTTGTTTTATTTTAACTGTAAAATAATTTTTTTTTTGGTTAGTTTAATTAAGTGAGTTAACATAATTTAGGGGCTGTTAAGAACGAGTTTAAAATAAATATACAATGGTTGTGAGAAAAGTATGAAAAACGAACACTCGGGATGTTTTTCGTGGGTTAGGTTGGAATTAAAATTATGGGAGTGAAATAGAGAGTTAAAGGGTTCAAGGAAGGACCTGTTTTGTATGATTAAATTGATTAAGTGTAGTTGTGTTAAAAGAAAAATGCGATAGAAGTTGGAAATGGGTGTCAGTAACGCCGAAACCCTAATTTATAAATATTATTATCACATGTGTAAATTTTAATCCAAAATGACTTGAAATTTTGCATGCAACATTTTTAAATGATGCTTGATTTGACAATGTAACTTTTGAATGCAAATGGATATGATATTTGGTGCGAAATGTATGAAATGCCGGAAGTGAAGTTTTTAGGATTCGAGGTCGAAATGTGTAAAAAAATGGGTCCCGGTCAATGCGTTTGACCTACTTAATCATAATTGTAATTAATGTGAATGATTTTAAAAATTTGGGGAAAAAATGTGATCCCTAGAACAAAAGTGCTAGTGTGTGAGTGGATAGTGCAGTAACCGCAGTTACCGGGACATTTTGAGGTGCATCATTTTACATGCATTAGTGCATGATTAACTATTAAATGTGATAAACATATTAATGTTGTAATTACAAATGATTTAGGTGGAACGGGTGAGACATTCGGTGTTGGAATAGATACGGTAACACCGAAAGAATCCACTGATCGGATCGAAGGGCAGTAGATCTGTACATTTGAGGTGGGTGTATATCTTTATATGTTTTAGAAATGCTATTATAAGATGATAGTAAATGATAGAATTTAATAGCATTTCTCCAGGATTATGTGCTATGTTTTTATGTGATTGAATGATGTTTGGTACTGTGTACTGTGTATTGTGTATTGTGGAATGTGGCGCATTGTTTGAGACAGGGGCGTCGATGTCTGATCACACTATGGTGTTCCTGGGAGGTTTGGGATACACAGATCCATGTGGGATCGATTACCCGATGAGGGATAGTATGGTGGTGATGTGGCTTGTGAATTCTTTGAAATTGGATTGATGTTGTTGTTTGATACATGTATCTATGTAGTACATACCTACTTTTGTATATTACTATCATTTTCATTCCATATACAACATGTATACTCACTGAACACGTGGTTTAGCTCATACCTCTATAGGTTCTCTTTTCAGGTACTATAGAGGAAGGTGCAGTCCAATGTCTAGTAAATTGAGTCTTGTACAACATTAGTGTGATATCACTCAGGTTGAGTGTTTGTAAAACTATTTGCTGGGTTGTATTTTATATTAAGTGAGAGATTATTATGACAGGTTAATAATGGTAAATAGACTCAAGAAGCATACTCTGGGAGGTATACTATGTGGGTGTGAGATTGTGTGTACACAAACTGGAAAAAATGGTGTATGTATTATATATAGTACAGGTTGTAAAACATTTATTACCATCAATTTTAATGATTAAGGTGATGGGTGGTGTTGTTGCACTTGTAGAATTATTAGTGTTTTATTAATCCAGATTATATATATGTAAACAGGTGTATTAAAAATCTAGTCGCGTCTCATCCTTTGGAGACCGGGATGAGGTGTGACAGAGAAATTAAAACTAAGATTCAATTTAGTTGATTTGCTTAAAAATATTTATTGTCAAGAAATATGGTGTAATTAACACATTTTATAGTTTTTTGACACATGATAGTAAATTAAGTAAATGGTGTTTACACTTTGAAAGATTAAAAAATAATTAGGGATCATTTAATAACGTTTTTGTTTTCGCGTTTTCAAAAAAATAAAAAATAGAAAATATGTTTGAGAGTCATTTGTGTTTATCAAATTATGAGAATAAAAACAAAAAACATGTGTGGTAACTACTTCAAATTTTATCCTAAATATGTTTTATAATATCTCATACAATAAAATACAAATCCAAAAATTTCTTAACCCAAAACATTTACTAATTCATCAAAGATAATTAGTAATTGTAAGTTGACAGGAAAACAAGTTTGAATTGTAATTGTAATTATTAGCTATCAACATTGTTTGTAGCCTTTGACAAATATAAGTTGATAGAAAAACAAGTCTAACACATAGACACAGACACACAAACTAACACATACCGACACACAGTCACAAAAAACACACACACACACACACTCATAGAACACACACAGACCACACACTCATACACAACACACAGACGGGGACCAAAACACACATAGCACACAAACACTTGCACAAAACACAGTCACACACACACACTCACAAAACACACACAGACAGACCACACACTCATACAGAACACACAAAGCACACAGACATGGACCAAAATACACATAGCACATAGACACTCACACAAAACACACTCACAGAACACACATTTTGTGTGTGTTCTTGCTCGGCCTTTTTTGCACCATTTTTTATCCCTATTTACACTATTGTTTGCCCTTGATTTCAGGACCAAGAAGCTTGAGGGAAAGGATCAGCTCAACCAAACAATGTAAATTGGTACTTGTCTTTAGCACAATGGGGTAAAAAGCTCAATTCACTTGCCTTCATTGACTGGGACAATAGACACCCACGCTTCATGACCACTTTGCTACCCCTTGATCAATTTTAGCGACCTTATGACGTATAATATAAACAATATACATTCTTTCAAGCAATTCATTGAATACTTTATGGGCATATAACAGTCAATTTCAATTTCAAACAGAAAACACTAACACTAATTTCAAAACAAAAAAATCAGTACAATCCAACCTTCATGTTAAGCAAAAGTGAAAACCTAAATGCTAAGGCTGCTCCGTTTGAGTTTGATTGAGAAGGGCTGATTCAATCGAGTTCAACTAAGAGAGCTTGAAGTCGTTCAAGTTCAACTGTGAGAGAAAGAGAAAAGGATGATTCATTCGATGGTGTGAGACAGAGAAAGAGAGATTTGTACGATGGACGTTAGGGCTATGATAGTGGAAACAATGATAGAGAAGGCTTCGATGATGGTGGTGCTGGCGTTATGGCAATGGCGAGGTCATTGAGACTTGCGAGCAGAGAGATGAGGGAGGGAGAGAGAAAATTGAGACATAGATCAAGCGACAAAAAGAGAAGACAAAACAAAGGACTGTAAGAGGAGGAGAGGGAGTCGTTGAGAGAGAGAGGATGTGAGAACGAAAATGAATAAAAGACCAAAGGGCCCATATTTATATACTATCATCACATGCTATGATATTTTGTTATTAACAAAAGTCGAAGTTGAGAACTCATTAAAATTCTTTTTCTCCAAAACGCGTGTTTCCTCGGTTTCTTGGAACACATTTTTTTTGTTCCTATTTTTTTAACTTGTTTGCAAGACAGTTAGTTTGAAACAAAAAATAAAAACAATTATCAGACATATTTTTGTTTTATTTTTTGGCAAAAATTGAAAACAAAGACATAAAACATGAAACAAAAATAGTAAACAAACACACCCTTAATTTTTATTCTCAAAGATTAATTATTTTAAATTATATATTTAATTAAATTAATTGGTAGCAATATGACCACAATCAAAACTTTCGTTGCAATTTTTTATTAAATTAACAGCCACACAAGACATAATCTAACAGGAAAAGAGAAAGGGTTATAATCTAACAAAAGTCATCACATGCATTAAATTGAAAAGAGGAAGGGTCATAGTTTAACAAAAGTCATCACGTGCATTTCGCGTGTCTATCAATTTGATGAAAATCACAATCTCAATCATAAAGTCTGAGACGATTTTTATTAAATTAACAGGTACGTGAGACGCACATGAAAAAGGGAAGCATTATAATCTTATAAAAGTCATCAAGTACATTTAACGTGGTTGACAATTTGATAAAAATCGCAACAAACGTTATGGTTAGGGTCGTATTACTACTAATTAATTTAATTAAGTGAATAATTTAAAATAATTAATCTTTGAGGATACAAATTATTTTTCTTTTTTTAATCTTCCGGGTGGAAACTATTATTTGCCCCAGTAAATTATACTTTTCTTATTCGTCCGGGGAAGTATAGCTCATGAACTTTATTCGTTTTCTCCTTGTTTTCGTACCTTCTCTTTCACTCCATAGAGATAGTACTACTAGCTGTCGATATTCTTTGCCTCGGCTTCTCTACATGATATGCTATGGCTAACAGTAACAGCAGCCCCTTCTACTTTTCTCTTATAAATGCGATCCACCTTCCACTCGTTTCAATGTTTTCACTGCATCATTATACTGCTGAACTACATCAATTCTGTCGACTATGGCGGAAGAATCTAGATCGTTGGAGTACACACCCACATGGGTTGTTGCCGGCGTCTGCACCGTCATTGTCTTCATATCATTTGNAGAGTAATATTCTAAATGTGAAGGTCTAAATGATTAAATGACAAGTATGGTGGGATTTAGGTATAATTTATCAATTTAATTTTAGGTGCACATTGATACAAATTTCTATTTTTGAGGGTGCAAATTGAGATTTTTTATCTTTGGGGTGCACATTGATATAAATTTCTATCTTTGAGGGTGTAAATTGAGATTTTTAATCTTTGGGGGTGCACATTGATACAAATTTCTATATTTGAGGGTGTAAATTAAGATTTTTAATCTTTGAGGGTACAAATTAAAATTCGAACAATCTTTCAGGGTCCAAAATGAGATTAACCCTTCTTGTTTTGTGCTTTGAAATGATGGGTATTGATTTTTGGGAGAATCCCACTTTATCCATAAAAATTTTAAGAAGTGTCAGTTTTAATTTTTTTCATATTATACCCTAAATGTTATAAAACTGTTGCAATGTAGCGCTCAAACTAATTTCTGTTGCTATTTTCGTCAAATCTTAATATACNGTATTGATTTTTGGGAGAATCCCACTTTATCCATAAAAATTTTAAGAAGTGTCAGTTTTATTTTTTTTCATATTATACCCTAAATGTTATAAAACTGTTGCAATGTAGCGCTCAAACTAATTTCTGTTGCTATTTTCGTCAAATCTTAATATACGCGACACACATGAACCTGACAGAAACAACAGTGGAAGTAAACATGAGTGTCACATTGCACCTATTTTATGACATTAATGGTGAAATGAAAAAATATTAATCTTTGAGGGTATAAATTAAATTTTTAAAAATATTTTGTATGCAAAATGTCATTTCCCCCCCCCCCTTTTTTTTTGTTTACCCTTTTTGGTGATTCTTGGGCATTATGGAAACTTGTAATTGTTGGGCATGCTTGTTTTCTTAAAGCAAATATACTGCTGCATACGAATAAGGAATTAAATTTCATTTTAAGAGAGTCCAAACATTTCCGTTTTGATGGAAATCAAAACGATCCATTAATTAAATATTAAAATTCTTATATNTGTTGATACGAATAAGGAATTAAATTTCATTTTCAGGAAATCAAAACGATCCATTAATTAAATATTAAAATTCTTATGTTTTTGAGATTTTTTGAGGTATTTCGATATATTTCGACTAATGATTTGGTAATAAATTTTCAATTTTTTTTTTCATCTTATTTCTAATATGTTTTCGAAACATTACCGAAATGTTTTTATTTTCAAGCACACGAAATTTTGATCCTTAGACACAAATTACTTGATGCTCAATTTATTGAGACCAACTTCATTGAATTCTTGAGAAAATCATTTTTCCATTTTAGCCAAGTTAACCCACTCGGCTGGGCTGAGTTGGCCACCCTTCATTTTCTCTCCAGATTCAGCGAACCAAGCCAATGAAGTGGTCAGGTCCAATGGCTAAGGATAAAAATATAATTTCGAATGACTGAAACGTTTTCGTTTCTAAGGAGATGAAAATGAAGAATCGAAATTTTAATATTTTGAGGTATTTCGGATTTGGAACGTTTTGAGTTGTTTTGAGATATTTTAGAATGTTTCCACTTATATTTTGGAATGTTTCGAAGTGTTTCAATATCTTTAAATATATTTATATTTAAACAAGTATTTTGAAATGTCTTGAAAATAAATCCCTAAATTTTTTTATCCGTTTGAATTATGTTTCCAAAACATTTATAAAAAGTTTATTTTTTTTAGGTGACCGCGTCAAAATGATGTTTTAATCCTTGCCAATAGTAATGTTTGATTTCTTGTGTCTCCCTCTTTAGGGGCTCTATTGTGATCTCTTTCGAGTTTTTCTTCACTCCTTTGGATTTTTCTCTTCTATTATAAATGCGCTATTCAAAAATCGTAATAGTTGATTCTTTATTGACAAAGAAAGAAAAATTGTTGATTCAATATGNGTGCACTATTCAAAAATCGTAATAGTTGATTCTTTACTGACAAAGAAAGAAAAATTGTTGATTCAATATGACCTTCTAAAGAACCCTTTGTTTGTTTGTTATTACTTTCCTAATCAGTGGGCATTGCAAAGCATAGCACTATAATTCAATAAAAAAATAAGTGCAGACACGTTCTGATTATTGCTTTGTATTTGATTCTGTAATGATGATTATTTCAAAACAATTTAGGTGGATATGTGGATGCTTAACTATGTTTTCTATTTTCATGATATCTAGTTCTTGAAGCACAAGCATCAAGACGCACTTTTTGAGGCCTTGCAAAAATTAAAAGAAGGTTCGTAATTGATATATGCCTTATATTTTGGTCTCCCATGTCTGTTTTGTTTCAAGTTTTAATGCAATACTCTTTCATGATTGATAGTGTCCATGCTACTTGCTTGCAACTAGGTGCTTCTAGTCATTTTACACATGCCCATGGATTTTGCCTATACATCCAAGCTGCTTTTTAAGTTTATTTATGTTTAAAAACGGAAGAAAATTCTAAGCATTATGTGATAGAATTAATGGGACTGCTGGAAATTACTTAAATAAAGCAGTTGCACTTTCAAAACAAATCTTGAATGTTTGGTTTATTATAAGAAAATGATATCTGAATAGACTACTCACAGTTCTTCCATTTCCCCCCCCCCCC
>CAUOFW020002614.1:740048-771273 GCA_963454935.2 Ilex paraguariensis
CCCCCCCCCCCCCCTGTTTTTCCTTCCAGAACTGATGCTTTTGGGATTCATTTCCCTTCTTTTAACGGTCTTTCAAAGTATTATAAGTGACATATGCATCCCTACTGCTGTTGCATCTTCCATGCTTCCATGCAAGATGGAATCTGTTTCTCATCAGACTACAAAAAATGGAAGGAGACTTTTATCTGAAAATATTGCTTCACAACGTTGTGCACATAAGGTAAATATTTGTTGAATTATTTCAGTAGCTTTTTTTCTCTTCACCTAATTCAGTACTTAAATGTAGAAGTTTTCCCCTCCCCTCTTCCCTCGACTTTTGTCACCATATTGTTGTAGTGTCAATTTCACACCACTTTATCAACGTGTTATGGGTAAAAGTGCGTGCAAGTGTGACTTGTTATCCATCCACTACTTAAACATTTAGATTTACTAATTTACTGTGTCCTGCTCCCTTTATTGATCAACTTTGAAGAAAGGGATTGATTTACCTATTATTTGTTTGTTGCTAGCTCTTGTGGAAAGAGGAAAGAAATGATCATATGCGACCATCAATGGCTAAGTTATGATTTGTTTACACAAGATTGAAATGATCAAGATTTTAGCAGATCGATAATTAAGCAACACATTAATAACATAGCCTAGTTGGAGAAGGAAGCTGTTACAAGGTTGCCAACCTGAGTTTGAGCTTAGTCCTCCTCCCCATGTATAGAACTCCTTACAAGTATCAAACAGCAAAAGAAAAATTCAACCCGCACATTATATGGCTGGCAAAAGAAAACGAATTATGACAGGACATAAGAGAAAAATTTTGTGGTTTATAACTCAGCACCAATACAACGCAAGGAGTCTTGTCCTGACTGTTGGAGTCCTTCGCACCAAACGAGCATTACGTTACTACACATGTATATCATAATACTTTTTAATCATACTCTGATTATATTACATTAGCTAACAGTTACATATTGTTCTTTTCCAATTCAATAGGGAAAGGTTCCTTTGTTATCAATAGAAGCACTACATCAGCTCCACATTTTCATCTTTGTAATGGCAGTTGTTCATGCAATCTTCTGTGCCACTACCATGGTTCTTGGAGGGGCTAAGGTAATGTATCTGTGCCTCCACTATGAAAACTGTTGCGTAATATATAATTAAATTGAATTTCTAACTGAGAACCTGTCAATATAGCTTATTATAAACTCTTGTTTTCATTGAAAATTAACAAGCTGCAGAGTGACCTGGTGATCATTCCCTATGAATCTTTATGAAAGAATTATCAGCCCATAAAGATCTACTTGGATGTTTGACCAGACTAATAAAGATCCATACGTTTGAGATTTACTTATGGGAGATTCCTTGAGCTCACTGGCTCTTGTTTTTCTTTCAACGTTTTTAATATTCTGTTGCATACAGTGATACTGTCCACTATTTTTGCATCTCAACTCTACAAGTTATCAATTTCACCTTACGTGTAGATACGCCATTGGAAGAACTGGGAGGATTCCATTAGGAATGAGTTATCAAAACCACAAGAAGGTACGCATTTTTGCTTGTTTATTAATATATGGCAAAACTTTTGTGTACTGTTTATGAAAAATGGAACATTAATTTAAATGAAGTCCTTTGGTTTCTTTTGGGCAATTATATGATCATCTTGTGTGTAGCTCGTACCCCTCACTTGCAACATCATCGAATATTCAGCGAACGTGCTGGTAGATACTGGCGAAGGTCGGCTGTTGTCAGTTGGTTGGTGAGTTTTCTTACCTAAGTTGATTACACTGAAATTCTTTTCCTGCAGAATTTTATACCATAAGTACACTGCACTCTGATGTAAAAGAATCATCATCAGTCCAACACTGCAATGTACTTCATCTAGGGAAATAACATCATATCTGTACACCTCTTTGGTCTCTTAAGGAAAAATGCTAAAACAAATCACTACCTTGCTAGGAGTGCACACATATTTACAGCCATGATTTAAAATTTTGGATTGTTCCATTCAAAGGTTAGTCTGCACAAGGCATTGGAGTTTTTTCATCTGATTTACCAAATAACTAGGCATAAGAATTACAAAAAGATCAAATCCTTTAACTTTACTTGTTTGGGTATGTATCTTCCGAAATGACTATTTATTGAAGTGTCATTGTAACTTCTGAATCATGGTACCAACAGCCTCGGGTTAAGTTCTGGTTTGTTAATGTTTTTATTGAACATTTGCATCTTTTTGATATTAGATAATAGATAAGTTGGATAGAATAATGTGAAATCAGATAGAACGTGGTATGATTGAGAAATCATTCAGAACAATTTTTTTTATATTTGAATGTTTATTTTCATGATTAATTACCTGGTTTTCTATTTGCTAGCAGACAAAAATTTGACTTACGGGATGGCCTCTTCTCCACTGTGGTGATATGGTTTTTCCGTGCTCTGATTTGCAACTTTCTCTAATGCTTTTCTGTAGATATCATTCCTCAAACAGTTTTATGGCTCAGTTACCAAGTCAGACTACATTGCTCTACGATCAGGATTTATACGAGTATTGCTCCAATAACTAGTCATTATTATTGGTCAGGCATTTCCATTGATGGTCTGTTTCCTATGATTTTGGTAAATTAATGTATGTTCTTTACGTGTTTTCTTTATGTTAAGGCCCATATTCCTTCGAATCCAGAATTTGACTTTCACAAGTACATGGTGCGGACACTAGCAGTGGATTTTAAAAAGATTGTCGGAATAAGGTAAAACCAGTAAATTTTTGGTTGGTAAACAATACTCTTCTATCTAACAGAATTTTATGCCAAGTATTGTTACCTTAACTTCAACAGCTGGTACTTGTGGCTCTTTGTAGTAGCCTTTTTGCTGTTGAACATAGAAGGTAATTTCATTTCCTCATGGTTGTGCACTTCATTCATTTTATGATGGATTTCTAACACCTCCATGAATGGATTGAAAGTGCAGGATGGCACACCTATTTTTGGTTATCATTTGTACCCTTACTTGTAAGTGGATAATCTTTCATTCAATATAACTTGGTGCCTGATTTATTTTGAAAATGACATAGTTGTGTGAATTGGGTGGATGGCAGCTTCTACTTCTTGTGGGTGCTAAATTAGAACATATAATTACCCACCTGGCTGCAGAGGCTGCGTTGAAAGGAAGGGGCAACCCTGTCAAGCCTTCTGATGAACTCTTTTGGTTTCATCGCCCTGCCATTGTTCTCTACTTGATTCATTTCATTTTATTTCAAAATGCATTTGAGATTGCATTCTTCTTTTGGATTTGGGTAAGCAGATGGATATTATATTTTCAATGAATCCACTACCATTCCATAGGACAAGTGCAATTGCACTGATGCTAACCTTTGCAATTACCATACAGAGCACGTATGGATTTGATTCATGCATTATGGAAAAACTAGGCTACATCATCCCAAGACTTTTTATGGGGTAATTTCTAAAAAGCAAAAAATAACCGAGTTGTTGATTTGCTTGTATAGCTCATTTTCACTACATTACTTGTGCAGGGTGGTTGTTCAGGTTCTTTGCAGTTACAGCACGTTACCACTGTATGCTCTTGTCACCCAGGTAAGACAATCTAGACATGTTAACATGTAGGATCGATCTGCATTCTGCACTCTTTTTTTNAAGGTGGTCTTTAACCTTTTGTTGTTTGGTTTGGTCCCAGTTCAAAAAAAAAAACCTTTTGTTATTTGGTCAGTATCCTATTTTATATTGTCAAACAATAATTCTAGTTATAGCATATGGTTATATGCTGGTAGTAAAATTTACGTTAGGGTGATGGCAACGTTGTTAAACTGAATAGAAGTGTCCCATTGCTTAACTGTGTTTTTGTTACCGTGTACAGTGCTTGAAGAATAAAGAGGAGAAGCTATATCAAGCCTTGCAGAGACTAAAAGAAGGTATATTACATGTATTTCTTCATTTTTTCTTTTCTACAAGATGTGCTTCAATATAAGATTTAATGCACAGAACTGCTATTAGCAACATGAAACTAGTAATTTTAGATAATTTCTGGGGTATTACTAATAGAAAATCACTATGTGATTGCTTCAAACAATTTTTCTAACTGCTTGTCTCCCCTTTAAAGAATCTATAGCCTGTAGAGTTCATGGCCAGAACAAGGAGTGGAGGAAGATCATAGTGCTGTGTTTTTTCTGTGGACTTTAGATCATAGCCTATTCTATCAAATAAAGCAGCAATAGAACATTAAAACTACAAATTCAAAAGATTGAAAATGTAATCCTTTATCCCCCGGCTATGGCACATCCTCTCTTTTCTTTTCTTTTTTTTTTTGTCCCCTGGTAACTCACTGGAATTCAGAGAATCCGCAGACAACATTTTATCCCTGGCTTTCATGTAGTAGACCAAGAGGTTGTTTCTCATCACACTTTCCTTGTTATCTAGTTGTTGGTGTAAAATGTATTTGAAGACAACTTCAGAACAATGATTTAAGTAAACTAGTATAAAGTTGTTGCAGATATTCACCAAGCAGATGCTGTATTGGTCCCTTGAGTTTTTGAAATTTTATTTATCCAAGAATAATAATAATTGTTCGTGCATTTCATTTCTTTTGTACCAGAATTGATGCTTTTGGGATTTATTTCCCTTCTTTTGGGGGCCCTCCAAGGTGCAATAAGCCACCTTTGCATCCCCTCTCATTTTGCTTCTTTCATGCTTCCATGTGCAAGAGGTCATAATATCAACCTCCATGAACAATTTTCTCAGCATACCGTATTAACAAACAGGCAGCGGCGTTTGAATACAGATGTTAATGATTCAGAACATTGTGCGCGTCAGGTATATACATCTATGTTGGTTTTCTTTTTTCTTTTTGATAAGAAACAACTTCTTAATAATAAGGTGAAAAGATTACCAAGGGTGAACCAGCAAATTCACCAATAGAGGAAAAAAAACTAAATTAAATGGAAATTATAATGCAATAAAAGCTAAGACCATTAACAATAATCCTCTAACTACATGCTGCGATCCAATCTATACTAAGGGAAAAGAATGGCACATCCTTAAATTCTTTAGATACCAACACCCAAAGGGAGGCCAAGAACAATACTTTGTCCCATAAAAACTCGGTGTATTCTACCGTTCCCTCGAAAATTCTTCTATTCCTTGCCATCCATACCACCTAAATAATTGTCTTTAATCTCAAATAAAGAAGCACAAGCTCGTGGAGTTACAAACTCAAGGTAAGCTCTACATATGGTTTATGCCACAATTTCAAGGCCACAGGACAATGGATAAAAAGGTGATCCAAACNGAAGTTTTTTTCTGTGTAGGTGCATGGATTACACACCGGGGATCTTTACTAACGCCATGGAACATCATTTGGTAAAACTTGAAATACGCCAAGATGTGGATATTTTTTTTTCTCGGTATTGCAGCAAGATTTGGAGGAGTTATAAACTCCTTTGGTCTTTCATTTGAAGAGAATTCTGCTGCTACTCACTTTTTCTGGTTTCTTTTTCTTTCTTCTAACCATCAAGACTCTTGTTAGTTTGAACAGATGGTGAAGCTCCTGATGATTTCTTAAAAAAAAACATATGAAACACTTGGTGGTAGTTTCGTCGCAAGGCATTGAAGGAGTTAAAAACCCCTATAATCTGCAACTTTGGAGGATCGGTATCGCCATAATTGTTCCAGATTGCTATGGTTTTTCACTGAGTTGCTGCTATCAAAGATTGAAAAGATTAAATCAACAAGGAAAAGAGTAAACATTTTTTTTTTTACCTGTTGCAAAGCTTCAGAATTTTTTTTCTTTGCCTTTCTTCCATCTCCTCTCTCTACCGAAATTTCCCTTTCTCCTCTGCTCCCTGTTTTTTTTTTCTTTTCTCCTCCTTTGTTTTTTTCACCGTCTAAACTCCTCATTGCATTTATAGGGGATTTGCTTGGCAGTTTTTTTTTCTTTTGCATATAAGGGCAGCCTGCCTTTGATTAAAGCAGACAGCACAGTCCACATCCTTTTCTAATGACGAGCTTTGGGTTTGTGGGTCTCCCACTTACTCCACACTTATTTGATGAGCAGATTTATCTTGAAGAAATTGTTAGAATCTAAAGGACTATCATACACTCACTTAAAAAAATATAATGGAAGAGACTATTGAAGATTGTAAGAATACTTTTATTCACTTATATCCAAATGGGTATATTACATAGGATATATATAGACTCTCATGACATACAAAATAACCCCACTACATAATGTAGTAATGAAAATAATAAAGACTCTACTCCTCCATTACTTAAAAAATTAAAATACCACAATTATTTTGTTTCACGCTAATATCAAATTGATGATCCACAAATACAAAAAACTAAATACATAAAAATAACTCTTAAAACATAAAAAGTCATGTTTAATATTATTTTTTCAACATAAACTACCCATAACCACCGCTAGTGGGAGGATAACCAAGGGACGTGTTTGGCACATGTCTTCATGCTTTAATTTTCAAAATTAATCACTTAACCGATTTTAATTTTTTTTTTTTTTAATAACGGGGATCCACCAAATAAAAATTAATTTTAACCATGACTATGAGAACAAATCTAGGATGTAAGAAATGAGTTTGGAGACTCTTCCTGTAATGCAAATTTATATAAATAGCTTATGGAAAACAAATCATGCATTTATCACCAACCTTCATTATTAATAATAACTTTTTTACCCTTCATCACTTGAGATGTCATGAGACTAAAAGTACACACAAACAACTTAAACTACACCCTTTCAAAATACAACAAAGAAGAACACCTTTTCTAGAATAAAAAACATATAGGGCAGCCATGTTTATCCATTCTAGCTCCAGAGACTACCAGATATCTCACAAATCCTGTGTTGTTGGCCAAGATAACTTTTTTCCCCATGTAAAATCTATTGGGACCTAGTTATTAGTTTTCTTGGAGTAGAAACTAATCTAAACCATGTCATTTTCTTGGGCCCCTTATCTACATGACACTTCCAGAGCCCAACAAACTAGATCAAAACAGTAAACTGGACAAGAAAAAGGAAAAGATGGCGGGAATATACTTTGCTAACAATGTATGCAAACTATGTACGAAACTTGGCCAACTTGTTTCTTTAACTCTATTATATTCCCTGCATTAGCTTTTCTGTATATAGATTATGCCATGATGACAGTCTCTCTACTTCCCTTTCATAAAATCATTTCACCTTCACCTTTTTCTTTTTTGTTTGATTTGAATCATTTAAGTTCGGTTGCATAAGCAGATTTCATTAACTGTGTAAATGGAGGAGCAATCCCTTTCTTTGGAGTATACACCAGCATGGATTGTCGCCATTGTCTGTTTCATCATTGTCCTCATATCTTTTTTCGCTGAGCGAGGCCTTCACCATCTTGGAATGGTATCCAATTTTGCTTGTCCTCCTAGCATCAGTTGTCCTCACATCTTGTTCTCAGCATATATTTGCCTCTTGTTTTTCCAAGCTGCTTAACTTCCCATATGTTTTGAAAACTCAAATCACAGAGTAGATGAAATTTAATAGAATGTTTAACCAAGGTAATTATAGATTCAAATAAGGTGGTCTTTAACCTTTTGTTGTTTGGTTTGGTCCCAGTTCAAAAAAAAAAACCTTTTGTTATTTGGTCAGTATCCTATTTTATATTGTCAAACAATAATTCTAGTTATAGCATATGGTTATATGCTGGTAGTAAAATTTACGTTAGGGTGATGGCAACGTTGTTAAACTGAATAGAAGTGTCCCATTGCTTTACTGTGTTTTTGTTACTGTGTACAGTGCTTGAAGAATAAAGAGGAGAAACTATATCAAGCCTTGCAGAGACTAAAAGAAGGTATATTACATGTATTTCTTCATTTTTTCTTTTCTACAAGATGTGCTTCAATATAAGATTTAATGCACAGAACTGCTATTAGCAACATGAAACTAGTAATTTTAGATAATTTCTGGGGTATTACTAATAGAAAATCACTATGTGATTGCTTCAAACAATTTTTCTAACTCCTTGTCTCCCCTTTAAAGAATCTATAGCCTGTAGAGTTCATGGCCAGAACAAGGAGTGGAGGAAGATCATAGTGCTGTGTTTTTTCTGTGGACTTTAGATCATAGCCTATTCTATCAAATAAAGCAGCAATAGAACATTAAAACTACAAATTCAAAAGATTGAAAATGTAATCCTTTATCCCCCGGCTATGGCACATCCTCTCTTTTCTTTTCTTTTTTTTTTTGTCCCCTGGTAACTCACTGGAATTCAGAGCATCCGCAGACAACATTTTATCCCTGGCTTTCATGTAGTAGACCAAGAGGTTGTTTCTCATCACACTTTCCTTGTTATCTAGTTGTTGGTGTAAAATGTATTTGAAGACAACTTCAGAACAATGATTTAAGTAAACTAGTATAAAGTTGTTGCAGATATTCACCAAGCAGATGCTGTATTGGTCCCTTGAGTTTTTGAAATTTTATTTATCCAAGAATAATAATAATTGTTCGTGCATTTCATTTCTTTTGTACCAGAATTGATGCTTTTGGGATTTATTTCCCTTCTTTTGGGGGCCCTCCAAGGTGCAATAAGCCACCTTTGCATCCCCTCTCATTTTGCTTCTTTCATGCTTCCATGTGCAAGAGGTCATAATATCAACCTCCATGAACAATTTTCTCAGCATACCGTATTAACAAACAGGCAGCGGCGTTTGAATACAGATGTTAATGATTCAGAACATTGTGCGCGTCAGGTATATACATCTATGTTGGTTTTCTTTTTTCTTTTTGATAAGAAACAACTTCTTAATAATAAGGTGAAAAGATTACCAAGGGTGAACCAGCAAATTCACCAATAGAGGAAAAAAAACTAAATTAAATGGAAATTATAATGCAATAAAAGCTAAGACCATTAACAATAATCCTCTAACTACATGCTGCGATCCAATCTATACTAAGGGAAAAGAATGGCACATCCTTAAATTCTTTAGATACCAACACCCAAAGGGAGGCCAAGAACAATACTTTGTCCCATAAAAACTCGGTGTATTCTACCGTTCCCTCGAAAATTCTTCTATTCCTTGCCATCCATACCACCTAAATAATTGTCTTTAATCTCAAATAAAGAAGCACAAGCTCGTGGAGTTACAAACTCAAGGTAAGCTCTACATATGGTTTATGCCACAATTTCAAGGCCACAGGACAATGGATAAAAAGGTGATCCAAACTTTCACATAATGCTCTATTGATGTGAAAGACATGTATTCAATCTTCTCTTTTGCAATAAATCACATGAATTAATCTTATCTTGAGCCACAGTCTAAGCAAACACTTGCACCTTAATATGTGCACTTTGGCCTTCCAAATTATCCAATGGGGTCCAAAAATTGGAAAAGATGGGTCATCAATCATTTCAAGGAAATAAGATTTTCAGGAAAAAAACAATAGAAGGCTCAATGACCCACAACCTCTTGTTATCCAATCCCAGCATAAGTGAGACTGTTTGGTTTTCTCATCACCTCCAACAATACTAACAACTTGAACTGGTATGCATGTGTGACAATGGTCTAGTACCTCTATCCATTTAATTTCTATTGTTTCGTGTTTGATGGAAAGAAATCTGATGGTGGAACCCGTGCGTAGCGAATTGCTGTCTTACTCAGGGTAACAGTAATCAGAATTGGAGGCACTTTATCAGGGTATCAGAAAAACTTGTTATACTCCACACCAATTTGAAATAGAAAGGGCATTCATGTTTCTTGACACAAAAGTATTAGGCTCATTGTCAACATACTAACATTAAATTTCGTCCCTTTTTTATTTGCCCAGGGAAAGGTTCCATTGCTATCAAGGAAAGCATTAGATGACATGCACATATTTGTTTTTGTATTGGCACTTGTTCATGTGGTCTTTTGTGCGACCACCATGGTTCTTGGAGGAGCAAAGGTAATGTATCTATGTTGTCAAACTTCTTTCACTATGATTAAATAGGATTCCTCCAAGGTACTTGTCATTTCCTAATTTATCATGGAAATTCATTAAATGTGTGGGACACAAAAGCATGTTACAATGCTGATGACAAAAGTATCATCCACATAGACACACAAGCATGCTTATTGAGGTTGAATATTCATCTATATTTTCGGGATCCTTGTGTGGCATGTTTTTTGAGGTTTCTATAGTGTTTTTTGTGTACATGCTTTTAAGGGACATAATGTCCTTAAAGTTTGAATTTGAAGTTGATTTAATGTCTTCCATATCTAGATACGTCAGTGGAAGAACTGGGAGGATGCCATCAGGAGTAAAATATCACAAGATGGGCAACTTCAGCGTTAGTATTGTGGCAAAATATTGCTTTAATAAAAATAGTATGATTTAAGTGAAGTACTTTGGTTTCTTTGAGCTAATTTTATGAAATTAATCTTGTGTAGTTCCCGACGTTCATCATCACCATCACCATCGCCATCACCAAATCTTCAAGCTACGTGCTGGTAGACATTGGAGAAAGGCAGCTGTTGTAGGTTGGTTGGTAAGCTTCTATTCCTATGAAATTCTGGCAAAACCCTTGGGTTGTAAGCAAGATTCCTGACTCAATCCAGCCTTTTTCTTTAAACAAATTGACAAGAAGTTCACCTATTAACTTAACATTAAAGTTATTTGAGGATATAGAAGAAAGAAGTGCTAGAGAAAGAGGGAGAGGGACAATATAGCGAGTTGTTACTCTTTTTTTCCATCTCATAAGACATACTCAAGTTCTCCACCCATGGAAATTATGAAGATACTCCTAGGAAAGACATGCATTATGTTGGGAGGAGATGTTGAGGTCCAAAAACGGAGATCTAAAATTGAGGAATAAGAAACTGAAGATATGTTACTATTACAGTTACTCTGTTTCGTCTCACTTCCCTGGTTACAAATGGAAGCACAAGACTTCAATGTATCTATTAGTTCTAGACCCGTACTTGGAATTTATTCAAGTAACTCTTGAGTCTTGGCAACCTAGTACACGAATAGGCAATGATAAGAACTCAAGAGTAATCTAATAGATACATGCACTGAAGTAGGAAGTGCATTAACTTCAACAAATTATCCAAGTTAATATTTTTATCCTTGTTTCCTCGCATAACTGTATTCCGTAAAGTTCTAAAGATATGCCTAAGGCTTGTTGGTGCGTCTAAATTATTGTCTATATAGTTGTGATTGACTCCCAAATTCCATACTACTAATTTTGAAAAATTGTAAGTCCGAGAATCAGCTCTAAGCAACAAATCAATGCAAGCTACTTGTTTTTTTGATACTTAATGTAATTCATAAAAGTTTTTAGCTTCCTTGAAGGAAAAAAAATCGTAAGTGTTTCTGGATAATTAGTACATTAGATTAAATAAAATGAGAAATGTTTATTTTTCATCACAGGATTAGCCTGTGCAAGTCCATCTTATATATTGTAAAGAATTTGGCACTAAAAGCGGTTTTCAGAAGTTTTATTTACATATCTTACAAGGACATTCCGAAACAGGTGTATGTACTACAAAAGTTTATGTAGGATTGGAACTTCTTTGTTGCTTGAAAGACTACAAAAGTTAAACGATTTGACTTCCTCTTGGATTGCATCAATCGCTCAAGTGAAGCAAAAAACGGAGGATTTCCCCAAGTTGGATCGCTCTGCTGTTACTCACTCGTGAAAATACTTTTAAGCTAAAAGCACTGTTTTTCTTATATTTACATCTTTCATTGTTTGATGTTTGGATATGAATAATGATGTCACATCATTAGTTCAACAAACTAAGTCATATTTTTTCGTCCCCATTAGCTTAATTCCTTGCAAATTGAATACATGTCTTTTGATTAGGATAAGGCCACAACCCATTGTACCTTATTTTATGCTTTGTTTGTAGATAGCATTCTTCAAACAGTTCTATGGATCAGTGACCGAGTCAGACTATGTGACCCTACGGTATGGTTTTGTACAGGTGAAGTTCCCGGCATATATAATAGCAATTAACAATTTCCTTTGTTGTTTTATTCCCAATAGCAATGTTAAAAATGAATGTTTCAATCGTGCGTTTTGCTTTTTATTTAGGCTCATTATCCTCATCTTCATACATTTGATTTTCACAAGTATATGTTGCGGACTCTAGAAATTGATTTTCAAAAGATTATTGGCATAAGGTACAATTTAATGGCTGAACTATGTTTTGAAATAACTTTAATTCTTCATGCTAAACACTGTGAGCTGATTTTGAACTTCAGCGCATACTTATGGGTCTTTTTGATGGTTTCTTTGCTGCTAAATGTCAACGGTACTTTCTTTTGCTCTCTGTGGAACACTCTTATTTATTTCATTACAGATTCCTAATTGTTCCTGTATATGGATCAATAAAATGCAGGATGGCACACTTATTTTTGGTTGGCCTTTTTACCCTTAGTGGTAAGTTCATTGTTTAGAAGTGTTTAAAAATTAGCATAAGTATCTGATTTGAGTGCAATGACAGCTTCTCCTTCTAGTGGGTGCTAAATTAGAGCACATTATTACCCGCTTGGCGAAAGAGGTTGCAGAGACAACGACAGGGGCAGTGAAACCTTCTGATGAACATTTCTGGTTTGGCCGACCGCGCATTGTTCTTTACTTGATTCACTTCATCATGTTTGAAAATTCGTTTGAGATTGCCTTCTTCTTTTGGATCTGGGTAAGATCACAGGTTATTTTACCGAGTACATTTTCACAACTTCTGTACCATACAGGCAATGGCACTGATGTTAACTTGCTAATTTCAATTCAGACCACATATGGATTTCATTCATGCATCATGGACAAAGTGGACTACATCATCCCAAGGCTTATTGCAGGGTAAAGGCCAACCAAAATGCCCAATATGTTGCTTCTCATGCGAGTGTTTCTTACTTTCATCTAATCATTCTCACAACACAATTATGCAGGGTGATTGTTCAAGTGCTTTGCAGCTACAGCACCTTACCTTTATATGCTCTTGTGACACAGGTAAGATAGTCCAGATTGGTCGGTATGTCAAGTCCATGTGTTCTTTTATCACGTGTATTTAGAGAAACACTAAATCATAGTTACACTCACGGGGAACATCTTACTAGGGTGTGACTCGACCCCGCTTACCTGAACCCATAGGTTCCTTTGTAACAAGTTTGACATGCTTGTTTACTAATTGCTTCCTTCTTAAATGTAGATGGGTAGTAGCATGTATGGAGAAGGCATCCTTAGTGAGTCTATGAGAAACGCAGTCAAGGATTGGGCTGTTGAAGTAAGGAGAAGAAAAAGGCAAAAGTGGTCATGGAAAAAGGCTTTCCGTATACCACAAAAATTATCGTTGACAAGAACGAAAAAGAATACATCTTTCATCACGAATTCAAGTGAGACCCATAATATGGCAAAAGAACGGTTTGAAAATGTTCATATCAAAGAGTACAGTACGACTGTTGATGAAGCAAATATGACGTCGGTAATTGAGATTTCTTGTGTCGACCAAAGTCAAGTCATCCCTTTGGATTGTCCATAAAAAGGCACTAGTTTGACCATTTGGTTTCATCCATGACATCTCTATAAATTCCCTAGTGCAAAAGTAATTTTTGTGGAATAACGATCTAAGATTGTGGATCTAAATTTGACTGCAGTCATTTTTCTGTTAACATCATAAAATGTTATGTTTGTATCATGTTCATCTTGTGTTAGAGGGAAGAATACGAAGCCTAAACAGGGCACTGTTTGTTATTTTTAAGGAATCATGATGGTATCTTTGTCATCACAATTACAATATTTTATGCC
Source organism: Ilex paraguariensis (assembly GCA_963454935.2). Classification (NCBI taxonomy): domain Eukaryota; kingdom Viridiplantae; phylum Streptophyta; class Magnoliopsida; order Aquifoliales; family Aquifoliaceae; genus Ilex; species Ilex paraguariensis. The sequence goes on from CAUOFW020002614.1 coordinate 753,832, forward strand.
AATTTTATTTTCGAATCAAATCAACAGACTATACCTTGTATCTTTAACTGAAACTACCGAGCAAAGGTGAATCTTTTCAGTAGGCACCAAAAAAATACACACACACAGAGAATATGCAATCCAGGGAATCTATAAAGTATTATCTTCTTCATTTACCTAATTACCCCAAGAAAGGTAATTTCATATTTACAGATCATATTTCTTGTGTTTTTTCATTCAGTAATGCTCTTCTTACCAGCTCTTTTCAACAGTTGCTGGGACACCACCACAACCATCAACTGATTAGTGGCAACGGTTCACATGGAATTCATGTAGAAAAGTTTGTAAGTGAAGTAGCATATTATTTTTTCATTTTTCAAGTTACAAAATATCAGGGAATACAATCCCCAACAAAACCTCAAATTATATACAACCACCTACCTAAACCACATACAGGCTATGACAAGGATGACGAAACACCCCGATGCTTGGGTCTTTCAAGCGGAAGCTTCTCCATCTCGCAGTTGCTATTGTCATGGGCAGAGCCTTCATCACCAGTCTTTGTTCTTTCAAGTTCTTTCAGTGTTCTCTTTGCATAAACAGTAAAAGCAATTGTGGTGATGATTGCAACAATAAAGGAGATAACATTGTAAATGATTTCCACTGTAGTCAGGTGATGGTTCCCATACTGGACATCTGCTAATGTCCTTATTAATCGACCACTGCAGACAAGAATGGAAAGAAAACGTAATGAGCACAAATATAAATTAGCGGCAATCAAAACAGAAAGATAACAAATCCTACATTCTACAGGAACTTGCGCAAATGATCTAATTTATGAGCATGAGGATTTTGGTGGAGACATGTTTGTGATCAACTACATAAATGGACAGACACACATCTTCAAAGAGGTGTTCCTTGTGGTTATTAAACTGACTGGAAAAGGCTTTTTATAGCTTTTTAATAAGAGAAAACTACCATAGCTTTAAAAATAATGTCTTAAAACTAGAGAAGGTTTAAAGAGTTAAATCATTTTTTGGGGGGAGGGGTGGAGAATAATTCGGAAAACTAACCTATAAATGTAGATGAAGGCTTCTGGAACCATTCCTGCAACTGATCCACATAAATAGGGCCAAAATGTCATACTTGTCACCACAATTGCATAATTGAAAATTGTGTACGGAAATGGGGAAACCCTAAATAGTGCAACCACTCGAAACTGATGGAACCAGCTCCCTTCCCCAGCCAATCTAATCATAGCAGCTTTCTGAGGCCATCTCTTTAACCATTGCTGCCCATGGAAAAAGGGACACACATCAAAAGAATGAAAAATAAAAATCATCAAAAACAACTTCATACAGGCATTGCAAAACATTTCTTGGTGCCTTACATGAATTCGATCACGGAAGAGCAAACCGATCAAATATGGCAGGATCATCCCAATAGTTGTCCCGACCATGATTATAACAAACCCAATACCATATCCAAAAATCATTCCCGCCAGCCACATCGATGGACCAGAAGGAATCAAAAACACTGGGAATAAGGCCAGAGAAGCAACAAGTACAAGCGCAAGAACTGGACGACCAAAGGCAGTGGCTTCCCATTGCATGATTGGAAGGAGAACCTGCGGCAGACTTAATGAACATAGGTTTAATGTGCCAAGTTGATATATGTACAGATAGTTGCTACATGGCAACAATTCTCCGTTTAAATAGTATTTTAATAATGAAGATATGGTTAAGTTTATACTATTGTCAAAACATCTAAATTTCTTAAAACTTAGAGATTATATATATTTCAAGTCAAAATTTTTTACACTACATTGATGTCTATGCTGTGTCATCTGATCAAACACATAATAACCAAAGATCAGCATTTCAGTCTTGCTATGACGAATATATACATGTGAAGGTGTTGAAATGAATTCTCTAATTTTACTTACAAAAATAAAACGAGAAATTATGGACGAACCAAAGTGTCTATGCAATATAGTAACAAGAATACTTACCAAAAAATATAGAAACAAATACTAGAATCAGTGACAATGTCTAAAAATCATTTGTAGGGCTTATAAATTGAAACTTCACCACCACCTTTATAATCATAATCATCACTATCTGAAGATCTCTTCTTCTAAATAGTACCCGCCAAGATACAATAGTCAGAAAAATAAACAATGTTAGTAATTTGTACTTCTTTACATCTACAACAAAGTTGGAAATTTGAAACCAGGTACGCTAACAAAGAGTGAAAGAAAATACAACAAAAGATTAAGAACTACTACTTTCGAAAGGTCCACACTTGAAGGGGGCAACTAAATAACATCTTGAAACTTCACAACAAATTAAAGGACCAAAAGGCAATTTCTAAGACCTAAGGTGGGGGTGTTACAATTTGGGATCTCCTATTCATCCCACCTCATCTAGTCTCTTAGGTTCGGAAAGCTTGACCAATCCTTGCTTGACCCGCAGACTTTTTGCATTTTTTATTTTAATTTTATAATATTTTTATAGAGTTTATATAACTAGTATATTAATATTATTTTTTTTAAATGACAAATCTAATCTAATGAATCTTTGCTTAGAAGCTTTATGTTACAATTCTTGTTGCTTTAAACAAAGTTGTTCAATTGTGTATTGCAACTTGTATTGTTTTCCGAAAATAATGTATCATATATTACAAAGTAGGGGACTTGCACTTTACACCTTGAAAGATTTAAAATTTTTCACTTTGAACTCTCAAAAATTAGATTTTTCACATTACACCATCAATGTAAGTGTTACAATGTGGCATTTTTGTTAGCTTTCGTTGCTTATTCCGTAAAAAATCACCCCACTAACATTGATAGAATGAGTAACGAAAGCTAAGAAAAAGACCATATTGCAACCCTTTTAATACATTCAGAGTGCAATGCGAAAAATCTAATCTTTCAAGATGTAAAGTGAAAATTCTTAAATCTTTCATGGTGCAAAGTGAAATTTACCCTATAACGTATAATATACACTTAGTTTTTTAAAAAATAGATAAATAAATATCTATACCTAAAATTAAGGATAAAAATATCGTTTCGGCGCATTGTTTAAGACACCTAAGAAATAAAAAGTTTTGAAAATATTTCGAAAACATAATAAAAATGGATAAAAATTTTGAGATTTATTTTCAAAACATTTCAAAGTATTAGTCTAAATATAGTTAAAGATCTTGCAACATCCGAAACATTCCAAAACATTGGTAAAAATATATTGAATCATCTCGAAAAAAACTCAATATTCCGAAATATCTTGAAGTATTGAAATTTCGATTCAATCAATGATTCGTTTCGGTCTTCTTAGAAACGGAAATGTTTCGACACGATATTTTGATCCTTGCCTACAATAAATAAGTATGAGGTCCAAATAATATAAATGTTATTTCGAGTCGCTCCTACGTGTTTGTGATAAAGATCAAACGAGAAACGAACCTTCATCTTCATGACAGAGATTCAAGTCTAACTAGAATTTTGTCTGTTTGGAGGAGGAGGAGGATGAGTAGGGTCGTGTGAGGAGAAGACAACAAACGTGAGCATTATCTGTTTGACAACATTTCACTGTTTAGGGTAAAAAACAGTTTTGCAAAACAACATGATTTCACTATTTAGGGTAAAAACAAATGTCTTGCGAAACTTCCTCGTTTCACCATTTAGTGTTCGTATCATTTTTTCATTGTATCAGTCATTGTATTAGAACATAACATACGATCATATCGTGTATCTTACGCTATAAACAACATTAGTTTTAAAGGCTTTTGTCATTCTTGCTGTGTTTTTCACGATCCATCTTTTATGTAGCCAATTAAAGCTCTATGAAACTTAGCCTTTTGTATGGATGGAAATAATGGCTTATCTTTATTAATGAATTAATGAATTGAAACTTAGCCTTTTGTATTGATGGAATTAATTGCTTGTCTCTATTGCATGTTTCTCATATTGACATCAACAAAATTAACCTACAGTTGGGAAAAAAAGAATGTTACACAAACGAAATGTATTACCTTCTCAAAAACAAATGGCACTCCCCATTTCAAAGAAATGAGGACGATTATGACAGTGATAAAACACCATATTATGGCCTTGATCCACCAGATGAAAGATCTTTTTCTTGTTTCTGCTTGCGGTTGCACAACATCAACTTCTCCTATACTTGCTCCATTTGATATTACCAGCCTTACATATTCACTGTCTTCCCTTGCTTGACTCTCGGTGTTTACATGGTGTTTTCCCAATTCCTGAGCTGAATCTGGCATCTTTGCTGAGATACCAGAATCTGTCACGCAAAAGAAAAAACTATTAGCATTAAGGTAGGCAAGCATAGGGCAGATGATAAAAGTAGAAGCCTTAAAGTTAATACTAGAAATACAGCAAGCTACTATAAAAAGAACTCCCATGAGTCCAATAGTTAACACACGCAGCCATTATTTTTTCTCCCTAGCTGAACCACATCACATGACAAATCATTGCCCTGCTCACTTTGGCACCACTATTTGATGTAATTTTCACAACTAGGAAAACATCATCTCAATAGACTTGCCAACAAATAAATGCTGAGGGTTCAAATTAGTTTCCATAATAAAAGAAATTTGACTTGTCTAAGGCTGAATTTTGCTAATTATCTAACTAAATAGGTTCTTGTAATCACCAGAGCACCATATGAGAGCAGACCTCAATATGGAAAACTGGAATCCCTGAATTGCAGCCAGAGGAAAGGAGTGAGCAGGGCACTTGTCCCCCCCCCAAAAAAAAAAAAAAAAAACAACAACAACAAAATTTCAACTAAGAACATCCCCACCCCAACCAGAACATCCAAAAGAAAACAAAAAACATTGTTCATGCAATATATTATATACGGTTGTTTGTACTTGGGTCAATTTGTACACTTTAAAGTTTAAACTTAAAAGACTTTGCCTTATAAAGTAGAAGATTTATAATGTAAGGAATACATGATTATTTTCTAACTATTCACCACCATTTTTTTTTTATTCTAACATGATTGAGCCTAGCCTACTCCTAAGGGAAAAAGGAATGAGAGTCTAACCAAATTATGAGGGGTCGAATTTAGGCCTTAGACCTGATAAGGACTAATATTTTTCCACCACCACACCCTTAGCGAGGTTCAGACCTCAGACCTCCCCGATGGGAGGTGATGCAAGAGCATCCTAGGTGTGTAGCATCCTACTAAAAGTTTTGGTTCATCCGACCCGCTTTCAAAAGGTCACTAATTTGTTCCAGAAAGTGTAAAGTCTAAACAACATGCTACTTCGGTAATAGATCTCTGCAATTCTTCTTATCGAAAAGAGATTTTCTGAAATTCTTGAGCTAAAAAAGTCGTAACACTTAACAACCCCAAAAAAAAAAGGACAGATGAGAGAAACCATGACTGAAGAATGAGGCATGATCAATCTATTTGGTGCCAGTAAGGTGATACAGGATTGTATGAGAGAAGGTTATAGGTCCAGAATGCCTCATGTAGAGAAATTGGACTCGTGAAACAAAAACAAAACAATAATAACTGTTCTGTCAAGTTTCCCAAGCACTCTACTGATTCTAAAAGACACTAAACCATGTTACTTCATCTTGCATATTATCCATGCCTTTTAAAGCAGCATAGGGCTAAAACCCATTATGTCCTAGCTTCTTGTTACCATGTAAAGAAGGGGAATGTGTCATTGATGTCCTGAACTCATATATCTCACTTCTCAAGAGACATAATCCCCCAACTAATTGATAAATTTTCATCTTTACCACCGTAAGAGATGAATTAAGAATTTTTAGCCATATAAAACTGGCTCTCTCGAGAAATCTAAAAGGAAAGATATGATTGTCATACAAATAAATTGTAATTAACACACCAAAAAATCTATACTCTTTTCTTTGCTACTCCCCATATACAATATCAGCTTTTAGTAGTTTCTTTTATTGAGAATTGCTCTAAAAAATATCATTGAGCACTTGAGATGCAAAATTCCACTGAAGTTTTCTTTTGGTCAGCACTGAATTTCTAAAATTAACTATGCCAATAAATACAAAAGAACAAATCATTCAACAAATCACATAAAACTAAAGAAACCCTAACTCCACTCCCCAATCCCCCTCCAAAGGAAAAAGTATTTACAAACCAACTTTACATGCATCCACTCCATCTATTGTACGTTTGCAGAGTCCTCGAATCAAAAGCATAGTGAAAACCATAATTTCAAACAAAAAACCATGTTCACAATTTTTAGCTGCCATCTACATATTCCGTTCAAACCAATAACCAGGCATTCGTTTCCCTATGGAATCATTTGTTAAGCTCTATTATACGAATTACTAAAACTCCCAGAATTCCTGAAACTCCCGAAGATTACCAAAAAAAATGTACGAAAATTGAATCATATGCCACCAGTAAGACTGGAACTATTTCCAGTTCCAAAAAAAAAAAGCTGAAATTATTCAAAATTCACTCACAACATCCTATGTTATAAACCCCAGAAGATAATATTCAAATTAGTCATATTTCAGCTACAAACAAAAACGCAACAAAAAGGAAAAACTTCTTGCACATATATTCCCAAAAAGGGAAAAAAAAACACAGCCGGAGTCTGTTAAATTGAAATTTTGTTGGCGTCTGGGCATGAAAAGCTGAAGTAAATCTCAATTTTATATATATATATTTTCCATTTCAGAGACCACAATACTTCAAATATCTTAGATTCTTTACACCCTTAAAACTTTCCATGTATATGTATATAAAGAAAACTGAAAATCAAACCATCAAAGAAAATATCTTTCTCTCCCCCACACACAGACAGAGAAACATAGAGTTAGGGTTTCGGTGAAGAAGATACTTACACGATCGCCTGAGCCCCGGCGGAGTTCCCCTTCTCTCTCTCTCTCCCCCTCTCTATCTCTAAATGTATAAAGCGGTTAGAGGAATCGGTAGTAATGTCAAATGTGAATTCAAAACTAACGATGTGTGAGAGAGTCCGGCCAGCCCATCTGACTTGACTTTTACTTTTCCCCAACACCAAACGCAGTAACCGTTGCTACCATTAGTTTAATAGCTTTCTTGTGTATTACTACTGCATCATCTCCATGCCTGTATTTCAAACCTTCTAGTTCTAGATCTGAGTTTTATACTTTTGACCCCTTAACTATACACTCAATTTCATTTTACCCTTTAAACTATTAATTTTTTTATAACGTCACAATACCCTAAATCACAAAGTTGATTATATACAATTAAATCAATCGAGTATGTGGTGTAAAATAACTAATAAAAATTGATAAAGATTAGATAGTTGGATCTTTAGTGCGGTAACGGTGGCCCCGGGATAGTAAGAGAAAAAGTGTGTAAAAGTATGTTCAAAGTGAACTCTGTGTATCTCCTGTGTAAGGGGTTGACAATTTATAGGCACAAAACCCTAATTGTGGCAGTATTGTGAAAGTAAAACTACTAATCTATCCGGGAGAATAGTTACAATTGAGGATAGACATTATCTCAGAGTAATAGATATTATGATAATTACTCTCTCACACGCGTTGACTCTTCCTGAACTGCTGAGCTTTGGATTAAACTGAGACTACAAGATAAGTTTTATATGCCTTTTAATGATTTGGGCTTAACCCGTTAATTGAGTCTAGCCCTGGTCTAAATCTGGGCTCGTTATTTTTTTATACAAAAATTATCAATGAGTCGAGACAAAGTGAAAACCATCACATTGTTCGAAGGAAAAAATGAAAAAAAAATTTGTTAAATTTATGACGGACATTAAATAATTAAGAATATATGAAATTAATTTTATAATTGAGAGTAAAATGTAAAAAACATGACAATTGAAAAAACAAAGTGTAAATTAAGAGGGTCAAAATATAATTTATCCTTCTTTTATCCCTCCCCACCTCAGTTTCCTAGTAGTTTTTAGGTGGATTTTGTCTTAATAAACCATAAAACCATTTTTTTATCTTTTGCGCGTTTAAGACGATGAGGTTTAGATATTGGCATATAGGCTTATAGCTGTCAACCCTTTATTATTCTCTATTAATTCATTGACTTTTCAACTAACGAAAATATAATAACTATAAACTTGTATTATATTATTATTTTCTTAACATAATGCTACAGTGAATCAACTGAAAAATCTATGGCTACCGGAGATCGTATTCAAATATCTCAATATCTAATCTGATTGTGATTTAATCTAAATAACATAAAAATACATAATAAATTGAGTATTTATTTAATAAAAATTAAGTTGAATTTTAAAATAATTCGATAAAATGTAGAGCAATGTTATATGGACAAAAATATTAATAATATTTTCTGACTCTTAATATTATTGTCATTAATTTAACAGTGGGTCCGACATTTATTTAGATCTACTAAATGTTGTCAATATTTTTTATCAAATAACATTTCTCTATCTCAAAACTATTAATCTTAATAAAAAAATACCTTTTTTTCATAGTGATTTTAGGAATAGTTCTTCAATTATATTTGAGCTCAAAGGTCCACAAGAAAAGAAAAGAAACACCTTCTTACCCTTTTCCCTCTTGCTCTCTTGGGCTCCTATGCACTTATCCTTGTTCCTTTTCTCTCAAGTAAAATGAAATATTTTCTTATTAATTCATAGCCAATCATCTTTTCCCTGTAAATTTATATTTTTATAAAATTTAACAATTAATATCGTCCACGCATCTAATGTGCCACAATTCCCACTAACAATAGCAAAAAGGAAAGATTTTTTTCCCCTCACGGATTTTCCCACTTAGACATTGGGGGGGGGGGATCATCAACTATAAAAATAGGCATTCTGATGGGACTCTTCTGAAAAAGCCTATGATGAAGACACGTGTCCTCGGGGATTTCTAGAACAATGGTGCTCGGGGTTCAAGCACCATCGGGAAAGCTCCCTCTCCCCGAGGTACCTCTCATATAGGATCACATATTCGGTACAGTATACAAATACATGTGTCCTCGGTCGCCATGTACCTCGGGAACACACCACCCTTGGTCCCCCCGAGGTCAGTCTTTCCTCGGCACCGAGGGTCACTCCATCCTGGACGCTTCCTCTACTCCCGGATGAAGCTACTGACAAAACTGGACATCAGCCTATGCCAGTATGGACTAGTCATCATGATCTCTTCTTACACAAGAAATGTCAGAACATACTGGGATACAGAAGTCATAGCCAATACGTGACGGACGCGTGGCATATGATATCACATCAAAAACAGGCAAACCGCACGCCATTGCTGACATGCGCTTTGGGAAGCAAACAATTAATTGCACCCTTCTGTTGACGAGACCGCATTCAATGCGGTAAGGTTCGGATATGAAAGGCAATAAATGCTCCTATTACAGAGCATTTATTGCATCCTTCCCGAAAGGAGCATATTGTACCGTCGGCGTCCCGACGACTCAACATTGATTGCTCGGGATCCCGAGCAGTCAATTAGAGAAACATTCCTCGTCAAATCAAGACACACGCTGCCAGTGCCTGATGATCACCTACTGACCACACTGACAGCAATCATGAGTTTCTAAGGTATAAATACCCCTCCCAAAAGGCAAAGGTATGCAATCACAAACTCTCTACTACGAAATATCCTTCTCAGTGTTTTCTCCTTCCTCTCTCTCATTCAAAGACTGACTAGATCGTCGGAGGGGATACGCCGGAAAACACTCCGGCGCCCTTCTAACCTGTTCTCTTTTGTTCCAGGAAATACCTTTCGCACGTACAGGATCGTTCCTCCTTTCCCAGGATCGTAAGCTGTTTCGAGCAGTGTGCTTGGCCACTCAACCGGCTCACCCAAAGTTCACCAGGGGAGAGATCTGTTCCCAATATTTTATATATATCGTGCAGGATCAAGCCCGCACAATCTGGCGCCGTCTGTGGGAAACGAGTAGTTTTCCTAATCTTTTCTCTATAAAAGAACAGTGACCATGGTGAACACCAGACAGAAAGGGAAGGAACCCACCAACGGAGTCATGAGTTGCAAGCTCCCTGCCATCACGGAGGGAGGGATCGCACCAGTACGATTAAAAGTGCCTCTACTCGGTCAAGGGGGGTAACCCCTCAAACCAGTATGGGGATCAGGTCAGGAGGATCAGCCCCCTTGGCCCGTCAGCTGGCAGAGGTGATTGAAGAGAAATTTGGCGATAGATTACGTCAGCTGGAGAAGGACAATGTAAACGTCCTTAGCCGGCTCGACGAGTTTGCTGCCTCAGGCGGAGGGTCGAGGGATTCATTCCTCTCCCGAGGACTCCCCGTCCATGAGGCGGAGACAAAAGATCTAAGGAACCACCTGGATCACAAAGCAGAAAGCTCCAGGGCCCCGAAGCGACCCAAGGCCGGCGAATGCCATCTTGACAACCATTCCAGGAAAGCAAGGCCATTGGCCCTGGACGACCTCCGGCGAGGTTTATCCAGACGGAGGAAGGGAGATGAATCCGAGGAGGACTCAACCCAATCTACACGACGCCCAGGAAACGAGGGGCTTACCGACGAACCCAGAGACTTCAGGAGGCATCCCGTAAGGGAAGAAGTAGATCTCAGAGCCCGATTAGACTCCAGGAGAAAGGGCAAGACGATCCAGGACGAGGCCGAGGACGAAGTCATGCAAACACCCTTCACGAGGGAAATCAGCGAGATGGACGTCTCAAGAAAGTTCGTCGTGCCACGGTTCAAGACCTATGATGGGCGATCTGATCCCGATGCCCATATCAGACAGTATAAGCAGATGATGTCCCTCTATCATTCGGACCAACGGTTTCTATGCCGGGTATTCCCTATGAGCTTGGGGGACTCCGCGATGAGGTGGTTCGAGGCGCTTCCCCCAAACAGTATTGGGTCCTGGAAAGAATTGACAAGGCAGTTCCTAACCCGATTCATCACGGGGAGTAAGCGCCCAAAGGACATTGGATCACTGCTGACCCTCAGGAGGAGGGAATCCGAGACTCTTCGCCAGTACGCCATCCGATACTGGGAAGAAGTCAATGAGGTCGAGGGATGCTCGGAGGTCATGGCAGCAGCATCATTCCGGCTCGGCTTGGCCAGGGACACGGACCTGTACCGATCCCTGACCAAAAAGACTCCCTCGGATATGGGGGAACTGATGGCCCGAATCAACAAGTACTCAAGGGTCGAGGACGAGATGGGGGGCAACAAAGGCCGAGCCCTCCAACCCAAGAGAAAGGAAAAGAGCACGAAGATATTCCCCGGAAGGGATTGCTACCCCGTCCAGGGGGTTCGTCCAGAGGAGTTCACACCGTCTTCAAGGAACCCATCTTCAGGTTGCTCCATAAAATCAAACACGAACCGTTTTTCAAATGGCCGCCCAGGATGCAAAGCGACCTCTCCACCCGTGATCAAACAGTAAGATGCTCATATCACCGGGATGTCGGGCATCGCACCGAGAGCTGCAGGGTGTTCAAGTCATTCTTGGAGAGCTTAGTCCGAGATGGATATCTGAAAGAATACATAGAGCCTAGGCCAGAAGAGAAACGAGCCCATGCCCCGACCGAGGAACCAAACAACGTCATAGACGTCATCCATGTGTGTCCACTGGAGCGCCCCACGTCCAAAGAGCTCGAATCCGACCTCAAGAGGGTAGCTTTTACCAGAAAGGTAGCCGAAGGAGGTGTGGGGCCATCAAGCAAAAGGGCCAGGATGGGTGAGCTTGGCATTATGTTCTCTGACGCGGATTTGACGGGCGTGGTGATTCCTCATAACGACGCCCTTGTCTTAACCCTGAAGATAGGGAAATTCGATGTCAAGAGAATCTTGATTGATTCAGGGAGTTCCTCGGAGGTGATGTACTTCGAGACTTTGAAGCGGATGGGTTTTGGCCCCAAAGACTTGACCAAAATCAGGACACCCCTCATCGGGTTCAACGGCTCTTTCGCCTTGCCCGTGGGGAAAATTACATTACCGGTCGCCACTGGTCCCTTCGTCATCGACACAGAGTTTGTGGTGATCGACACGGACTCCCCTTACAACGTGATTATGGGTCGAACATGGCTACACGCTTTGGGAGCGGTACACTCCACTCTCCACCAAAAGTTGAAGTTCGCCACGCCAGAGGGCGTCATGGAGATCCGGGGAGATCAAGCGTCTGCGAAGAACTGTTTTTATTCGGCCGTCCGAGCCGGGGCGTCCGGCCAGGAGAAGGGGCGAGCACCGGAAGAGATCATAGAAAAATAGCAATTACAGTCCGGGCGTCCGGGGATGGATGACCCCCGGGTAGACCCAGCGGAACGGTCGGTTGAAGACCTCCGGAAGGTGCCCTTGGTAGAAGGAGAAGAAGAGAAGTATTTCCTAGTTGGGACCTCGATGCCCGCAGCCGAACAGGAGGAGATGATCAGGTTCTTAAGAGGGAATACAGACGTGTTCGCCTGGAACGAAATGGAAATGACAGGAGTAGACCCCGAAATAATTACTCACAGGCTGCATGTTGACCCATCTCACAAGCCAGTAAAGCAAAGGCCACGACGTATGGCCCCGCATCACACCAACGCGGTCAATGAGGAAATAGACAAACTCCTGAGAGCTGGCGCCATTCGAGAGATACAGTTCCCAGAATGGCTGTCCAATACAGTATGTGCAAAAAGAAAGGGGGGAAATGGCGTGTCTGCGTGGATTTCACAGATCTAAACAAGGCATGTCCCAAGGACGACTACCCCCTGCCGAAGGTGGACCAGCTGGTAGATGCCACAGCCGGATATGAACGAATGGACTTCCTGGATGCTCGAGCGGGATATCATCAGATCCCTCTTTATGCCCCGGACCAAGAAAAAACGGCGTTTATCACTCCGAAGGGAGTTTATTGTTATAAAGTGATGCCATTTGGATTGAAGAACGCCGGGGCAACATACCAAAGATTGATGAATCGGATGTTCAAGAGGCAGATCGGCAACACCATGGAGGTCTACATAGACGACATGCTGGTAAAAAGCAAACGGAGTGGTGATCATCTTACAGACTTGGCGGATACCTTCTCCACTCTCAGGGAGTATGGGTTGAAGCTGAATGCAGCAAAGTGCGTCTTCGGAGTGGAGTCGGGAAAATTCCTCGGGTATCTGGTTAGTCAGCGAGGAATCGAAGCCAACCCAGATCAGATTAAAGCAATCCTGGATATCCGAAGCCCTCGCACTGTCCGAGAAGTCCAGAAACTCACAGGGATGCTGGCTGCACTTAACCGATTCGTCTCACGCTCCTCGGATAAATGCAAACCCTTCTTTGGAGCAATCAAATGTGCTGGGAAGAGTATGTGGAGCCAGGGGTGCGAGGACGCCCTGGCTGGGATCAAAGAATACCTGAGGACTCTTCCAACCCTATCCGTCCCCATCCAGGGGGAGATGCTGTTCCTATACCTGGCAGTTTCAGAATTTGCAGTAAGCGGAGTACTTATCCGTGAGCATGAGCACCGACAGAAGCCGATTTACTACATCAGCAAGGCGCTCCTGGATGCAGAGACAAGATATCTGCCCCTAGAAAAACTGGCCCTGTCCTTGGTCACCACTGCAAGGAAACTGCGCCATTACTTCCAGGCGCACCCAATCACTGTCCTAACTGATCAGCCCTTGAAGGCAATTTTGAGGAAAGCTGAACTCTCCGGAAGGATCTCCAAATGGGCTGTAGAGTTGGGGGAGCACGACATTCATTTCAAACCCCGAACTGCAATAAAGGGACAAATACTGGCGGACTTCATAGCCGAGTTTTCGGGGGAGAATCCTGTTCTAGAAGGATCGCCTCCTCCCAACTTAGCATCTCCAACAAATGTTGAAGGATCGCCATGGCTTTTATGTGTGGATGGTTCATCGAACAGTAAGGGGTCCGGAATCGGTGTCTTGCTGACCTCTCCAGAAGGGATTATTGCAGAGCAGGCCATCCGGTTGGGGTTCAAAGCATCGAACAATGAAGCGGAATATGAGGCACTCATCTCAGGACTTCGGTTAGCTGAGGCGACTGGAGTTACCAATTTGATCGTGCATTGCGATTCCATGCTGGTGGTCAATCAAGTCAATGGGGAATTCGAAACGAGGGACCCTAGGATGAAGGCGTACCATCACCAGGCAACGACCGTTATCCAAAGGTTCGACCGATTTGAAATCAAGCAGGTGTCCCGCGACAAGAACACACATGCCGACGCCCTGGCTTGTCTAGCCTCGGCAGTGGACTCCTCCCAGTCGCGCAGGATCACCATTGAGTATCTTCCCACATCCTGCATTGATCATACTCTTGAGGCGATGGTCATCCAGGACGCGCCCCAGCAGCTCAGTTGGATTGATCCCTTTGTCAAATTCCTAACGACGGGAGATCTCCCGGAGTGTCCAAGGGAAGCTAGAAAGATAAGGATGAAAGCTCCAAGATTTTGGGTCTCTTCGGATCAGAAGCTTTACCGAAGGTCTTTCTCAGGACCTTACTTGCTATGCGTCCGAGAAGATCAAGTGCAAGACCTCCTGTACGAAGTGCATGAAGGAATATGTGGGGGGCACTCTGGAGGACGATCAATGGCGCACCGCATTATGTCTCAGGGGTATTGGTGGCCGCGAATGCAAAGGGACGCAAGGGCATATGTCCAAAAATGCGACCAGTGCCAGAGGTTCTCCCCTGCGATCAGGCAACCTGCGGGGGACTTACACCCCCTCACCAGCCCTTGGCCATTCGCTCAATGGGGGCTTGATTTGGTTGGACCTCTGCCTAAAGCTCCGGGAAATAAAAAGTTCCTCATCGTGGCCACAGATTACTTCACCAAGTGGGTGGAAGCGGAGCCGTTGAGTCACATCCGAGACATAGACGCCAAAAAGTTCGTCTGGGAGAACATAGTCGTCAGATTTGGCATTCCTCGCGCACTGGTATCGGATAACGGGACCCAGTTCACTGGCGGGCGCTTTAAGTCTTTCTGTGAGCATCTCGGGATCCGTAACTTCTACTCCACCCCTGCATACCCTCAAGCCAATGGGCAGGCGGAGGCCACCAACAAGACAATTATCAATGGGATCAAGAAGAGGTTGGAGAAAGCCAAGGGAAAGTGGGCGACAGAGCTGTTAAACATTTTATGGGTGTACAGGACAACCCCTCGGTCATCAACGGGCGAAACCCCCTACTCCCTGGCATACGGGATGGAGGCAATCATACCCCTCGAAGTAGGGCTTCCGACCATAAGGACCCAAGCTTTCGATGAAGGGGGAATGATCATCAACTGGGATTGGATCTGGACCTACTGGAAGAAAGAAGGGAGGAAACCGCCTTGAGGATAACCAAGTATCAAGAGAAGATCTCCCAGCTATACAACAGGAGGGTCAAGACTCGAGAATTCCGGATAGGCGACCTGGTCCTCAGAAGGGTAACGGCCAATACCCGGGATCCAACAGAGGGAAAGATGGGACCTAACTGGGAAGGGCCTTACAAAGTAATATCAATCGGGGGCGCCGGGTCGTATGGATTAGAAGATATGAGTGGAAGACCTGTAATACGACCATGGAATGTTATGAATTTGAAGAAGTATTACTTTTGAAGTACTCTCTCTCAAAGAACTCGCCAAACAAAAGACAAAGGGTATGGCCCTGGGGACAGAGTTCAAGGACTCTCGTCCCCGAAGTACATACAGGAGCAAGCCTCCTGCAAGGGTATGGCCCTGGGGACAGAGTTCAAGGACTCTCGTCCCCGAAGTACATACAGGAGCAAGCCTCCTGCAAGGGTATGGCCCTGGGGACAGAGTTCAAGGACTCTCGTCCCCGAAGTACATACAGGAGCAAGCCTCCTGCAAGGGTATGGCCCTGGGGACAGAGTTCAAGGACTCTCGTCCCCGAAGTACATACAGGAGCAAGCCTCCTGCAAGGGTATGGCCCTGGGGACAGAGTTCAAGGACTCTCGTCCCCGAAGTACATACAGGAGCAAGCCTCCTGCAAGGGTATGGCCCTGGGGACAGAGTTCAAGGACTCTCGTCCCCGAAGTACATACAGGAGCAAGCCTCCTGCAAGGCATGGCCCTGGGGACAGAGTGCAAGGACTACTGTCCCAAGGCAAAAATGGAAACGAGCATTCATAAAGAAATGGTCCTGAGAACAAAACACAAGGACCCCAAGTCCCCAGAGTAGATACAAAGATCTCGCCTCCGAACGGGCCAGCACGCCCCGAGGACAGTTCAAAGACACTTATGGTTTATTCTACACAGAAGTAAAGAAAAGCAAAACACTACTGTATACAGAAGAAGACAGAAAGATAAAAAGACTAGTTCATTTCCAAAAAATAGGGGCTTTGCGTCCCCAAAAGCTACAAAAGGAAAGCAAAAGGGGTACAAAAAAGGGGAAATGAAAAGCAGCTTCATCGGGCTCCAGGCACCTCCAGAACTTCGGCCGAGGGCGAATCAGCAATAAAAGGTTGGGAAGCTTCTGGAGCGGGCAGGAGAAGAACTTCGGCAGCAGGAACAGCAGTTTGAGCAGCTTGAGGTTCAGGGCAAGGTCGGACGGAGCGTCCTCGGACAAGTCCACTATCACCGTCTCGGGAGCATCAGCCGAGGTTTGCATCGGTGTAGGGGCTTCATCCTCGGCAGCAACCTGTGCTTCTGCCTGCTCCATCTCTGCCGAGGGCACATACTTGTGCACTTGGAAGAGAGGGGAGTCTGACGGGACTCCAGCAGCCTGGAGCGCCTCGTCCCACCCTTTCTTGAAGAACTCTTTGCTATTTTCTTCAAGAGCGGGGAGCACTTCATCGGCAAACTCCTCCAGAAGTTGTTGCTCCGACTTCCGGTTCAGCTCCTCGGCTCTGATCCTATCTAGCTCCTGGGTAAGGGCCAGGCAGCTTTCCTCGGAGCCCACTGCCCTCTCCTCCGCAGCAGAGAGCCGCTGCGTTTGCTCAGTAATCCTCCTCTCAGCATCGGCAAGTGCGGCACTTAGCTTCTCAGCGCCCAACTTGGCCGATTCAGCGTCCTTGAGGAGTTGCTCTATTTGGGCAGCCTGCCCCCCAGGGTAGAATCCCTGGCAGCAACATCTTCCGTTGCCCGAGCAAGGGCAGCTTCCCGCTTCAGCCTTCTGATCCTTGGCCCTCTGAAGTCCATCCTGGACGCGTGGTACCGGCCAGCAATGATAGAAATCTGCTGGGTAGCCTGTAAAAGAAGGAAAGAATGTTAAAACACAAATAGAAAAACAGAGTGAAGGGATCAAAACAGAATAAACTCACCACCAGGGAATTCTGGATCATGGAGCGGAACAACACGTTGGTTGATCGCCCCCGATGAGCCTCCATGTCGGCCTCAAAATGCAATGTCTCACTCACTGCATAGGCGACATGAGGATCCGACAGAATAGAATCATCGACCCTGATCACTCTGTTCATGTGATCAGTGGCCCGAGGATTCCACACCGCGGCCTCCCCTGAGGATGGGAAGGGAAGGAGTACTGTTGTTGTGCTGCTGCTGCTGTTGTCGGGGCTGCTGTAGTTG
>CAUOFW020002615.1:0-46344 GCA_963454935.2 Ilex paraguariensis
AAGTTAGGTTAGTTATTAATTTTTGTGAATTCATGTGCTTATTTGTTTTAGTACTATTAATTGGTGATACTACATCGTCTTGTCACGTAATATCATCGTTATAATGAATATTTTCTCAGGACGAGGACACACATGAGAACGGTTTCAATTGAACTTCGTTTTTACACTTTTTTCCATGGGCAAACCATGTGCATGGCATATGCAATTTCTTTTAACGGGAATAGAGATGGACGTTGGTGTAAAGAGTCACATTACAATGAATTTAGAACAATGAAGATGCATTATGGGAAAAATGATCTTTTAGTGTGCAAAGTAGGAATGTTAACATCTGTCAAGGTACAAAGTGTGAAAAACGTTTTACATTTTTAGAAATTAATTTAATAATTGATAATATATTCCTTCATTATAATGAAAGACAAAAAGAATAGACAACAATACACCAAACAATAATAGGCGACTCACTGGGCAATAATTATATAATTTGATTCAATATCAATAAATATTTATATTTGTCATGACATCATTTATAAATATAGACTTAAAAATTAAATTTGATAATTACAATCATTGATTTCACTCTTGATTCAACATTTATAAGGACTCATTATGTATTCAATAGTTGTGATTATCAAGTCTACTTTTTAAATTTACGTCGCATTACTCTTTATAAAATCCAGGAGACATGTTAGGCTAATTTTGATGGCCCACCAAATAAAATGTGCATCTGGTGTACCAATGGATCATATTTTAAATTGAATTTTGATTGACTCAAAATCAAATTTTTGATCACTTTGATCTAAATTCTATGTGATTATTTGATGAAATTTATTTTATAACTATATTAACATTCACTGTAAAAAATTTGATTCAATCTGAATAATTTAATTAAAAATAAATTTTAATAAATCACATTTTAATTTCAATTTAAACTTATTAAACAATAATTGAACTTACCATGATAAATTCAAGTTTATATTCGCAACATATGATATAATTAGCTTGAATAGGAATAACTAATAAATCAAAATAATCATATTTATTTTATCAGACTCAAATTCTAATTGAATTTGAATGGAAATTCAATTCATTTATGATCCTATCACCACATATATAGAGTAGCATATCATATTATGATATACTTATGATCATTAATTGTAAAAATTGTAAAATAAAATAACATAATAAATGAATAAAATTTACACATGCCCAATGTTGATTGAAAATATTAAAAAAATAAAAATTCAGTATCATACCTCTAAATTGTTTATGTCCATCGATATTTTCACATTTATTGAACCAAAATAAAAAAAAAACAAATTTTATAGGAGGAGGAAGAAGAAGAGATATTGCCTACTTTTTTTGATACTTGTACCCTTGAACTTGTTTTTGTTTTTGTTTTTTTAACCCCTAATTTTGTCATTAACATTCACAAATGTCAAGCTGATATGATAATGATATCAATGTCTAAGTATTTCTATTTTTGAATTCTTAACCCCTTTTAAGTAGGAGTGTTAGGTAGTGTTTGATAAATTTGACAGCTGGAGTCTAAAAACTGTAAGCTGAAGTTTGAAAGTTGAAAGCTAAATATTAAATTTGTTGATTATTTGATATCCACTGAAATTTAAGTACTGAATTTAACCAAACTGTTTGATAACTACATAAAATCGATGACTGAAAATAAATTAATTTTCAGTTTTATCCTTCTACTCTTTAATTTAAAAATATTTATAAAATATGTTTTTATCTAATAAAAATGACAATATATCATATCAATAATAAATTGAATAACAAAATAACTGAATAATAACATTTTATCAAAAAAAAAAAAAAAGAACAACAACAAATAAATAATCATATCACAAAAAGTGAACAATAACAAATTAAATTACACAATAAGTGAACAATAACATCTGCTAAAAAAATAACTAATAAATAATCGGATAACAATAAATAAAAAAATGAATAAATAATCAAATTTAAAAAATAGAATAAATTAAATCTCATTAATAATGTGTGTGTGCGTGTATGTGCAATTTGTGCTTGTGTGTGGATAGTTTGGGTGGGTGAGTGAGTGTGTGTACAATGCATGTCTCTGTGTGTGTGGGCGTGGGTGTGTGTTTCAACATGTTTATTTGTAGCAGACGAGCAAAGAAAAAAAAAAAAAGAAGAACACCTATTATCTGAAGAAGATGACTGAGAATGAGGATAGATATGTTAGGAGTTTTGGAAATAACACTAATTAGAGTTTTAATAGGATTGTAAAATATTTCAGGATATAATTGTCATATTATAAATATTATTAAATATAATTTTATTGAGCGCTTTCAGCTTTCAGAAGTAGGTAAGAGATCTCTTATTTAATATTGTAGTCTATTTTAGAGGAGTACTTAACATATTAAGAGAGTTGAAATTTTAGTTATCAAACGAGCTTAATTAATAAATGTCAAATACATTTATTTTAAGTGCTGAATTTAGGTTAATAAACACACCCTATACTACTAATTTTTTTTGTACTATATTTTTATCTTTTTATTTATTAGCAATGCACGACGTGCGTTGAACATATTCAAATAATAATTTTTTTTCCAAAAATCTTAAATTATATTTATTATTTAATAGAATAATAAATTATATATCAAGTAATTAATTCTTATTTTAATTATTGCTAAACTTAATTATTAATCTATTTTACTTCGCTTTGAGTACCTAATCTTTTTTTTTTTGACTATCTCCTCTACTATTTTAGACATTTTCTCTTCTTTTTCTTATAGTGGAGTCTGATCATAAAAATATGACTACAAGTATACAATAATTTAATATAGATTATAGTTTTTTTTTATATAAATAGATATAGATGTAGAAAATAACATGTAAGTGTACTACTAATAAATGAGTTTAAAAGAATTTAGAAGTCAAATAGGTATAGAAAATAAAATTTAGATCAAATTAAATATGTGGGAAGAATTGATTTTAATAAATGAGTCTAAACGAATTTAAAAGTCAAATGATGATAACAAAAGAGTCCAAAAGAATTTAGAAGTCAAAAGGTATAAAAAAATAAAAATTAAATAAAAGTAAATATGTGAGTAGAATTGATTTTATATTAATAAATAGGGGTAAAATATAAAATTAAAATTTTTTCTCAAGTAGTGATATTTATAAGTAGTACATAATAGATATTGATGAGTCCAAATCTAATGGGGCCAGACCTAATAAATTAAGTAAGCTCAAGTTAGCTAAAAAACAGGTCAAGTTCGTAAATTCGACCCAACCCAAGGTACGAAGAGTCCAAAAAAGAATTGAAGCACGTTGGGAGTAATTACTGGAATACTCACTCTCGAAGATCAAGACAATCTTTTATGACACTTATCTTTTTGTCGCTGCCCAGAGAATTAGTACATTTGCCCTCACGTCACTAGCTTAACCAAGATTCCGTGCCTATAAATTTTAAGCTCTCTCCATTGAGAAGGTCATCTCTACATCTCTGTACACATCTTCACATAGCTTTTCTCTCTCCTAGCTATTGTACTCCTCTCGAAGCTAACTATTGTTCTCTCTCCCTCCTTCACCTTACTTTATCAATAAAGGTCTCCTGACCACCGTTGTCGTTTTTCGGAGTGGAATAGGTTACCCGAACTGAACCACTATATATTTGTGTGTTGACTTGATATTTACATTATTATCATTGATTACTCTATTAATTGTCTCATTAATAATACTTTATCACTCACTCGACTGCTGATTTTGCATAAGTCTATTTTGTGCTTCATCAGTTTGGCGTCGTCTGTGGGATACAATTAAGTTTTCTACTACCTTACCATTCTCCTTCAAACACATGACAATCACGACCAGGTCGATGAGCCAACAGTAGGAGGACAACAACCCGGTCCACCGAGAAGAGGCTCCGCCTCCACCTGCACCCGTAGAACCATCCACTACAGCCACTCCCATGGTCAAGCAATAACTTTTGCAGACCATGTAGCTGCTGATAAACCAGAACCAACAAATTATCCAATTGATGCTTGTCTCGGGAGGCGTCACCCCTCATCCTGTAGGAGGAGCACCATAACTTTTCCACTCTGGGTGCCAAGCTACCCCCCACCATGGACCCTAGCGCCAGAATGCCCCTAGGCAGAGCCAGGGTGCCACTCGCCTGAAAGTCCCTCCTCAGTGGGCAGGAAGTTCATGTGTTCCCTCTCTTCATGTGCTTGCACAAGAGGGCAAGGAAGAAAACCAGTATGCCGATCATGAAAGCTATTACAATGACCCGACAGAGGATGTTCCCAACTAATGGGACGAGAAGATTAGGGAGGTGCAAAACCAACTCGGTGATGCCCTCAATGCCATCAAGGAAAAGGCACCTGAGACATTGGATCACTTGGTAAGGCACACTAATACCCCGTTTTTGTTGCAGATGTTTTCAATTATTCCCTACCCTCAAAGTTCAAGATGTTTGCCATCGAGATCTTCGATGGTACCAAGGGTCCTCTTGATCATCTTGACACGTATAAGTCTCTCATGCAACTCCACAACGTACTTGATGAGATCATGTGTAGAGGCTTTCACACCACCTTGAAGGGGTTTGCTCGACAATGGTTCACGAAGATTAAACCCTCTTCTATCCATTCATTCGCTGAGCTGAGTAAATATTTTGTCTCCCACTTTATTAGGGGACACCGACATCAGAAGTATATTACCCACCAGCTCACCATCAAGCAGGACCGGGATAAAGGCATTATGAACTACCTCACTCGTTTCAACGAGGAGGCTCTCCACATCGAGGAGCTAGACCACAAGGTAGCCCTGACTGAATTTATTATGGGTCTGTGCTCATTTAGTTTTATGTTCTTTGTCCTCAAGAAGCCTCCCTCCAACATGCTCGAGCTGTCGTCAAAGGCATAGAAGTACATGAATATTGAGGATGTCACCAAGGTTCGTCGAGGTGAGTCCTCCCGAGGAGGGGAAAAAAAGGACACCCAGAAAGACAAGCGGAAAACAGAGAACAATAGAAAGAAAATCAAGAGTCTCTATCAAAGACCGTCTCTGTCCTGTACCCCAAAGAGAATGATAGCCCTTCACGCCACTAAACGCCTTGGTGGAGCATATACTGTTCCAGATACAGATAACCCACGCTCCACTGGCCTATAAAAATAAAGTTTGCCCTAAATCGAAGAAATTCAAGCAAGTATTGTTGTTTCCACCATGACCATGGCCATGACACTGATGACTACCTCAATCTAAAGAGGTAGATCGATGAGCATATTCAACGTGGTCAGTTATGACACTATGTTGTTGGCCGAGAATCGGCTCCACCACCCAGTTGAAATCAAGAGGACCGCTAGCAATCCTTCAGAGAGATTCAAACTATCTCTGGAGGGTTAGGAGGCGGAGGTGACTCCAACTCTGCCAGGCAAGCGTACACCCGAAAAGCCAGACAGGTAGAGTTATATGACTCTCGCCCAACGAATACACCCTAGCACGGGTAGGAAGATGTCATCACCTTCTCAGATAGGGACGTTGAAGGAATCTAAGTCCCTTATGATGATCGCCTAGTCTTAATCTTGATGGTAACCAACTACTAGGTTAAGAGAATTCTAGTCGACAATAGCAGCTCAACCAATATTCTGTTTGCACCAACCTTTGACAGCCTTCATCTGGGCTGGGAGAGATTGCAACCCGTTAGGACTCCCCTTGTTGGCTTCTCGAGGGAAAGGGTTTATCCCTTGGTTTCCATCACCCTGTCGGTCATAGCAGGAATAGAACCGAAGAGTTTCACTATCATGATAAAATTTATTGTGCTTGATTTCCACTCTTCCTATAATATTATTCTTAGATGCCCTGCCCTCAACACCTTAAGGGCAGTGCCATCCACCTACCACATTCTCCTATGTTTCCCAACCACTGGTGGGATTGGAGAGATCAAAGGAGACCAAGTCTTCGCATGTGAATGCTATGTGGCCTCTATGAGAGCTAGAAGCCACACGAGACTCTCCAAATTGAAGTACTTGACCCAAGGGATAACAACACTTTGGAGAGGGGAGATAGAAGAAGAACTTTGGCCAGTAGTGGTGGATGAGAGCCTTCCAAGAGGAGAGTGTATATAGGCTCCTCATTTTCCCAAGAGCAAGCATCCAACCTAGTAGACTTCCTCAAGTAGAACACGGATGTCTTCGTCTGGTCCCATGAAGATATGGAGGGCATCGACCCCGAAGAGTGGCCTTCCACCGACTCAACGTTGATCCTAGGTACAAACCTGTCTGCCAGAAGCTGAGGAATGTAAGTGTAGATAGAGGCCAAGCCATGGAAACAAAAGTGAAGAAGCTACTAAAAAATGGGTTAGTAAGGGAGATATCCTACCCAAACTGGCTATCCAACGCAGTGATGGTTACAAAGGCCAATGGAAAATGGTGCCTTTGCATGGATTTCACACAGCTTATTAAAGCCTGCCCCAAAGACAACTATCCTCTCCCACGCATCGATCTCCTTATTGATGCCACTGTAGGACACGACTCCTGAGTTTTCTAGATGCTTACTCCGAGTATAATTAGATCAACATGTTCCCTCTAGACTAGGAGAAAACTTCATTCATCACCTCGAAGGGCACCTACTACAACAGGGTGATGCTTGTTGGACTCAAGAATGATGGAGCCACATATTAGCGCCTTGTGAACAAGACATTTGAGGCTCAAATCAGGAAGACCATGGAGGTCTACATAAAAAATATGTTGGCGAAGAGTATGGCCATGACAGACCATGTGACACACCTTCAAGAGACCTTTGATGTATTGAAAGCCTATAGGATGAAGCTGAATCTTGAACAGTGTGCCTTTGACATTAGTTCAAAAAATTCTTAGGCTTCATAGTCAGCAAAAAGGGTATTGAAGCCAACTCAAACAAGATCAAAGCTATCATGGAGATGAAGTCCCCCGCCTCAGTGAAGGAGGTCCAGCGCCTTAACGGGAGGATAGTAGCCCTCAACAAGTTTGTCTCAAAATTAGTAGAAAAATGTCTGTCTTTCTTTAAAATCCTCCACAAATCTTTCTAATGGGAACCAGATGCAAATGAGGCCTTCCACAAGCTCAAGGTTTACCTCTTCACACCACGCTTGCTCTCCCATGCTGCACCAAAAGAGACCTTGTATCTCTACCTTTCCTCTTCCTCTGTCATAAGCTCTATCCTTGTCTGGGAGGATGGAGGCATCCAGAATCCTGTGTACTATGTAAGTAGGGAGTACCAAGGGGCAGAGGTAAGATACTCAAAGCTTGGAAAGTGGGCTCTTACACTTGTCACCGCCGTCAAGCATCTACGCCACTACTTTTAAAGCCATAACATCGTGGTCGTTATAGATCAACCACTCAAGAGAATTCTGAGAAAGCCTAACGTGTCCGGCTGGCTACTCAAATGGGCCGTCAAATTAAGTAAGTTCCATGTATAGCACTAGCCGAGGGCGGCCATCAAAGCACAAGCACTTGCAGACTTCATGGCCAAGTCTACACTCACCATGAGACAAGCCCAGACATTATCCCGAGAGGGACCGACGCCTCGGAGATACCTTCACACTCCTCAAGAGGTCATATTTCGAGACTGGAGGCACCCGAATCCTTTGTGCCTACTCCACTAGAGACCTTCATGCCCTCGCTACCATTTACTGTACCATGTTGGAGACTATACGTGGATGGGTCCTTCACCAGCGAGGGCAACGACGCAGGATTAGTGTTGATCAGCCCCCATGACACGCTACTCAAGTACGTTGTCTCCCTCCACTTTATAACATCAAACAACCAAGAAACATATGAGGCCCTCATATCAGGCTTAAAGCTCTTATTGAAGATAGAGGTCGTCTACCTAACAGCTTACAGTGATTCACATCTGATAGTCAACCAGGTAAAGGGAGACTTCGAAGCAAACGTGAAAATAATGCAAGAATACCTATCAATGGCCTAGGCTCTGTTAAAAAAGTTTACCTACTTCCAAATTCACCATGTGCCCCGAGATGAGAACGCCATGGAAGACGCCCTCACCCAATTTGCATTGTCAACATACTCATGGGCCCAACACTGACATGTCACCAATTCGAGCGAAGCACCTTTAAGACAAAGGAGGATGATGTTAATTATACATCATCTGAAACCAACTGGATGACAACCATCCAAGCCTATGCAGAGGAGGGTGCTCTCCCAGATAACTCAATGGAAGACAAAAAATTGAGGATGAAAACATCCAGGTATGTCATCTTACACGACATACTCTATAAAAAGAGTTACTCATTGCCACTTCTCCGCTATCTTACCTCCGAGGAAGCCGATTATGCCATGAGAAAAATCCATAAGAAGATGTGTGAAAATCATTCGGGAGGGCATGCACGAGCCCACAAAGTAGTAAGGCAAGGCTATTACTAGCCTAGCCTAATCAAAGACGCCCGAGAATTCGTCAGGAAGTGCGATAAGTGCCAACGCTTCACAACTTTACCCAGACAGCCACCTGAAGAGTTCACTACCATTCAGAGCCCTTGATCCTTCTCTATATGGGGGATCGACATTCTGGTTCCCTTACCTATGAGTCAAGGCAAGTGAAAATTTGTAGTGATAGCCATTAACTACTTCACCAAGTGGGCAACAGTCGAAGCCTTGGCAAGGATAATAGACTAGAAGGTAAAAGACTTTAGTTGGAGGAGCATAGTCTGCAACTTCAGAATACCCCATGCCATTGTGAGTGACAATGCCAAATAGTTTGACAATAAACTCCTTAAAAGCTTCTATGCTAACCTACAGATCAAGCAGCTTCACTCCAGCCCAACCCATCCACAACCAAACAGACGGACAAAGGTCATCATCAGAACCATCATCCGCAACCTAAAAACCAGACTGGAACGTGCGAAGAGGGATGGGTGGACGAACTCTCGGGAGTATTGTGGGCTTACTAGACAACACCAAGAAGCCCCACGGGTGAGACCCCTTTTTCCCTAGCCTACGGGACATAGGCGGTCATACCTGTTGAAATTGGGGTACACTCCTTTAGGGGTCCAACACCATGACCCTACCAGTAATAAAGAAGACCTCAACCTCAACCTCAACCATGCTCAATAATGTAGAGTACAAGCATCACATGCCAAGTATTACAACTCGAGGGTGAAGCCTCGCTCTTTCTTGTCTGGTGACTTAGTCATCAAAAAGGTCATCCTTTCTACCAAAGACTCCCGGGAAGAGAAACTAAGACCTAACTAGGAAAGACCCTACATGGTCACAGAAGTTGTAAGGCCGGGCATCTACAGAATCCAGAATCCTGATAGGAAAATTCTAGCTCATCCATAGAACGCAGAGCACCTAAAAAAATATTACCAGTCATGTCAAATTCCTTAATTATGGAATTTTTAAATTCCAAGAACATGTCTTCATTATTTCCAGTAAAAATCAAATCATCTACGTATAAACAAACTATGAGAATTTTACCTCCCTCCCTGATTTGGACGAATAAGGTTTGCTCAAATGGGCATTTCTTGAAGCCAATTTTGAGAAAGAAAGCCTCAATGTGGTCGTACCATGCTCGTGGGGCCTATTTTAGGCCATATAGCACCTTTCTTAACTTGTATCCATTGTGCTCATTCCCCCGTTGGATGTACCCTGGAGATTGGTCAATGAAAACTGGTTCCGTGAGCTCACCATGAAGAAAAGAAAATTTCACATCAAGCTGAAAAATGGTCTAGCAATTTTGAGCTGCGAGACACACCACCAAGCGGATGGTATCAAGGTGGGCAACTGGAGCAAAGACCTCCGTATAATCAATTCCATATTCTTGTGTGTAACCCTTTGCCACTAGCCGTGTCTTGTTTTTGCCAATTTCGCCTTTTTCATTAAGCTTTGTTTTGTATATCCATTTGACACCCCACTGTCTTTTCTCCGTGAGGTACATTTGTAAGGTCTCATGTGTCATTTTTCTCAATCGAATTTATCTCGACATCCATGGCTTGTTTCCATATGGGTGATCGAACTACCTCAACAAAAGAGATAGGATCGCTACCGACAAACAAAACCAAATATGCAAAGGAGTCATCATCTGATAGCTCATCTCCATTCACATAATACATCAACCTAGCTGGCTGCCATTCTAGTCATTTGCGTGAGAATTGTATCAGATCTTCATTGTGCGGAGGTGGCGGTGCCCCCTATGCTGTAGACATGTCATCTACATGTGCTGCTTGCATGTGTTGTTGAGGTGGCACCCGCTTGTGTTGCAGATGTGGTGCCCATGTATGGCTGATCAACTGTTTCAGTGCTGCCTCCCTCCAATATTTCACTAGTTTGTTTACTAGCATTTACGCCGGTATCGTCTGTAGCATCTAAAGAGCTTTCAAGATTAGGTGTGGCATTATGCCAGTCCCACATTTGTCCTTTTGCAAACTGGACGTCACGACTAATGATGAGTTTCTTTGTGATGGGGTTATACATGCAGAAAGCCTTTGACTCTTCACTGATGCCAAGAAAGATGCAGTGCTCGCTTTTGGCATCCAGCTTTGTTATGATTGAATCTGATACATGTGTCTAGATTGTGCAACCAAAAATTTTAAAGTGCTACAAGGCTTACGATTAGACCAAGCTTCTTCGGGATTCATGGTTTTGAAAGCAAAGGGGGACTTCGATTCAGAATATACACACTCCAATTGGCAACTTCAGGACAAAAAAGTTTTGGGGAGATTTTGTCTTATCATCATACTACGCACCATATTGGGAATAGTACGATTTTTCCTCTTAGCCACACCATTCTGTTGAGGCGTGTAGGATGCACTGAGTTGACGCTGAATGCCATGTTGCTCACAATATGTCACGATGCCCATGAGTTAAACTCACTGCCATGGTCGGTGCTAAAACATTTGATGGAATAGCTTGTCATCTTCTCTACTTTGGATTTAAAGCTTTGAAAGGTATCAAAAGCTTCAAATTTTTCATGTAAACGATAGACCCACGTTTTTGCGATTGTAATCATCAATGAAGCTAAGAAAATACCTCTTCCCACTGGATGAAGCTAGGTTGATAGGTCCGCATAAATCGGAATGAACTAAATCCAAGATATGTTTAGCTCGCCATGTTGGAGCAGTGGAAAAAGAGTCACGGGGTTTGCTTGCCTAAAGTGCATTCATCACATATGTCAGTTTGAAGTTGAATAGGAGGTAGGCCAATGACCATGTTCTTCTGATATAGAGTTTTCAACCCATTGAAATTCAAGTGACCATATCGGCAATTCCACAACCAATTGTTGTCTTGTACCCGATTTGAGAGACACCTTGAGACAGGTCAGGGAGAATGGAGAGGAAACATATGATTCCTTGTCATCATGACTTTGGTGATGAGACCTTCTGATGAGTGTTGAATTTGACAATAGCCGCTTTCAAGCCTCATGTTGTACTCGTGTTCATGCAGCTGTCCCGTACTTATGAGATTATTTTTCAAATTTGGAATGTAAAACACATATGTTAGTTTACACACATGCTTATCAAAATGTATGTATATGTTTCCTTTGCTCATCATGACAATAGTGGAACTATCTCCCAACTTGACATGTTCTCGAAATGCTTTATTTAATTCACATAATAGAGATTTGTTACCACTAATGTGATTGCTACAACCAGAGTAAAAGTACCAGATTTCTGAGTAGGTCGCCTCCTCCTTCTAAAAGTACGTCACCAAGAGCACCTCCTCAGATTCAGCAAAATTTGTTTCTTCTTTTCCAGCAAGGTCGGGGCACTTATTTGATAGTCACCACGTTTATGACACCAAAAGCATTCTAAATTGGATTTTTCCCACGTACCTTCTTGTTTTGAGGCTTGTGTATCACGCCAACGACCTTGTCCACATCCATAGCCTCTCCCATGGCCACGACCTCGTCCATATGGGCAGGTAGTCTCCCGCCGAGTGTCTTCACCAAGTGAAGCTTTCAATAATTTTTCTTCAACAACAAAGCTCGTTATACTTTGTTCATAGACCAATAAAGAGCTTTGTAAGCCGTCGACGGAGAGAGTGGTAACATCTCGAGATTCTTCGATGGAGCATACAACATAAGTGAACTTAGGGGTCATGGAGTGAAGAATTTTTTCCACAATCACCACATCCTCCATTCTTTCACCATGAAGTCATATGTTGTTTGCAATCACCAATGTTTGCCCAAAATACTTGTCAACAATTTCCCCTCCCTTCATTGCAAGAATTTCAAACTCTCTACGAAGAGCTTGTAATTGAGCGTGTTTGACACGAGCTGTCCCTTGAAACTTCTGTTTCAGCGAGTCCCAAATATATGTTGTAGTATCTTTCTTGAGGATGGTTTTCGAGAGTGACACGATCTATAGCCTGAAAGAGATAATTTTTGACTTTCAGGTCTTTCATCTTCAATTTATCTAGCCCCTTTCGCGGTGTTTTTGTCTGCGCCGCTCCACTCTCTGGCTCAACATAGCCAGTCTCTCCCAGCCTCCAATATTCCTTAGATTGCAAGAAATTCTCCATCAACATGCTCCAATGGTCATAATGACCATCGAAGGGAGGGATGGCTGGCTGCACAAAATTCCCTTCGGTTGTCATCTTCTTTGTTGCTACAAGAACCTCAAAGACTGCTGCTTTGATTTTGTCAGGCCCAGTGGGGGCTCTGATACCATGTGTAGTTATATTGATAGTTAACAGTGAAAACTTACTGAGGATATTTTATTATGCATAAGAGGATGGCTTATGTAGCCATACAACAACTTGAAATCCATGAAAAAATAAAATAGAAAGAGAGCACTATGCACGTTCAACCTGTATGCTACAAACCAGGTCAAACTCTTCTATCCTAACAAACCACTAACTATAACCCTAATAACAAGGGATTATTATCAACCAAATTGACCAACTCAACTACATCATAAACATATAGTAAATCTAATACTAGTACCATTTTTTCTACGAAAATTACAATAGTTGTACACTTCCACATCGCAAGAAAGTCCAGTAACTTATTTTCCTAATTCCAATTTTAGCACTCCATTTTATTTATTTGTTTTTGGAAAAAAAAATTAATTTTAAAAGCAAAATAAAAAGCTTATTTAAGGCCCATTAGATCTAGCCTAGATTTGGGCCCGTTAATGGATCCTTTGAGCTAGCCCATAAACGGGTATTGGGCCGGAATG
Organism: Ilex paraguariensis; assembly: GCA_963454935.2. Classification (NCBI taxonomy): domain Eukaryota; kingdom Viridiplantae; phylum Streptophyta; class Magnoliopsida; order Aquifoliales; family Aquifoliaceae; genus Ilex; species Ilex paraguariensis. The sequence goes on from CAUOFW020002615.1 coordinate 13,151, forward strand.
TTTTCTTAGCCCCATTCTTTGGAATCGAGTCACTGTCCTTCTTCTGTTTCAATGCCATTCCCTGCAATTGATAATGTTTCTTTTAACAAACAGTGGCAAGCAAAAAACCAGTCATTTAGATTATTGTAATTTGATTGTATTAAATTTAGATTATTTGAATTTGTCATTAATTTAAGTCATTTATTATTAGTGTTAACAGATTATGACAAGCCCAGATCCTACTGGGTTAAACCCAATAAATTAGATGAACCTAGATCAATTAAAAAGATCCTTCAAGCGCAGCTTGTGGAGTCGACCCAGTCTAAGGCCTAAGGAGTCTAAGAAGATTAGAGTACGTGGAGAACAATTATTGAGATACTCATTCTTGAGGATCAAGACAATCTTTAGTTGTACTTACCATTTATAGCTATCCTTTCCGAAGAACTAATACATTCATCCGCACGTTATCGCGTCACCTTAGAGCTTCATGCCTATAAATTGTAAGCTCTCTCTAAATGAGAGGTCACCTCTCTACACACCACTTACATTACTTTTCTCTCTCCTAACTATTATACCTCTCACAGAGTTAACCTTTGTTCTGTCTCTCTCCCTCTCACCTTACATTATTAATAAAGGTTCTCCTGTCATCGTTGCTATTTTTTGGAGTGGAGTAGGTCATCCGGACTGAACCACTATATATCTGTATATTGACTCAATATTTATCTTTTTGCAATTAGTTGCTTTATTAATTGTCTCATTAATTATCTTGAATCATGCACTCGACTTTTGATATTGCATAAAACTATTTTGTATATCATCAGATTATGTCAATTTTTTAATTCGTATTGAGAATTAGATAACTTTCACTTATTAATTTTGTGTCAGTTTTGAGTAGTGTCGTGTTTGAAATTTTCATTCTTTATGCGAATGAGGGCTGTGATAATGAAAAATAAATTCTAAATATAATTTTATTTTAGTTTTTTTGTGATTGTTGATTTTTAAAATAATAATAAAACAATGTGTGTATTAATAAGAGATACATGTATGAGAAAAATCAATTTCATCAATTCTCAAATGTCATCGTTGGACCCAATGTTCTAATTCATTGCCACCTTCTGTCACGGAGGCCAAAGTATTGAGAACCGCAATGAGCTCAAGAAGAAGTCATCGGAGAAGAGAAGCAGCACAAGATGACAATCGGAACGTGGGTGGTTCCTGCGTTTTGCAATGTCTGGTGGCGTTGAATCAGCCGATTGAAACGATATAGGTATCGGTGTACCGAACAGATTACGATGTTGAAAACAATTTATAATGCAAGTTTCACCTAATTTTTTTATTTCATTTATTGAAATAATTCAATGCAATACAACTTAAATGGAACCCAACAAAACTGAATGTTACATGGATATAATTTGTTGTTCTTATTTACTAATTCAATTATTCTTTGACAATGGATTGACAGTGAACTCACTATTAGTCGGGAATCGCTACCAGTTTCATGATTATAATACATTATGTCAAAAAATAAAATTATTAAATTAGATTTAAATATTATATTTTAACCTTTGAGTTTGTGTTCTAGTCTTTGTCAGCTATGAATGATCATTGCACATGCATGTGACACTTTTCGAATGTGATCTATTTTCACGAGGGGCTAGGGCTAGGGCTAGTTTTGAGGGAGTTAACATTTTGAGCAATGAATTTTATTTAGTGATTTTATTATTCTTTGTCATTAAATTGACAGTAAATCTCATTATTAATTAGGACCCACTATTAATTTAATGACAATGGTCCATTATGTCACCAAATAAAATTACTAAATTAGGTATAAATAGTATTTTCCTAACACTTTTTTAACATTTTCCATCGTGGGATCTCACTACTATTTATTTGAGGAGGTTGTTCTTGAATATCTTCGTTTGTTACAACTGCCAAACCTGCTTTCCCATCTCTCTCTCTCTCTCTCTCTCTCTCTCTCTCTCTCTGTGTGCACCACAAGAGATGGGTGCTAATGCTTGGGTATTTTAGCCATTAGCATCCATTAACTTTCAAGCAAGTGCAGAAGGATGAGGGTGAGGATGTTAAAACCCGCGGGGTTCCGAAAACCGATATTGGCCTTTTCACATATGCCAATGTGATTACTCTCTCCCCCAAACACCTTCTAACCCTCCATGCTTATCCGTCTAATGTTGGTGCTTCAATTCGAATGGTTACAGTCAGTAGAGTGATTTTTGGATCTATTTATACCACAGATGCTGATTGGGATCCATAAGAGTTGTGTTCCCTCACCAATGACCTAACACCATCAATTTTAGTAAAGCACAATCGCCCTTCCAATAGACTAATTGAGCAGTATTGATGGTGCTAACTGAGGGAGCACAACTCTTTTGGATCAAAAATTGGCATGTGTGACATAGATACGACGAGTTTTCAAGTTTCATTCTGCAAGCACTACTACAAACAGGGCTCCCATCACCCTATTAGACTACTCAAGTAATATTTGATTCAGTTAACTAATTTTCAGATATGCGTTACATTATAATTACGTTGTCAATTCTTGGGATTATTATTTTTTCCATGTAGATATTTTGTCCTTGTGAATAGGACAAATAATTGAGCAGAATTTTGCGAGCTCGATGCGAGCTTGTTGATCTCATTTTTCTAAACGAACTTAAAAAATTGTTTAAGTTCGGTTCGTTTAGACAACGAATTGTTTGTGAACTCGAGCAAAGTCGGACTATTTTATATATAAACGAGCTCGAACCGAGTATTTTAAGTTCTTTTTTCTAAAAGAATTTAAAAATTCGACTCGTTTAGAAAACAAACTGAGCCCGAACTACACCCAAACAAACCGAATTCGAGTAGCTTGACTCAATTATCAAACCTGTGAAAAGTGCAACTTCAAAAAATCAAAAAAATGCTCAAGTTCAATGCCGGACCATTTTACGTGAGTTTAATCTCTCTGTCTCCTTATATTTCTTGGAAAAATTCTTGCAATGCTTTTAATGTTTCTAATTAGATTTTCATTCTACCTTTTGTGGTTTTGGGGGTGGTGAGTGACAATACAGGCGACGAACTGTTCAATCCTAATATTTGATTGATATATTTACAAGTGACCGATAATTCTATAGGCATGATCAGATTTTTCATTTACTGTATAAGCGCCGAAGACATTGAGAGAGAAACATAGCTCAATTGTTGGAGCTAGTATACAGTAATCCTTTTCCCTGTGTAAAGGACCAATTTTCAATCCTTCAACTTAACTTGGAGCATCTCTAGCTCTTATCCCTTTTTTATTCAAATCTAAATTTGGATAAAAATAGTCTAAAATGATTCTTCAATGTTAGATTCACACTTATATCAAATGAAGGAAAACCATTTTCTAAACCTAAATTAAGGGAGACATTTTTTTTTCAACTAAAATCTTTAATTTTGAGATTACAATTTCTTTTAAAGGTTCAATAGTCATATTTTATACTCTTTTAAAAGTTGAATTTATTCTCATTGAAAATTTGGGTTTTTTTTTTATTGAAGAAGTTTATATTAAATCAAGTTTTTTACTTTTTTTTTTAACTTAAATTTGAGTAGAGTTTAAATTTCCTATCGGAAATGTTGTTACCACAACAATGACTTAGACTTCATTTAATTTTAGTCAAACCGTTCTGATCTCATCCAAGTTAAAGCTAATGTCATCCAACGTTACATAGTTCATACCACAACAAACAAAAAATCCCGCCCAAAACCAAACCCTATTCACGCCCAAGACATTGTCAGACGCCCCCACCTACTCACACCCCCGCCCCCACGCCCCCCCCCCCCTCCTTTTTTTTCTCTCTCTCTCTCTCTCTCTCTCTCTCCCTTTTTATTTTTTTCTAGGGGTGTCAACTCTGACTCGTTGACACGAACAATTATAAAATTGACACGATTATTAAATACGAATAATAAATAATTTAGACTAATGTCTAATATTCAAAATACATTAAATAAATTATTTTTTTTGTAAGTCTTAATACAAATACGACACGAATAACAATGACACGACACGAATAACATGACATGTGGGTCACACGAACACGATACGATTGACACTCCTATTTTTTCCCAAACACAACACGATACCTAGAAAGTTTGCATTACTTTTATATTGTATTATATTTTATTATTTCAATGTTTCCTGACAAATAGAGACCTAAAAAATTATATTTTATTATTCAAGGAATCCATTGATACCTTGAATGTTTTCTGACAAATAAAGATTCAAAAATTACATTTCAATAGTTTCAATGATGAAATTAACCTAACCTAACCTCTTTGTCTTAGTGTTTGTTGGGCTAACATTACATATACTTGAAGTTATATTCGTAAACGACATCTAATGTTATTTTTGATGTCTTTATTGCAGAATTGTTACAAATGTCTAAAAGATGTGCATCTGTGGTGGTTTATTGGGGTGGTAATATTATTAATAACGATGATAGTATAGGGTACGATATTAGTCCAAAGCGTGTGATAAAGGTAGCTCATGACACAAGTCACTCGACTTTGGTGGATAAGTTGCATGATGTGATGGGGGTAGATAAAAATAAATATAACCTTAAGCTCATCTATAGTTTCTCTACTACATTGGAAACTAACCTTTCTACACAATATATGAAATTAGAAGTTGTTGACAACAAAGGTGTTGATGCGATTTTGGATGTTGTATTTGATAATAAAGGTGTCAACAGTGTGAATTTGTATGTGCGTGAAGAGGTTAGGTGCAATGACATTGGTGGAAGTCAACAAGGCTGGTCTGATGGTGGTCTATACTCTTCACTTCTCACACAACAACTGTATAACCCAATGGTTGGCCCATCAACAATAACGGATGATTATTACACTGTTGTAATGATGTAGTGTATGGAAGAATACAATCAATATACACATGCACAGTTAGAAATAGGACCCAACACTTTTCTTGAATGCTCATCTCAACAACACTACAGTGCTACCATGGGTAATGAGAGGATGAATATGATTGTAGTCTGCCCAAGGTTGGCATCAATGGACCCTGTCCAAGAACTTGTATTGCAACAAATTGCTAATCCTACATATGAAGGAATGTGTGCTAATGATCAGACTAAGTATTACGAATAAGAAAAAGTGCATGAAGAACTATTGACTAATTTGTCTAATGATGACGATGGTGTAGGTAATTATGTTGAGAACGATGGCGAGGTTCCTATGCACGAGCCCAAGTCACCATTCTTCACAAACATTGAATCAGAAACCTAGAATGAAGTTGACAAATTTTGCAAGTTGCATGAATTTAAAACATAAGATCCAACAAGACTTGAATTGTCGAAGGGTATGGTATTCAAGAATAAAAAAAAGTTGGAGATGATAGTGAAATTATATTCATTTAGAAGACGCACCAAAAATATGTTGTTGTTGATACAAACAAAACGAGATGGGTTTTGAGATGCAAGAGGCATGACGAATGTAGATGGAAGTGGAGGCTACGAGCGGTTTTCAAGGCGAAGCACGAAATGTTTAGGATCACAAAGTATGAAGGACCTTATACTTATTCTACCCAATGTTGACCTAGGACCACTGTCAGCTTGATGCGGGCTTTATATCTCGATGGATTGAGTGTTTTGTTTGGGTTACACCATATATAACAATTATTGTTATCACAGAAATAGTGAAAAAAGAATATCTATATTTGATAATGTACAAGAAGGCGTGGAATGTAAAAAATAAGGCCATAACAAAGGTTTTCGGTGACTGAGGATAGTTCTTACAACATCTTGCCCAAGTTTATGAGAGCTCTTGTGAAATACAAACTCGGGACGACAATAAGGTGGTAGTACAAAGCTCGTACTCACACCTTCGACATATTTGGCAAGGTGTTATGGGTTTTCAAAGCTTCGATTGATGGATTTGTTCATTGTTGGTTTGTAATTAGCATTGACGACACATTTGTAAATGATAAGTATAAGCATAAGTTTTTGATTGCTTCTAATATTGACAATCATAAACAAAAATTTTCTCTTGCATTTACTTTTGTATAAGCATAAGCTTTTGTATTTTTAATTATCTTGGAAAGATTATTGATTCAGCTATCAAATATCAACATTAGCACTTGTTTCATAATTGATGTATTAGTAGTGTTATGTTATTTATATATTAACGATATTATTTTATGTTGTGTGGTGATGTAAGTTATGGACATGGATCATAATCTGCGATCATTAGTACATTCAGGTCTTGATGATGTATCCGTACTATCATTACAGTGTGAGCATCACGCGACTGATATTTAGGAGGGCATTGAATTCCCACCTTTACATTGTAGACTATATGAGGTTCCATTTCGTCAAGTACCATCACTGACGAGCGAGTTATTTAGTATCTATGCACAGCTGAATTTTATGGGGCTTATTGTCTTAGGTACATCCAGCTAAACTAGCATCTTATCATAGCACTTATTGAGCGTTGGCGTATTGAGATACACACATTTCATCTACTAGTTGGTGAGACCACCATCACTTTTAAGGACACAACTATATTACTCGGCTTGCCAGTTGATGGGATTCCTGTATGTGGCGTGGATATTGTGCATGATGTACAATAGTAAAGTCTCATGTGCACTAAGTTGCTCGGGTTCACACCAGCATATGGGGTAATAGATAAGTCCACACTATGGTTTAGTGCACTGTTTGAGAATTTAGGCAATGCACTCACATATGATGCAATTGAGTAGTTTGTTGCATGTCTAAACATTTGGGTCGTACGATCCTCGTGCTTGACATCTACCTGTGAGTAGTGACGACTTGTCGACGCTCCAATCTCGGTAGCTGATGTTGCGTCTACATCTACGCAGCCATTGCCTTCTGGTGTTTGTACTACTCCTATCTCTGCGCCACCATCGTCTATATTTATACCTCCATTACCTGTATGACCACCACCTCCGTCGCTAGAACAAGCACCGACATCGACACTAGCATTGACATGGACACTAGCACTAACACTATCACCAGTCATCTCAATAGTACTGAATCCTACTGTTGCAGTGACACCTGCTCCTACACCTGTAGATGTTCCCTTTTGCACTCCACTAGCAGTGTCAATAGTTGGGACATCAGTTACATTGACACCCCTGCCATGTCATGCAGCAATGGGGTCACCGCACACATTCCAACTAACCTTTTGCTCTAGAGCATCCTTTCCTAGATCTTATGTTAGCTGAGGAGGGGTTGATGCAGGATGTTACACTTGTAGGTATAGGTCATGTGAGAATCGGACTGCGAGTTCGAAGTGGACAATAGGGTCTGGCATGGGTTCGGGGCTAGGGTCATGCACATCATGTACATCATGGTTATGATGTCGGTGTTTCACAAATGACACAAAATGGACCATAGGAGACACAAAATGGACCATATCGCGCATGAGCTTCAAAGATAGCCGAAGCAACGTAGGTGACCACCTCCATTTGGCATATAATTTTGATGTATTTTTTTTTTTTGGAATTGTACAAATTTTTTCTTTGGTAAATGCTTGACTATAATTATTTTTTTTTTGGAAATTTTAATTTTAGTCTTTGATCAAGTTGTCACATATAAAATCAATATTGTACACAACCCATTTAAATCAACTTCAATATAAATTTTTTAACAAACAATTAACACATGTTCAAAGATGCCATCTCGAATCAATAATAACACTAACACTTAAGAGACATCTGGACACAACACTAACATAACACTTCTTAATACAACACTACCATAATACTTGTCTACACAACACTAACATAACATTTCTTCGCACAATATGTTTCATGAGTCAACATCTTCGCCAAACATCTTGATATCAGAAATACATCCAACATTACCATTTAAGAGGAAACTTCTATGTGCTTCTTCCATTAACTCTTCTTTAGCATGGTCTCATGCAATGCGACAGAGGTTGTACCGATTTAAACGGATTGTCATGTGATTGTTCCTAGCTCGAAAACAATACAATGCTTGCTCCAATTGTTGAGATATCTCAATTGACATGTGGATGTCAATTTGTCAAGGCCTTCGTATATTGCAAGTATGCATATCTGCACCAAGATTTTCTTGCTCTGTCAAATGATATTGCAATTTGGCCCTCATGGTGCTTATGGCCCTGTTTGAATAACGTAAATGAAAATTCAATCGATAGAAGAACTCATCCTCTAAGTCTCAATGATAACCAATATTTTCATATGACGTTCTCAGAATATAATTCATGGTTGAAGATGAATTTTGTAGAATGAGTCGCTTAGACACGACGAATAAATAATCTTGAAATATCAAGGTTTCTATGGACATATCAATTTACTGAAAAATGATTGACATGACTTGACAATACACTAATTGTTTTCATGTTTCCCATGATTTGACAATACACTAACTGGTTTCAATGGATTTGCACTTACTTGACTTTTCAGCAGGCCACATCATGACTTGACAGCCCACTGAATCAATGAATTTCCAGATGAAAATGACAAACCCTGCATTCATTGATGAACCATGTGTTGTAATGAATACACTAGTGAGCATTTCAATAAACCATGTGCCAAAGTGACAACACACATTTGATAAGGTTGTATATGGAAAAGTGACTACTCGTGACTAATTAATAGTTAAAACACCTTAGATGAGTGTGAGTATAGACTGGTGATTTTTTCAACAAATCATGTACTAAAGTGTCAAAACCCTAATTTTTCATGGACACAAATGTGTACAGGACATAAGCTCCATAGTCATGCAGTCACTAGACACAGTTGATAAGGCTAACTAGTGAAATAGAGTGAAATTACCTTACACGAGTCTGACACGTGATTAAACCTTAAATGACCTCACATGACTATACTATCTTACTATTGACTGCTATAAGTTATTCAATACACTAGGGTTTGGAGACTAATATTTAAACACCTTATTTGTAGTTGATATGACAAATATTGAAAATTATATCTAAATCAAATTTCTCCACAAGATATAACAATCGCAGATGTGAACGAATTTGGTTGTTACAAGAGCGAAATGATGATTACAAGACTGAGAGGTTTTTCAATCCAAAAGAATATTATGCAGGAGTACGACAAGAGTGGGCTTTTTTGTACTAATGAATTAGACGAATTATTTACACAACTAAGAAAACTTGGCATGTCAGTGCCTCGTAGACGATCACTAACAATGCAATGTCGGAATAGAGAGAACTATGAATCAACAGTAAAACATGTTCAAAGAGAGAATAATATAATGTTAGTGTGTAGATTTTGCAATTATATGGTCTACCTAAAACATGTCTAGACACACATCAAATAGGCAATCCAGTCAAACACCTAAGCTTCTTCATCACCCTATGAACAACATTGTTCATCTTCGAGTAATGACCATCAATGCTCAACTGGCCGAGCAGCATTGTCGAACATAGTTCTTTTAATTGGATCTTACACAGATTCTAGTGGTGTAACTTGGTATAGATAAAAGCATGAGTTCCATAATGAGCCCAACGACCCTTATCACCCATTTGATCAAGTTGGACACGTAATTATTGGGCCTGCAACCGACTATCCACCTCCGCGTGTTCATGTCGAACCCACACCAAGATGACGACAGTTATATGACAAACATTGTGAGCTTGAAGAATATTGTTGTTGGCATGAACTAATAGTACCGAAGACATGTTCGGTTGATATATATGATCCACAAAATTCAAACAACCATGACGAGATCATAACAATGTTTGAACGTGAAAATGATCGGATGCAACATCGACTTGATCGTTTGTAAATAATGAAATATGCAAAAATTGAGCATTTCGATTTGACTATGTCTAGATTGAAATTTTAGAAGATCCGTTACTTGTTTCCAATTCTAAACTTTCTGATTATTCTCATTTAAGTAATGGTGCGTTCAACACTTTTATTCTGTCAAGTTGATGTGTATTCGGTAACCTCTATGCTGTTTTAAACATCAACCATAATATTGATAGACTGTATTTTTTACAGTCTCATGTAATAACTTGGTTTTGTTTAATGTATAAGTATAATTTTTTATATGTGCATGGTTTGTACATTTTTTTGGGTCAAATCTCATTATTCGATGAACTTACGACATTGTTTTAAAATAGATATTTTTTTTAACATATACAGAATATTCCAAAATCAATCACAAAATTCATTTATACACAAATTGTATCTTATGCATTTTTGGAAATGTAATGCAATGAATTAACTTTTTTTAATTCATAACTTGATTTTTTTTTGTATCTTCATAATTTGTAAATTTTTTTGCGAAACATGGTTAATAATTATTTTTAGTTAAAATATTTTTAAAGTTTTTAGTGTGTAAGTTAACAATGTTAGTTACAGTTTAAAAATTAGCTTTTTTAAATGTCATTATCAATGATGATTTAAACAACAATTTTATCCACTTTAAAACTGTCATTCGGAATGACATTTTATGGATGAAAGCATAATTTTAAATGACGATTTTAAAAAAAAAACTGTGTTTGGAAAAGTTAAAAAATGATTGAGTTTGGTAATAAGGTTTCGGTAGGGGCCAGGTATGGTCAAAAGCTTCCGGTTTCAAGCATCTACTGACCAAATATCATCTAGAACAACAAAATATCTTTTGTTTTGTTGGATTTGGAAACGTTCCCTAAATAGCTCGTCATCTCTACATTTCATAATCTCTTTACCTTTTTTGGGGATAAATTTAATTAGGATTTCTCGCAAAATATCATTTGTTTCTCATTTTTGAGATATACAAATCCAAACGAACATATCAAAATGACGCTTTACATTTGGGTGATTGTAAGCAAGAGTGTGGTCTTGCCTAGACCACCCCTGCCACAAATGGAAACAACTTGGTAGTACTTGTCCCTATCTTCGTTCACCAAATGAACCACCAAGTTCTCTACATCTCTCTCCCACCCAAAAAAATACTCATCAACAACATGAGAATAAGACCGCCTTAACTGATGTTGCCTTTCATGCGCAGAACTTGGGCTTCCGCTTTCCCTTATAGTACTTCTTATGCCATATTTTTCTAATTGATCGGTGAGTTGAGAAATCCTGGTTGTAATATCTTGGGTCTCTTTCCCAACCTTGTGAAGGAGTATACAATACATTCATTCAATAAGCAGGCGTATCTTTTGAGAATGTTTAGGATACCTCCCTTCCTCTTGGATTGAACTTTGACAACGTAAGTCTCAAGAACATCTTCGGCATGATATGCAACTTCTCTAGCACCTTCAACCCAAGTGCGGACGGTGGTCTTCAATTTGCCTTGCATCTGCATCATCTTAAGTTCAGGCGGTATACCCTATACCTGGCCGTCACCTCCGGCTAAAAATTTTGCTTCTTCTTTCAATAGATCAGTTAGCGTTTGCACAAAAGAACAGACAACAGCCTCAGACATTTTTTTTCTGGCCGATTGAGGCTAGAACAGTAGGTACGAGTTCAATTCATTTCGATGAGTCACTTGAATCTCCCACTTTTCCTTATGTTTGGATGTATACTCTAAATACAAATAATGTAAATCACAGTATATGTGGATGATGATTTTTTTTTTTTAATTCTACAGTTTGGGGTATTCGGACTAGTTTATGCTTGTCTCGACTAATCTCCCCTGGTCCAATCAAAGACAAGTCATCTACGTCAGGACTATGATATTTATGAAGGATAAATCTCTCGTGGTATGACCCCATGAAGTTACAAAGATTTGAAATCAAAAATTTTTGAATTTACAATTCATCGTCATTACCACTTGAATTGTCGTTAAAGTTGTGGATGATGAAATTTTCATAATGTGAGTGATAGAATCACTATTTTGAATTTAGGTGCATCAAATAGCAATTCACCATGCATGATTGTTCCCAAAAGAATTAAATGAGAATTGGAACTTGACAGTAACCAACATCAAGTAGACCATTTAAAACTTAAAAAATACAACAAAAGAGACAATAGGCTCAGCCATTTTTTTCCGAGCAGAATAAAGTACATTATGAAGGATTTTTAATTCGTTTATTTGTTAGGTATATGGGTATAAATAAGTCTGCTATATCTTTGTACACTTTAAATTAACTTGCGATTGGGGCAATCGTTATTCGTTGCTTAGGAATACTAACAGCAATCTCCTTTCTTTTCCTGCCAAGGAATCTATTCTTTTCTCTTTTTCCATTTCCAATAGAAAGAGAATGGGGTTACCATGTGATGATTCTCCTTTAAAGTCTCTTCTTTCCCTTTCTTGTTCTTCGTTGTGGATTGTACCATTGTCAAGGACTAGTTTTATCTCTTTTTCTTTGGTGCAAGTCACAAACTTATCGAAATTGTATCGATGGGTATACCTTTATGCCATAATTCATGTGAACGCTTTCATTTTCAAAAATTGTGTTGAAATATATCTTTGATACTATTTATGGGTTTTGCATAGTAGATAATTAACACAAATAATACTTATTGGAAGATAGGAATTCAAAGATAGAAAAATAATAAAAATATGACACAAAGATATAACGTGGTTCGATACAGTATACCCACCTTAGTACACCATACCTGCATCCACAGACCAAAAATGATGTATATTTCACTGAAATTTGACTATCTGATAACTGATTACATAATAATCAACTTTATTTATAAGAATAAAATATTGTAATTCAAACATATTCACGTATATTAAAACTCTTCTAATATAATCTTATTCCATATAAGATTTTCACATTAATTACCCAATAAACTATTATTCGTGACAATTAGAGAGTTATGATCAAATTCTAACAAATTGTAAGCCTTAGATTGCATTTGATTAGAAGAATTTCTTAAAAGTTTTGTATTTTTTCAATAAGACATCATTCTTGTTCACTGTACGGTAAAGACCTATTTTTATTTTTTCACGATTTTCATTTCTATTTGTTTTTAAACATCTTTTTCCAATAGGCACAACCATTTCTTCCAAGCTAAATGAAGAACTGTAGGAGATTTATTCACCTCATTGTTATATATCTGGCCTTCCCATTGGGGCAATCTTTGTGCTTCGCTTATGAATAAGATGTGATGCTTCTCCCTAAGAACGAGCGGTCTTTCTATCTTTGATAGTATAAATTGAAATTTGAATAATTTTTTAAAGTGTAATTTGTGATTAACCTTAAAAAACAATGTTATTTAGATTTAAAAATTTGATATAATTTATTATCATAATGATGCGGTTTCATTAAAACTATTGAATCAACATTAAATTTTAATGTTTGATAAATTCTATAATTAATCCAAATATAATAGTGAATTAGGTCAACAAATTAGATCATAATAACATTACTCATGCATAAAACAAATAAAGTAAAGGGAATAAGTCTTGAGAATCCTCCCTTCCATTTTTTTAAATTTCTGAGAGTTTTGATTTTTTTGATTATCATAATAATACTTTCTCTAACCACATTCCACCAAGTGTCATTTATTTCATCACCCTTCGACTCTACATTAACTAGCCACTATTTTTTTATATTTATTTGCATGCAATTATTTTTTATTCAATAATTTAATATTATTCTTTTAAGGCGCTGGCTGACTGATTTGGGTAATTGGATAGGATAATTTTCCAATGCTCGAAAAAGAGAGCACAAACAAAAGGTCATAGAAACGTTATTTATGAATCCCTTTTTCCATTCAACAATATTATTTGAATTTTTGTTATTAACTTAATTTATTATATTTATTAAATTATAATACGTTCCAACCAATATGACACCTCGTTGTCAATCCAACAAGAGTAATTAATTAAATTAACAAATTAATACAATAATTAAATCTAGGTAAAATTATTCATTATTTGCTATAAGGTAAATATTTGACCCGTCTCATACACTAATTAAATATTCTTAAAGGTCATAGATAAATAGTATTCTTTATTGATTACCACTAATTTTATGATTTTTTTTCATCAATATCATACTTTCCAAATAGGTGAACCCAACATAATCCGATTAATAAATAAATCGGGTGTGGATGAAATCAATCAAAAGAAATACAGAATACGACTAGCTAATATATTAGTTATATATATGATTTATATACGATACAAATCTGATTATGACACGACTCGTTAGACATGGATTAATAAACGATTCGAGTGGATGAAATACCTTTTAACATGAACACGTTAAGACCTGATAGATACCCACTTCACCTGACACGATTGTGCACAACACATAATATAACCCCACTAATATATCTCTCTGTGATCCGCGCCTTGGATGTCACAGTTGCCTAGGTGCTCAACTTATTTAATGCACATATATGTCTTACCTAACAAAATATTATATTTTGATGGTGTGCAATGAATCACGGCGATAAGAATGGTGGTACGCAATTGAATCATCAAGCCGAAAAAAAGAACTATTTAAATTAATATTTAATGATTATTAGCACTGACATTTTCAACTTTAATAGGATGAATTGTACTTTATATTCTAAAATATTTAAGAATTTTTATTTTGTATCTACAAAAATAAAATTTTTTACGTTGTATCTTTAATGTATTATCAAATTACTAAACTCACCCCTTCTATAATTACCCCACTAGTAACTAAGTTCATTCCATATTATATACACCTCTTTAATTAAGTAAAACAAGAAAACAAAAAAGAAAATAAGAAAGAAAAATTTATCAAAACCGAAAAAAAAAATTAAGAAAAGATGAAATCAAGAAAACAAAAGAAAAAATATTTCTCCAAAAATATAAAAAATTAAACAGGCTTTCTAATTTACAAAGGCTAATTCACAAATGACACAAGCTTGTTAAACGAAACAAGTTTTCTATTGAAATAATATTTTTTACCACTTTGAAAAATAATCTGAATGCATATATATATATATATATATATATATATATACACACACACACACACTCACACACTCACACACACACACACAAACCCTAACTCTAAAATTATTAAACTTGACAGATATACCAAAACACAACAAAAATATAAGAAATCCACACAATACACATAAAATCAAACATATAATTAAATTGAGAAGTAATACTAATTTGTATCTCATTAGAGAAATCCACATTGAAAAAATATTTTTGTGAATATATGAGATGGAATAATAAATGAAACCCTAATTGTGAAAAAAATATAAGATAGACTTATTAAATGGGTGTACATAGCATGGGGTGTGCTTAGTTATTAATGGGTTGAGTATAAAAAATGTGGACTTAATAGTTTGATAATAAGAAATTAAATAGGATAGGAATAGATATTTGTGGAAGTGAGAATAGCCCCACTCAATAAAAGTGTCATATTGCAATATTTTTGATACATTGGAGGTGTGATGTGAAACATTTAATCTTTAAGGGTCTAAAATAAAAATTCTAAAATTTTTTAACACGCAAAGTGAGATTCTCCCTGTTTAATATTAGTCTATGAATTATTTAACTGGACCAGACATTGTACTACTAACAATCTTAAGAGTTCTCCGGTTGTGTCATTACACAAAATTTGGCCTATTGATTGAGGAGTTTGTGCTTGAATTTCTTGTGCTACAACTTCCAGAACCTGTCCTCCCCCCCCCCCCCCCCCTTCTCTCTCCCTATCCACCAAAAGAAGATGAAGCTTGGAAATTTCGGCCAGAGCATTCATTAAATTTCAAGGAAGAGTAGAAGGATGAAGGTGAGCAAATTATTAACTATGAGAGTCACAAATCGATATTAGATTATTCATATAGTTGTGTGGTCCCCTTATAATCATCAAGTGCTTCATTTCTTATGTGTAATCTGCAGAGATAGAATAGATCGATCCAACTACTTTTATTTCTCTTGTGACTATAACATGTGCAAGAATATGTTTCTTGGAGGAGCACATGATTACCCACGCATTTCATGTGCACTTATTTTCCCATCCAGTCCTGCCTTCTTGTGCTTTAGTGTTTGTCGTATAAAAGTTGAAAACTCATCTTATATTGCGGATCGGATCATCAATATTTATAATATAAAATATTACAGACTTCAATAAATTCATCTTACAGTCTTAAATAGAGTCATCCGACCAAGGGCGACTAAAGGTAATTGAAAGCTTCAATTAGTAACACTGAAGCTTTTTTAATTTTAGTATTAATTCTTTTAAAAAATAATTTATTTTTAAATTTTTTATGAGAGAGAGGAGGAGGATGTGTTAAGTAACGGGAGAATGAAAGGGGAGTCTTACTAGTGTTGATATGTGAGAGAGGGTTGACTTTTGAGTATTTTTTTTTTTTTTGAACATTTGATCTTTGGATTTTTACTGGATTAGATCATAGGCCCAAGTTGTTGAAATTAAAATTTTTTGATTGTGCTTAAATTTTGGGGAGTCTTTTTATAGAGCTTAAAATTTTTATGTGAGCTAGTTATGTACTTAAAATTATAGGGTCTTCTAAAAATTTGGATCTAAAGCCCAAACCTTATTTCCCATGTTGTTGAGCCAGACTTGCATCCAACGACCATCATCATCCCTTTCAAAACCATTTATATTACAAAGCATTATCCCTAGTAATTTATAAAAAGGAACTCCAGATATTTAATATTTTTCTCTTTGAATAAGATCTTAATTCCAGTGATAGTTTATTAGATATTTAATAAGAGTTGTGCTTTCTTGCCTAACACCATCAATCCTAGCGATCACCATCACCATGGCACACTAATAGAGCAACTCTTCTTCTTCTTCCCTTTTTTTTTTTTTTTTTTTTTAACCGATTTGAGGCAAAATTGGGAGATAAATTGTGACCAAGTTGTTGATTATTGGGCTCATTGTTTTGTCACATGTATATATTTTTCCCATGTGAAATCTGCAAAGAATAGCGTAACTCCAGAGTCGGAGCATTTAAGGTGAGTTTAATCATTTTGTCTTGATTGTATTCTCTCTCCCTCTCACTCTCTCTCTCATATATATATATATATCTCCTTAAAAATTAATTTGCCGTAATTTTGATATTATTACCTAAATCTTATTCTACCTTTTGTCATTCTAATAGATGGGGAAATAAGTATTGAGAATAAACATCTCGATCCTAGTGTGATGACTTACTGATGATTGATAATTCCTCTTTACTTGACTATACTTTTTGTAGGGTGTTGAGGCTTTGAAGAGATTGAAAGAACTCAAAATCAATCATTGAAGCCATGAGCATCTGCTAATCTTTTTAAATCGAAAAAATAACAATAATATGAAGAATGATAAAATATCATACTACAGTTATGTGCGAATTATCCCGTTTCCATTTTATGCATTCGCTTAATGCATTACTTTCTTCACTTAAATTGTGCTAAGTGACCAAGTGAGTTGCAACAGCAAAGACATCCTGAGCAACAGGTCATTCTTTTTCATTACAATACAGTCTATAATCTCTTGGAATTGAATATCTATTATTCGTAGTGGAAGGGATTTTTATAAGAGTGTGACACCTATAAATTCTTCCTTGATGTCAGATGTGTTTTCCTACATAGCACTATTATTTTACATGAAGTCACAAGCAACCCGTGATTTGATGTGCAGGTTCAAATGGGACACATCCCATCACCTTGAGCTATCCCCCATTTAGGGACCATCCTGAAGAATTTTACTGTGAATATTGCGAGAAAAAATAAATCTAAAGTATTGGATGTATGTATAATTGTGTTTTTGCGATCAATCTTTTTATCCTACACACAATCACGGAAGATATCTGAATATCGCATTTTGAGGGCATCCTTAAAATTGATGATCATTCAAACTCTTGCATCTATTAGAACGGCGAAGAAGAAGTCCATGTGTTATAATAGTAATAACATTTTGACAATATTACATTGTTCTAATATCCAAAGTGTAATTAAGTGATTTACGTGATATGTTTTGTCAAAGTTAGGACATGATGGTGATCTTCTATGCAAAATATAATTTTTTTAATGTTTAAAGATGTTTCTTATATTTTCTTTGTGTGTATCATGACACCCTGATCCTCTCAATGGGTTGGCTGAAAGGAAACTTTTTTACTATATCTCATTGTTATTTTAAAAATTCATTAGCAATGTTCCTGTCTTCACACACAGGTTGGTAGACATCACCTTCAGGACTTGAGTGCAAGTAATTTCTCAAAAAATTTTAAAAAACGTAAATTGACTTAGAAAATAACAAAATAAAAAAAAGTAGTTTTAAAAGTGTCTGACCTCGAGGTATGCGTTCGCTCAAGTGGTGTCTGGTGAACATCAAATATTTTTTTCTTAAATATGATTAACTTTGTAGATGAAAATTTGTAAATACCCAATTAAGTATTGTTAGATATCTTATTTATTAAGATAAAATAGTTTTTGAATTTTTTTGGGCCATAATATTAGTCTAGAGTTTTAATGGGATTAGCACTATTCCTTTATAGACAAATGTTATGTCAGGAAAAAAAAAAAAAGAGAGAGAAAATGATGTAACACCTTAATAATTAGACCATCTCTAATGGAGACCCAAACCTTTATCCAAATTTGAGTAACAAAATAGATAAAAAGTTTAATTTGATACAAAACACTTCAATAAAGAAACTCAAATTTAAAAAGGAGGATGTACCCAAATTTAAATGAAAATAAATTCAAATTTAAAGGAGGATAGAGTCTGACCATTGGATCTTTAAAGGATAATAACATCTAATCATCGGTGCTTTGAGTAAAAGTTTGAGTCTTCTTTAATTTAGGTAAAAATTTGAGTTTTCCTCGATTCAGTATGGGTTTGGGTATAACATTGGATAAGGTTTTCAAGGTTTTTTTTTTAAATTTAAATTTAAATTTGAGTATTCCTTGACTCCATGACCACTATCTGTAATGCTCTGCAACAACCTAAAATCTCCCTTGGACGACATTACTATCTAAAATCATTCACATTATGAGAGCAACTAATAAAGTTCATAATTAAAGGAAATTTCATTTTATTATCCATAATATTTACAACTTCATCCAAAAGAATATGTCAAGCCATGACCATTGCATCTAAAAGAATATGCCCAACTACAACAATTACATCCCAAAAATTAACTATTATCTTGCAGCGGAATAAGAAAAATATTAACATGAACATTATCTCAAAATAAACCTCCTAGTTTAGGATATAAAAAAAACAGTTCTAGATATCCCCCTCTGGGTTCACATGCTCATTAAGTTGAGCTTCCCAAGCTACCTGCCCGTCAACTCTGAGCTCCTCATCTAAACCAAAATCTGAAAAGAATGTTGTTTGTAAGGGTTGAGCACTAAGCTCTGTAGGAAAATTCTCCCAAACACGAACAATGTTTCAGAAGCAAGATTTCAAAAGCATATAAAACAGTTGGTCTCATTTTACAAATATCATATATATATTTTGAAAGAAAACATGGATATTTCAATAGATCTCAAGTTCACACAACATCAATAATTAAATGAAAAAGTAAAATTAATTCCTAAAAATAACAATTCCAACAAGTTACCATCTCCACAATAACTAATTTCACAATAAACCAATTCGACCATAAACTCCTTTCCACAATAAACCATAAACAACCATTTGCACAATAAACAATAGCCCACAATGTATCTCAGGTCTGATGTAAGATATCGCATGAATAAACACATCGAGAATATCCTAGCCCACACACACACACACACTAAATTCTCGCAAGAATATACAACTTTAGGAAGGACGTATTTCGATGCATCAACAATGACGAATCCAACCCAGGAATAGTATATTAACTCTCAGCCTCGATACTCGTGAGCAAATAGTGGTTTAGTCCTCGAAAGGTACCAACCATACTACTAGTGGTAGAAAAAACTCAAACCCGCACGAAATAAGAAACGTATCTACCCACTCTACGATACCCAGTCAACGGTCACCCATGATCCTCCAAACATCCATAAGAGGTACAATACCTAACTAATTTCTCCAATCCCAAGTAAAATCCAAAATTCTCAAATTTCACATATATTATTCCAATAGAATAATTTAAGAAAATATGCAAGAGATCCTCAAAAAATACCATTTTATTGTTCAATATCAAGCACTAGAGTTTTGAAATCAAGAACAAACGAAAAATCAAGAGAAAAATCAATTTCTCTTGAAAATTAGGGTTTTAATACAAGAAAAAGAGATTTCATGGCTATCCAACCATGACTTTGTTTAAAACATGGTAATATTTGCAAGACTATCAAGAATCAAGGATTTCCTAACATATTAATAATATTTAGAGTCAAAACATACATATATATAAACCTTGACCTCAATGGAAGAGAATAGGAATAAACCCCTACATTGCTTCCTTAGCTTTTGTATGAGAACTAGAAGATTTGATCTTTCCCAACTTAAATCAACACTTTAATCTCTTGTTTTTCCTCTTCCTTCTTCCTTTCTAAACCTTTCTAGGATTAGAATTGATGAAGTGAAAATTGGGAGAAAACACCCAAAATAGGCCTGGGGCGTGAAGCCCCTGATTTGGTGCATCCAGATGTGTGTCTATTCCCGTCTGGACACGGGTGATAGAATACCCTCAACTTCCAGATCAATTTTGATCTAGTTAGAAGCCGATTTAGAAAATTTTGTGAAATACACTTTTGTAGCTCTTAAAGTTTAGTTTGTACTAGCCAAAAATCAGACCAATTAGAGTTAGGAATAAAATGTTATATCCAAAATACTAAGGTAGTATCAAATTCATTTCTAACCAAATCCTCTACATAATATGTTTTAATTCCAAAATACTTCCAATCTTCTAATACATCCCATATTACTTCTCCCAATGTTTTTTGACCTTTCGGATTCAGTGGAGGCATTTGTTTGACCTAAAAACATTTAGAAACTTACCTAATCACTCTTCTTAAGCTTACACACATTCGAAACTAAGTTTGACCCAAAAGTCAATTCATTTGAAACTCAAGTTTTATGATCAATCTTTCAACAATGATTCTAAGTTTCTACTATCGTTTTATTTATATTAAGAGAACTCTTAAGATAATAGTATCCTTATTTAATTTTTATACGGGGTTTTACATGCTCCAACTTCATATTCATATGTATTATCTACCTATGAATCATCTAACCACAACAAAATTAAAAAGTACCATTAAATAAATAAATAAACATTCAACATCCAATAACTAATTAGATAAATCTCAAAAAAAAAAAAACATAAACAAATCCTTATGTTTACATTCAAAAATCAAAATAATAATCCTTTCAACTAACTAATGAATGAATATTCCAAAAAAATCTACCCAATCATTGATAATTCAGAAATTTAAACTAAGAAGCATCTCTAAGCCTCCATATAAGGATCCACATCTTGATCTACCTCTGCATCTCATTCTACTTGCTCACTTAGCCCGAGACACTCCTCAATGCCGAATTCTGAAAAATGTTATATTGTACGATGAGCAACAAAACCCAATAGGAAAACTTTTTCAAACTCAAACAAGCTTTCACAACAATAAAATAGGTAAATCTTTGTTGGTAAAATAACATACATAATTTTGAAATCAAACAATGTCAATTGACGATCTCAAGTTTACGCAGTAGAATCATTAAAATTTGAATCAACATCGAATCATTCATAAAATCATATTTCATAGTACAATATCTCATGCATGCACACTAAATAAACAAGAATCCACATAACAAATATATCTAGCCACAAAACTACACATTCTCAAAACTATCACCTGTTTGACAACGATATTCAGGAAAGGATTATAGAGAAGCATCAGTAGTAACGAATCCTTCCTAGGATTATGATATATCAACCATCAACCTCGATCCTCCAATAAACAAATAGTGGTTTGGTCCTTGCCACACCTTCAAATATGCAAACCCAAGTGTAGGTTGCCACGAAGTAATATACAAACTCAGAAGTCCGAGATCGTACCACAAGGATTGAAAAATACTTTAGAACACAAGGAACATAAATAAAAACATCCTGAAGATATTTGAAATTGGTTTTGTTCAAAAGAACAGAGGTTGATTGAGAAAAAATAATTTGAAATACTACATAGCAAATATTAGTTTTTGAATTCAATTGGGAATCAGACAATGAGTGATTCGAATCGAAATATTTAGCAATGATAATATGAAAACATCAAAAGTTATAACTAATAAATTATTTGAATAAATCTGGGAATTCACATGCAGATTACAAGCATTCACCATGCCTGGAGTTTATGATAAATTAAGTTCTCTAACGAATAAACCCTAAATTTGTTACAAATAATGCATCAATTATCTAATAAAATTTTTAATTAATTAATTCAAGAACAGAATAACCAGTTATTGGACTCATACGGAATCTCAAGTACTCGATGTACGTGGTATAAAGAATCAAGAAATTAAACAGAGCAAAAAATTTACTAGAAAACACGAATTGAATTAAAAGAACAAATCAAACATTAAAAATATTAGATCAAGAATAAATACCGTACTTTATTGAAAGCATATTTGCTGGCCTTAGATGTGCTTTTAGTAGGCCATAAAACAAATACAATAAATTGGAAAAGGGAAGACTAGGAAGGAATAATGTGTATACAATGTAAAAATATGCCCCTTTTTATAGGCAATGGGGTAACAGTGATGTAAAACAAGTGGATGTTGATTACTTGGAGTAGGAAGACTATCGTGGATCCAAGGCCCAAAGAAAAACAAACAGGTGATAGTAGGGGCAAAATAGCTCGGACCAATAATTGATTGAGACAGTGGTGTTTGATCTGAATTGGGCCAATGATCAAAACTCATCGCTTCGCCATGAACTCCTTCAGTTTCGGGTCAAATTCCATCATTTAGGCCTTCAAAATCCCATTTTTGCCATTTTAGAAAAGTATTCAGAAATTAATAATAAATCATATGAAATTCTAAATTAAGTGTTGTCAGTTGGGTTGGACGCCAAATGACACATATTTTTATGTTAATTAGTTAGATTACAATTTTTTATTTTTTGTAATTTTCGTATATTTAGAGATTTTACCTTTATTATGGGGACGATTAGGATTTTGGTCGTTCCTACATATATTCTCTTATGTAATGTGAATTATTCATTGAATAATGATGGGGTCTCGGAAATTATGGCCCAAGTCCGGTTATGGACAGGGAGTTGATGAGTTTTATTTAGGTGGTAAGAACTGAGGGATAGCCTAATCGGTAGGGAGAGGAGTTAAGTGGTTCACCCCAGCCGGCGGACTGAGGTTACATCCACTGCAATGGAGTCTCTTGCTCCTTGAGCCTGTATATTGATTCTTTTTTGAAGTAAGTAGCATTACAGACGCTGGGCCATTACAGGAAGTTATACTGGAGAGTCATATCAGGTGTATATATCTGGACACCAACATTCTACACCCAGAGGGAAACTAAAGCGTGCAACCAAAACCTTCATATAAGAAGGTGTGATGTCGCTAAAGTCCACGTGCTCTGCAGCTCTGGAGACAGGCCCTACACCCTCACCACTACCAGAGACCCCTACGCCACTCATCTTGACTTTACCTTTGCTAGGATTCTTAGGTATTGGAGAGGACGAAGAGGGAGGCTCCTCAACATTTTCCTTGATGTCGACAAAATCGACACCAGGAAAGTTATCAATCTCGTCTCCCACATCTCCTAAATCTGTATCCTCTACTTCGAGGGACCTATCTCCCATGATGGAAATAGACAAGCCAATGGCTTCGGAAGAAGCAGACATAGTTGGGTAAGAGTAAGGAAGTTTAAAAGATTTATAAAGTGGAGGAATCTCTAAGAAACACTCTCTGAGGGTTAAAGGGTCAAGACACCAACGACCGATGACAAAGATCCTAGCAGTGGAATAAGGGTCCAAAAAAAGGGAAATGCGAGACAAGGAGCAACCTCGGTTCCTAAAATAACAGAATCAAAAAGTCCAAAAATGCATACACCACCTCAGATTCGAGAGATCCAGAACGAAGAGGTGAACAGAGGGCAAGAAGTGTACCTACGTAAGGATGAATGGTGGGCCAAAGCTCAAGATGAAGGCGAGGAGTGGATTCCATTGAAACCTCAAGTTAAATCAAGGGGAATTGAATTCCTGTGAAACCCTAAGGAACACCAGCAAGTTGGGAAAATTGAAATCGCAAGAAGAAGAAAGGGGAAAAGCTAGAGAGAGAATTCAAAGGGTGAAATGAGTCGTTTCCTATCAGCGCAGGGACATTTAAATCCTTCGATACGTGGGGCTTCAAAGTGGAGAACGTGCACAAAAAATGAGGAAGAAAATAATTACCTGTAATCGTTAAAACCTATTCACACGTATATCGAGGCCACCAGGTGGAGGTTTATCTTAGCCAGCCTTAGTTCAGCCCTTACCCAAGTCCACTTGAACCAAGGGCTGGGGGCAATTGATAATACGTGGAAAGGAACTTGACTAAGTACGAGCTTGGGAAGTAAGATCAGACAAGGAGGTCGAATAATGAACCCGAGCTCATAGGCCCAGACCTCAAGCTCGGATCAAGGGAAACATTAAAGAAGATGAAAAGGGGATAACTGGCTAACAGGAGACATCCCCGAAGCAATAGAGGGCGGTAATTAAGGCACAAAACTCTCAACCACCCAAGATCCTCTCCCAAGATCAAGGGAGATCCCGCTGCAGCTTCTTTAGGAATAAGAATTGGGTTATAAATATTAAATAGGGCCTCCGTTGAAGAGGACCCCTCAGTTGTATGAAAAAAACTTTGTAATTAATACCTGTCATTAATATAGATCCAAGGAGCAAGAGACTCCCTTTGAGAGTGGAATAGCCGAGCTTCTGAGCTCGGTGAACCATTATACTTTCACTTTGCAAGTTATCCCAATTCCCCAAGGACCTTTCTATAATCCTCACGAGCCCTATAGCTCAGATTCAAATTGCTCATATGATTCGTGTTTTCTGTTTATCCGCCTAATTACACCATCAACTAACACCCTTTAAAATTACAAAAATAACAACAATGTCATCATGTAATTGAAACACATATTCTAAAAAACTACGTCATTATAAATACTTTATTCTGCATCAACACAAATCATTTGGTACACTAAAAAAAGATAACATATTCTCGATTAACGTATCTAATGATACACACAAGGAATTTCAGCAATGTATGAGCTCGGGAAGTGAGATAAAACAAAGAGGTCAGATGAGATATCCCTAGCTCAGTGGTCTAGACCTTGAGCTCCCCTCTGAATAAACAACAAGGAAAATGAGAAGGAAACAGCTGGATGATGTAGGGCATCCCCAAAGCAATAGAAGGCTATAATCAAGGAATGAAATTCTCAACTAACCAAGATCTTCTCCCAAAATCAAGGGAGATTCTGTGGATGGAAGGCAAAGATCTTGCTGAAGAACCCATAAAGTTAGGAATTGAACTATAAATATTGAAGAATGCCTCCAATGCGAGGCAAGAAACCCAAGT
Organism: Ilex paraguariensis; assembly: GCA_963454935.2. Taxonomy (NCBI): domain Eukaryota; kingdom Viridiplantae; phylum Streptophyta; class Magnoliopsida; order Aquifoliales; family Aquifoliaceae; genus Ilex; species Ilex paraguariensis. The sequence continues at coordinate 38,542 of CAUOFW020002615.1, forward strand.
TGTACAGAAACATTATGTAAATCATTCTAAATAGTAATAAAGATCCAAGGAACATGAGACTCCATTGAAGAATGGATTAGCTGAGCTTCCGAGCTCGTGAACCACTATATCTTCACGGTGCAAATCACCCAAATCCCTAAAAGAATCTTACAATAATCCTCATGGGCCTAGTAGCCCAGATCGAAACCTACTTGCATGATCTGTATATTCTATTCATCAGCATAATTAACACCATCAGATTGGCGCCATCTGTGGGAACGATTGTTTTTGTTACAAATACGTTGATCCTTCAGTAACTGATGGTCTCAACTCGTAACATGAGCAGAAGCCAAGTGAATCCCCCACGGATGTAGAACTAACAGGAAGCCACTAGCGACAAGCAATATGAGAATCTTCAAGATTTCTTCCCCACCACCGAGGCCAATCCTCCCATGGAGGATCCCTCCACAAATAAAGAATTGGAGGCCCTTCGCCTAGTCAACCAACATCTACTCTAGTAGAACGATGAGCTCTTAAAGCTCCTAAAAGACCCTAAGCAGACACGACCGGCCCAAGGAGGTCCCCCACAGGGAGAGCATAAACACCTTAACCCCCTCAAGGAAGTTAACGAAGGAGGAGAGAATAGCTAGGCCTCCCAACTGCCTTCTAGGAATGGTGAAAATGAAGAAGTGCAAAGTCAAAATGATAGGGACGAGAAAAAGGATTTTCATTCTTTCTAGGAAGAAAGAAGAGAACAATACTAGGAATAGCGCTTCAGGGACATTCAACAAGAGCTCAGTCACATGAAGGAAGCCGTGAGAAGCAAAACTCCCATAACGATGGACACCTTGGTGCAGCAGACTGAGTCCCCATTCACTGCTGGGGTGTTGCATTTCTCCCTCCCTCCAAAATTCAGAATGACCGAAGTGGAGGCTTTTGATGGGACCAATGATCCTATGAATCACCTCAATACCTTCAAGAACCAGATAGAGTTGCATGGATACCAGGACCCTGTGCGATGCCGAGCCTTTGCCATCACGTTGAAAGGCTCAGCCTTGGCATGGTTCAACAGGCTTCCCCCGGCGTCGATCTCTTCCTTCAAGGAGCTCTCCATATCTTTTGTGTCCCATTTTATAGGGGCTCGGACCTACAGAAAGTCGAGCTATAACCTTTTAAATGTGAAACAGGGACCCAACAAAACCTTGCGATCATATGTTCAAAGGTTCAACTCAAAATCCTTGAAGATGGACGTTCTAGATGAGAAATTCGCTATAACTGCTTTATTGCTGGTCTAGGAGTGCAGTTGATGGATTTGATGCTCTCCATATCAAAAAACCCACAAGCAAGTATGGGAAAAGTGCTAGAAAAGGCGGAGAAATACATCAATGGAGAGGAAGACCTCCTTTATAAGGTAGGGAGCTCATCATTGCAAAAAAAGAAAAGGAAAGAAGAGAAAAAGAGGGACCGAAGTCCCAGAAGAGAAAGAGAAAGAGGCAAGTCTCCAAGAAGAAACAGAGAACGATCTCCCAAGAGAAGGAGAAATGTTAGGGATCGCCTAAGTCCTCCACAGCCAAAACTGCAGCCGAGGTACGCACCTCGGTAGTTCTCCCCTCTCACCACCACAGTGTCCCAAATCTTATATGAAGTACAAAATGAGAAGTTTGTGTGATGGCCACCTCAAATGAAGGTGGATCCCACAAAGAACTGTGAATACCATAGGGATCATGGCCACCACATCGATGATTGCATCCAATTGAAGAAAGAGATTAAATTCCTAATCCAACGAGGGAAACTACACCGCTTTGTTGTCGATGATATTTAGAACCGAGCTCCACCACCTCCGGCACATTGAAAACAAGCCCCTGTGCAACATCAACAACCACTGGAGAAAATTCGAGTGATATCTGGGGGATTTATAGGAGTTGTGGAGTCAAACTCAGCCAGGAAAGCTCACTTGCGTAGAATCAAAATTGATGAAGCACTAAAAGTGCATACTGTGTCCAAAACACCGCTATTGGACACAACTATCACCTTCTCAGACTCAAACTTGGAAGGCTGCTGGCATCCCCACGACGACCCCTTAGTGGTAAGAGTCGTTGTTGCCAACAAAAATGTCCATCGGGCCTTGATTGACAATGATAGCTCTGCGGATATCATTTTTGTGTCTGTATTGGACAAAATGGATATAGGTAGAGAAAAACTTGAGCTAGTGAGTGCTCATTTGTTGGGATTCTCAGGGGAGAGGGTGCTGCCCCTGGGATCAATCCAACTCGTGCTCACCCTAGGTGACCCTCCCTACCAAGCCACCACTACTGTAAGGTTTCTAGTGGTTGATGCACCTTTTGCATACAACATCCTATTTGGAAGACCTTCCCTCAACTCCATGAGGGCCATTTCTTCTGCCTGCCACCTTGTTATAAAATTTTCTATAGAAAACGGAATTGGAGTGGTCCGAGGAGACCAATGTGTAGCAAGAGAATGCTACATGGCATTTGTGAAAAAGAAAGAAGTTAAAAATATCTAGTTGGAAGAGCTTGACATTAGAGATTAGTTGGATAGTAGACCAATGCCATCGGAAGAGTTGGAGCCAATCCAGCTCGACGAGGAACCGAAGCATTTGGTTTACGTGGGATCTAAGTTGAGTAGGGAAATCAAAGACCACCTGATCCAATTCCTAAGGAGAAATATGGAGGTGTTTGCCTAGAAGCAAGAAGACATGAAGGGAATCAACCTTTCAGTCATCACACACAAGCTCAGTGTGAACTCTGCTTTCAAACCCATTAAATAGAAGCCAAGAAGTTTCACCCTAGAATGCCAAACAATAATCAATGAGGAGGCCTGCAAACTTCTCCGTGCCAAAGCCATTAGAGAAGTAGACTACCCCACCTAGTTAGCAATCGTGGTTCTTGTTAAGAAGACTAATGGCAAATGGCATTTCTACATTAACTTCACTGATCCCAATCGAGCCTGCCCTAAAGATAGCATCCCCTACCTCGGATCAATTTGATTGTGGATGCCACCACTAGGTACGAGCACCTTAGCTTTAAGGACGCCTTCTCCAAATACAATCAGATTAGAAAGGATCCTAGTGACCAAGAAAAAATCTCCTTTGTGACTGAGCAGGGGACATATTGTTACCAAGTCATGATTTTCGGACTAAAGAATGCTAGAGCCACTTACAAGCGCCTGGTAAATCGAATGTTCTAGAGACAAATTAGAACATCCATGGAGGTCTACATCAATGGCATGCTGGTAAAATTGCTCAAGGCAAAGCTCTACATTGGACATCTAGCAGAGTCGTTCTAGGTCCTTAAGGAGTACAAGATGAAGTTCAACCCCGCCAAATGTGCCTTTGGAGTATCTGCGGGAAAATTTTTGGGTTTCACAGTCAACAGTAGAGGAATTAAAGCTAACTCAGAAAAAGTTAAGGCAGTACTGAATATACAACCACTGTCCAACACAAGGGAAATCTAACATTTAACAGGAAGAATAGCTTCCCTGAGTTGTTTTGTGTCCAGGTCAAGTGATAAGTGTCAACCCTTCTTTTAAGTCTTAAAGAAGGCATTTCAATGGGATACCCGATGTGAAGAAGCATTTAAGGTCTTGAAGGATTGTCTGAGCTCCCTCCTGTTCTGGTAAGCCCCTTAGAAGGGGAAGTACTCACTCTTTACCTAGCTGTCTTAGATTTCTCGACCAATGCAACACTAGTAAGAGAGCAAGATAGAACTCAACAACTAGTCTATTACTGTAGCAAAGCTTTGCGAGAGGCAGAGAAGAGATATCAAAAGATGGAGAAACTTGTCTTAGTTTTGGTCACAACTACTAGAAGACTTATGCCATACTTCCAGGCTCATACTATTGAGGTCCCAACAGATTAGCCGATGAAGCAAGTACTGCATAAACCAGAATCCTCAGGGAGGTTGGTTAAGTGGGCCATAGAGTTTAGCGAGTTCAATATCAGATACAAACCAAGAACCGCAATCAAAGGACATATTTTGATAGATTTTATCGCAAAATTCATGACAGCAGCACATATGGAGGCAACTCAGCTAGTCCTTGACTTCCCCACATGGAAGCTTTCAGTAGATGGAGCTGTCAATGCTTAAGGAAGTGGTGCCAGCTTAATTCGAACCTCTTCAATGGGAATTGATGTCGAGTATGCCCTGAGGTTTAGGTTCAAGGCTTCAAACAATGAAACAGAGTATGAAGCTATCATTGCTGGATTCAATCTAGCTCACTTAAATGGAGGTAGAACAACTTGAGATATGCGATGATTCTCAACTCGTGGTGAAACAGATAGAGGAGTCTTATGAGGCCAAAGGCAAAAAATGGTCCTTTACCTCATGACGGTGTAGGAATTGATCAAGAAATTTGTGCAAGGTAAAATCAGACATGTTCCCAAAACCAAGAATTCACGAGTAGACACTTTGGCAAGGCTGGCGACAGCCTCACAGGAAACCTGGATAGGCTAATACCAGTAGAACACCTAGTAGAACCGTCTATAAGTATTGAGGAAGAAAAAGTACTTCCTATAATGGACCCCCTGAGCTGGATGGACCCCATCAAAGAATATCACCAGAATGGAACCTTACCAGAAGACCCGAAGGAAGCTGCAAAGCTAAGAATCAGGTCAGTTAGATTCTTTGTCCTGCAAGAGAACTTGTACAAACAAGGTTTTTCAACACCTTTCCTTAAATGCGTGGGAGAGGAGGACACAAACTACATACTCCGGGAAATCCATGAGGGAGTCTGCGGAGACCACATTGGAGCTCGGGCTCTGGCAGGAAAAACATTGAGGTAGTGATACTATTGACCCATAATGCTCAAGGATGCCACTGATCTGGTCAATAAGTGTAAGGTCTGTCAGGTACACGTCAATATCCCCCTCTATCCACCAGAACTCTTAACCTCAGTGGTGAGCCCTTAGCCTTTTCCATACAGTGCAAGTGCCGTCGTTAGGGTAGATTACTACACCAAATGGATAGAAGTTGAACCCTTGGCAACGGTCACTGAACAAAAGGTTCAGAACTTCACATGGAAGTCAATAATTTGCAGGTTTAGGATCCCCAAAGCTATCATCTCCAACAATGGAAAGCAATTCAACAACCCTAAGTTCAAAAAATTATGTGTTGAGCTGGAGATAAGGAACTACATTTCAGCTCCGACCCATCTTTAATCCAACAGACAAGCGAAGGTCACCATCGAAACCATAAAGGTAGCCCTAAAGACCAAGTTGGAGGCTTTAAAAGGTAAATGGATGGAATACCTCCCAAAAGTATTGTGGTTACAGGACTACTGCCAGATCAACAACTCAAGAAACACCATTTGCTTCGGCTTTCGAAACCGAAACAGTGGCACCCGTAGAAGTTGGAATCCTATCTCCCAGGGCTGAATAGCCAGAGCACAATGATGGGTGACTTTTGTTGAATCTCGATCTCTTGAACGAAAAGAGCGACAGAGCTCTTCTGCGCATAAAGAATTACCAGAGGAAGACAACCAGATACTAAAACAGAAGGGTTAAACGCAAGAGTTTTAAACTCGAAGATCTAGTACTTAGAAAACTCCTACTTGCAAGAAAGGACTCCTCTCATGGACAATTGGGTTCTAATTAGGAAGGCCCTTACATCATATCAAGGGTATTCAGACTTGAGAATTACGAGTTACAAACATAAGAGGGAAAAATCCTACATCACTCTTCAATAAGTTTCTTCTGTAATCAAATCATTCTCAATAAAACAGCAAGTTTTGACTCATCCTTGCACGATTCCATGATGTAGCTAAAAAACTAATGATAATTTATTCATCTCATAAATAAACAATGAGCTCTCCAGCTCATAAACAAACGATGAGCTCTTCAGCTCATAAATAAATGATGTAATTTTTAGCTTATAAATAAAAGATGAACTCCTCAGCTCATAAAATTAAGATGAGCTCCTTAGCTCATAGGATCAATTATGAGCTCCTCAGCTCATAAAATTAACGATGAGCTCCTCAGCTCACAAAATCAATGATGAGCTCTTCAACTCAAAAATCCACGATGTGTTCTTCAACTCATAAAAATAGGATGAGCTATTTAGCTCATAAGTATGAACTCGTCAAATCCATGGTTTGTAAACACACACGAGGAACTAGCATTCAATAGAAAAAATGCAAAAGAAGACTAGAGGTTTGTATTTCATCAAATTGATAGAAATACGAAAGAAAAGTAGAACAAGAAAAAACTCCTAATTCCCTCCGAGTCGCCTTTTTAGCTCAGTGACTTTTATCCTCAGGTGTGCGTTCTCCTCGCTGAGCTCGTCTCTTTCCTTCTCCACCTTTGAAAGCATATTAACAAGTTTTCTCCTAGCAGAGGAAAGCAAAACCACACCACAGGAGGAATCAGACAATGAATAAGAGGAACTACTAGATCCACTCCTCATGCGCTTTCTTGAAGACGTTCCAACATCTTCTTCTTCATCTTCTCTAGAGGGGAGGAGCCAGAAGAGTCTGGGATGGAAAAAAACTCCAGAGCAGCTGCTGCAGCACTAAATAGGAAAATGATCTCAGGAATCGCCAGCTCTGAAAAGGGCATTGGTTCAGCTTGAATCACTTGCTCAATGTTCATCATCTCTACCAGAGTCAGATCAGGCACACGTGCTCAACAGAAGCACGATGAGAACAAGTCATCTTCAAATTTAATCAAGTAGGCTCTCAAGACACCTACCTATATGAGAGAAACTCTTGCAGGAGCGAGGAACCCTATTCTCTAAACAATGCTGCTTAGTGGACCTCCAGGAATCTCTGAAGGCAAAGAAAAAATGTTGGGCCCACCCTTCAGGAGAGCAGGGGAGGTCAAGGACCAAAGGGCGTTTGAGGAAACGCCTTCACCAGATATAGCTGAAATAGGGAATCTCATCTTCCTGGAGCTAATAAAAATAAAGAAACTCAGCAATAGTGGGGAACTCATGCCCCTGCAGTCGCCAGAAGATGAAAAAGCTGATCATAGCGCCCCATCCTCTAGGAGAAAGACAAGAAGTGCACAATCCATAGTAGGCAAGAATCCACCCAATAGAAGAGTGGATGGGAAGATGAAGGCCCATCTCCAAAGCACCTTCAAAGAAACAAACCTCCCCTCGAGGAAGGTTGTTGCAAGGCTCGTCAGAGGTTGGGATGTGAAGGGATAAGTCTTCAGAAAGATGAAATCGCCTTCTAATTTCTTCCAACCTTGAAGGTGTAATCATAGAAGGAGCTAAGTAATGGGATTGCCATCTTGCATCAATCCCAGTAGAAGCACGTTGCTTGAATATAGAAGAAAAAGGTGCAACCACTAGAAACTCAGAGGAACGAAAAACAAAGAACGTGAAGTCTCTAAGATTCAAGAAAAGACTCCGAGATTTGCAGGTAATGAAGAAAGTCTAAGAAATTATGGAAATTTCAAAGAAATCCTGAGTTTTAAGGAACTAGGAAACACATGAAAAGCGAAGTTAGCGGTCTTTTAAGCTTCCAAATTATGGTGAGAGCTACACTTTTGAAAGTAAGTAGGCACGTGCAATGAAAGAGAGTCAATGTTTAGCTCTACTAATTCAACTCTACTAGTTCTAAGAGCCAAGATCACTTCAGGCAGACCTCTGAACATAATCCACCATAGTCCTATGCGGGTGCAAGCTCAAGCTAAGAGGATCTTTAGCCCAACCTAAGCGGAGCTCAGTCACACAGCCTCCCCTTGCTCATAAGTGAGCTTCTTTAGGTTTTACCTCTTGTGCTCTATTGGAGGCTTCTCAGATTTCTTGGGTTTTGGGGTCAGCTTATATGACTGTGTGGATTTTCTGGTACATCTCCTTAAGG
>CAUOFW020002616.1:0-46332 GCA_963454935.2 Ilex paraguariensis
GCTGGCTACTTAGAGATGGTCTACTTGAATTATCCACCAATTCTCTGTATGTGGTGGATGTATTTGCATTTGTGTTTATTCCGAATTACTGTTTTCCTTTCTATTTGTTACGTCATATATTTGGTACTAACGGTCTGATTTTTCCTATGCAGGCAATTTTGTATCCTTGATTGTTCTTCCGTAATAAAATTGGTGCTCGTGTTGATTTCTTTTAACAATCTTCTATTGGGTTTAGCCTTAGTGAATTTTTTCAGAAATAGTGGGATTTAATCCTGCAGGCAATTTTTAATTGGAGTCTCAATAAATTTTTATTTTCTAATGGGTAATTTATTAGTGGGTAATTTATTAGTATCACTAAGTTAATTGTACTTGCTTCTCTCATTTTTTGACATATTGTTGGTTTTTAATTCTATTAACAAGTGCACTTTGACCGTAACTGAACTTCAAGTGGTTCCAGTTATAGTAATTAATTTGGTTCTAGCTAGCAAGTAACTTCCTTGTCAAATGCCCCCACCCCAAAAAAAAAAAATCCTAAACAAATTCCAAAGGTATGTCTGCAAACACTGTGCAGTGATTTTGAAATAGATGTTATTTCTATTAAATCTTTCTACTTTACACAAGTAAAAGGCTTCTTTATCATATGGTCCTGATATTAATAAGTTAGTAAAAGTAATAATAGAAATCATAAAACTCGTCCCATTCATTTGAGAAATTAAAAAACCACTTGGTCATGAAGTTTACTTCTTAAATAAAGTTCGTTACTGCGATGATTTTGTTAAACCAACCACCAAAAAAAATTTGCTTTTTTAGTGTATTATCTAATGCTAGGGGCCTTGGCCCGTTCACTTCACGCCATGGTCTTGTTAAACAAGATTCAAACATGGTGTATTGTTATCAACGGTTCCATATGGATTTCATGTCATACAGGCATTGAACGCATGTGCTCAGATTGCTAAGATGAAAAAGGAAAAAAACTTTAGAAGACACCAATATGTCAATCTAATGGTATAAGAGGACAACTGGTATTAGTGATACCATGACCTAACTTGAAATTTATAACATATTATTTTAGTCTTTAAAATTTATTTACATGCTTTAGTTATTCAATTTTTTTTTGCACTATTTGAAAGTGAAGAATGTGCGGAAAGTTGAAGTAGTAATAGACCAATCCTCTCAAGCGGTATTTGGCCTTTGTTCTCCTCTGCATGTTGAACCCCCAGTAAGAAAAAGAAAAACGGTAGAGAAGAGAAAATGATTAAAAAATTTTCTAGTCCTCTAATTGCGTGGTCAGCCTTTTAGAAGGAAAATTGTAACCTGGAAATCCTGCTTGTTCTAAGCACCATAAAAAGGTAAGCCTAAATTGGTATTTTGTTTTTTTTTTTCGGTACATTGGAAAAAATAAGACATATCAAAAGCCTCTAACATAGGCAATACTAGCATTATCGTTTCTCAAAAAGCTCACCCATTGAACAAGGTGGGGAGTTGAGGATCACTAAGTTGTCATTTTGTATGACACCCAAATTTGCAAGCTTGTCAGAATTGAAAATTTCCTTCTCTTTTGGTGCGAAAGATGGGGACAATTGAGGAGAGTGAGTGGCCTTTTGCATTCAAAGATAATTCCTCTCTTTTGATGGGTTTCTTCGAGTCTTGTAGTGAGGAGTCTATAAGCCTCAAGAGAGTCGGAGTTTCAAAAAATAATCTTCTTCAACCCCTTGGTATGAGTAATCTGGAGGCCCATGAAAATGGCCCAAAGGTCAACCTGAATACTTGAGCAGTTAGTGAGTCATTCATAAAACCCCAGCTACCAAGCTCTTTGGTCACTTCTCACGAGGCCTCCAAACGCAGCAACTCCAGGATTGCCTTTGGAGTATCCATCCACATTCAATTTCATCCATCCTGTAGAAGGGAAAGACCAGCAAATGAGATTCTCTGGGCAATAATCATGATAGTTAAAATTAATAAGGAAAGCAGAGATATTCTCTTGGCCATAATCCAGGCATTCTTAGCTGTGACCTTGGGGGAAGTTTGGGTTTTTTCAAAAACATTCTTTGTTTCCTGTCTTTCCAGATGTGCTAGATAACAGAGGTAAAAATAACAGGCCAATCCCACTCCTTTCCATCTCTCCTTACTTTAATATTTATGATTAGCAAAAAGCCATTTTTGAAGGTCGTTATCAGTAAAGGAGCTGGACCAGTTAGACCCAAGGAGGACTCTCCAAATAGCCTGTGCTTTGGAACAGTCTCTAAGAATATGCAAAGTGGATTCTTAATGAATTTATATCTCTCACAAGTTGGATCACTAGTCAAGTTCCTAGTAGGTCTAAGATGATTAGAAAGGATTCCGTCATTTTGGACGATCCAAAGGAAAGACTTGAGTTTCTGTGGGATTTTCATTCTCCAAATCCAGTCCCAGTTCAAGGTTAGGGGTTAATTTCTTCTCTAGGATCAGAGATCCATTTATAAGTGGAGCTACCAGAGAACTTGTCGTTACTTGAAATACCCCAGCATGGGGTGTCCTTCAAATCACAATTATAAGGAAAATAAGTGAGCTAAATATTCAGATAAAATACTAGGGGATAGAAACATACCTGGGAGGTTCAATTTCCAGTTACCTGAGGAGTCAATGAAAACTTGCCACTGGGATGGGGGGTCAACTGTGGCTGGTAGCTGCATTCTGTTGGCAATACAAGTATCTCCACACCACCAATCATTCCAAAAAGAAATATTATTACCATCTCAATGATCCATTTAGTCCCATCCTTGATAATATGATTTGTTTTGAGAATAGCTCTCCAAATTGGGGAGCTGCTTGATTTATGTTCCCATTCAAGTGAGGGACACTTAATGTATTTATCCTTGATAACTCTAGTCCACAGGCTATCTTTGTTGGCCTTGATATTCCATCCTAACTTAGAGAGGGTAGTAGGATGTTTGTTCTCGTTTTTCTTAGACTTAGGCCACCTTTCTCCTTAGGTTTACAAATAGTATCCCAATTAATGAGGTGAACCTTTTTCTTTTCTTTCGTATCTCCCTAGAGGAAATTCTTGTTGAGTTTATCGATTTTAGCGCATGTGGATTGGGGAAGCCATGTGTTTTGCATGGTGAAAATTGGGATGGTGGATGTGACATATTTGATGAGAGTTTCCCTCCCTGCCATGGAGAGGTTTTTTGTCATCCATGCATTGAGCTTAGACTGAATTTTTTCAATAAGGAAACTGTAAATTTCCTTTTTTGATCTATGGTGAAGAATTGGGATACCTAAGTATTTGCATAAGTTTTCAGTTCTTGTGAGGCCACTTCTTCTACTTAGGTATCTAGCTTTACTTCTACAAATATTAGGAGAATAAAAAACCCTGGACTTGGCGAGATAAACTTTCTGTCTTGAAATATTACAGAAGTTCTCGAGAACATCCTTGATTATATCACAGTCTTTTTCAGTAGCCCTAGAGAAAAGGATGATATCATCAGCAAAAAGGAGGTGGCTAATTGAAGGTCCATATTTTGATGCTTTAATTCCTTTCCACTTTCTCTCTTCCACTTTTCTGTTAATTAGATGGCCCAATTTTTCCATGCATAATGTGAAGAGGTATGGTGACAAAGGGTCCCCTTGCTTAAGGCCCCTCTTGGGATTAATAAGGCTGAGTGGTTCACCATTCCACAGGATAGGAAGGGAGGAGTCAGTGACACAACTCATGATGATATCTATCCAAGAGGGTGGAAAATTAAAGTCCATAAGAGTTTGATGAAGGAAGGGTCAGCTTACCCTATCGTAGGCTTTTTCAAGATCGATTTTGATAACCACATCCCCTACCTTGCCTTTTTTTCCTTTTTATTGTATGAATGATTTCTTGGGTGATAATGACATTATCAGTGGTCTGTCTTCCTGGGACAAAACTGGTTTGATTTGGACTAATGAGTTTATCCAGGAATAGTCTGATTCTGGCCACAAAAAGTTTTGTGAGGATTTTATAACTCACATTACAAAGGCTTATTGGTCTAAACTGTGAGGCCATGTTAGGGTTTTCAATTTTAGGGATTAATATGATCCATGAATCATTAATTTCTTTAGGGCATTTCCTTGAGCTGAAAATATATTTAATTTGATTACAAACAGAGTCACCCACCACATCCCAAAATTTTTGATAGAAGATGGCTTGAAGCCCATTTGGCCCTGGGGCTTTATTAGCCTTGATGCTAAAGGTTCCTTTCCTAATTTCATAGTCTGTAATAGGGACTTGGAGGATTTGGCTCTCAATAGTGTTCAAAGAAGGATGAGTATAATTGTAAAGGTCTTCTGTTTCACACAGATTTTCATTGCCAAAATTTTTTTTTGTAGTATGTCTGTATGATTTACTCAATTTCTGATTTCTCTGTGACCCAACAACCTTGCGCATTTTTTAGACTATGGGGTATATTTTTCTTTTTTCTTAAGATTGTGGAAACATGAAAAAAAATTTGTGTTCCTATCCCCCATTGTGATCCATTTGGACCTTGATTTTTGGTGCCAGAGGATCTCTTCTTGATTAAGTATATGATCATATTCCAGAAGGAGTTGTTCTTCGAGGATTTCAAGATTGTGGGTGTGATTTAATTCTTGAGCTTTCTGTATTCCTTCTAGTCTTGCGAGAACTCTTCTTTTCCTTCGGAAAATATTTCAAAAGGAGGAAGAGTTCCACTCTTTAGCATTGTTGGCAAAATTTGCAGTAGCTTTAATTAGGGAATTATTAGATTGATTCCACGTATAAGTCACGACATCTTTGAAATCAGGTCTTGTTAACCAGATTGCTTCCATTCTGAAAGGTCTAGAAATAGTGGGGGAGGAAGAGTTACCTTTGAGATGGATCAGGAGTGGGCAGTGACCAGAGTAGGTTCTAGGGAGATTTTGAACACTTGCTTCAGGGAACTAAGAGGTCCATTGAGTGTTTGCCAACACTCTATCCAGCCTTATTTTAGTGTTTGTCAGCCCTTTCCTTTTGTTGTTCCAAGTGAGTCTAGGTCCAATGTAACCAAGGTCGATGAGACCACATTTGTTAATCCTTTCTCTAAATTTCATGATTCTGTTGCTATGGTCTGCATGCATTCCTCTTCTTTCCAAGTGGCTAGAGAAGTCGTTTAGGTCACCGGTGGCCATCCACCCGTGAGAGTAGTTGTCTCCAACTTGACTTAGGTTATCCCAGAGATGGTCTCTATTTAAGGGGTTGGGACTAACATAAATTGCTAAGAACAACCACTCATCAAAATCAAGCCGAGTTATGTGGGCATGAATGACTTGGGGATGTTGATTGGTGAATGGATACAGTTACCAGAGTAGGATCCTACAATAGCCAAAGTCCACCAACTCTACCAACTGGTTCAACTTTTTCGGACATAGTCAGGCCAAGATGAGAGAATAAATTACCCAGTTGAGAGCTAGGGACATTGGTTTCCATAAGTACTACAATTTCTGGTTTATGGGCTCTGAAGATAGCTTCAAAGGCTCTCTAAAATCTTTCGTTACCAGCACCTCTACACTTCCAGGACAAAATCTTCATAGAATGCATCATAAAAGGGATTGGGAGTTGGGAATCATCATCCAGGTCCAAAATGGTCCTGATTTGGTTCACTCTCACTGCAAAGGGAACCAGAGGTATCATTGAAACCACTATGATCCTGTTCATAATATCCCTGAGCACACATGGTTGAATCTCTAGTGAGATTTTTTTGATCATCCAGTTGGTATTCACAAGCAATTTGCTCACAAACCTCAATCTGAACATTAGATCTATTGGACTTGAGTCTAGATTGTAGAACCTCAACGAGGTTATTTCCATTCCAATCAGGTGGCTTTTGGTTCTTGAGGGCGCCAAGTGACGTAATCAGGTTGTGGTTTTGGTGGTGATTGATGATGGTGAGATTTGGGGAGCTTAGTGTAGTGGGAGTTTGGAGAATGGGTTTGCGACTTGGGGGAGGGGGAGTCGAAGTGAGTGGAAGGCAGGGAGGTGCAAGCAGAGTTTTAGCCATGTGATTGTGCACTGGAATCGAGGGGGCTTGTAAATCGTTGGATCTCTGTGTTGATGTCGATGGGTTTGAGTTGGATTTAGATATCTGTATCCATTGGGATTTGATTACTTGTTCTCTAGTTCTCTTGGTACCGATTTTAGGGTTCAAAGCTATTTGATTTCCTCTGATATGGTCTTGAGTATTTTTTTTTGGGCTCCTCTTGGGCTTGGTGCTGTAGTGGTTCTGTGGCAGTGGAGCCTAGGGCTATAAATCTGTTAAGATTTTGGGTCGTATTAGGCTCAAGATCTTTCTTAATGATTCTACCTCTTCTTCTCCTGGGTTGGGCCAGCATCCAGGGCCCAAAGTCTTCTTCCTCAACCTGGTGGTGGGTTGTCTCTGTCTCAACGTCCTTATTTGCAGGTGACTGTTCTGAATCCGCAGAGTTCGCAACGCCTGTGGTTGTGGTTGTTGGCGGTGGGGGAGTTTCTCCGGTAGGTCTTAGGGGGTTGGGTTTTTCAGCGGAATACATGCAATACAATTCTGTGACCAACCCTTCCACAGCTAAAGCAAATTGAGTGAATACATTCGTCCTCAACCCTATATAGTCTCCCCCCAAGTCTATAATGAGGAATAAGAGGTTTGTTGAAGTCTCTTTCTACACATATTCTGGCATATTTACCTCTCTCAGCCGCAGTTGTTTTGGTGTCAGCCTTAACTGATTTTTCGAGTGCTTTGGCTATTTGGAAGAGAATTCTCTCGTCATATTATTCCAGAGGTAGTTCCGGGAGTCTTAGCCAGAGAGCCGTTGTAATTTATGATTCCCGGTGGGGGTGAAATTGGGTTCCCATTTTCTCACAGTGAGATAGTGGTTCATGTAAATCGATGGGCCTCTCGTAAACACCTTAAAGCTATCCTCCTTCATATGAAAATTAAACAGAAAAAATCCATTGTCAAGATCAATTGCATCAAAATCCTCTTGTAGATTCCATAAATTTCTAAATTTCATACATAGGATCTTATACCCGATGCTTCTCCCTAGAAGCTTTACTAACAGTCAATCTTTCCATTTTCCCCTAATTCTCTGTAGTGTTTTCTAGGACAGATTAATGGAGGGGCAAACATCATCTGAGAAGTCGATTCTTGTGGGACTAGGGGACTTTGGGCATTTGGGATTATCTTCTGGCTCTTCCTCATCGGTAGATTCTTTATAATTTTCTTCATCAAAATAGATTGCACTACTGTCTTCCATCAAGGCTACTTTGTAGTTGCGTAGGGGTAGTTCCTTTCTAGGCAGAGAGTACTCTGCTTTTTGATTTTCTGCGAGTGGGGTACCCTGTTGCAAGTCCACTTGCATACCTTCCTCTTCTTGTATTTTGTGGGATTCTTTGATCTTCTTTGTGCTTCTCTCGAGATAGTCGTCTTCTTCTTCTGACTTTTTTTGATTTTTTGTGGGGTCTTCCTCCATCTCTGTGGGGGGATCAGAGGTGGAAGTGGGGTAAAGAGTGAGCATTGAAGCCTCTGGCTTCACCAAAATCTCCTATCGCTTAGAGAGAGAAAGAAGAGAGAAGTTAGAGCTAAGGTCAGACAATTGCTAACACTCTATTGGTATTTTGTGGCAACACTTCTTTCTAAGAGTTTATGTTCGGAATTTTTGTGTCTTGATAACAATCTCAAATGACTTATATGTTAGTGTATTACAATGGATCATGATTTCTTATAGTTCTTGGTAAAAACAAATATTGATGTCTAGCATGATCGTTCACATATAAATTGACTATCATAAGTAAAAGTTGTGCTATATTGAGTAAAAAAATTTCTTGCTACTTGTCAAATCTTTCCAATTTGGAGACTTCTACAAAAAGGAGGGTTTATGATTTTTTTTTTGCATGTTGTTATTTCAAAGCAGAGTGAAAAATGATAGGACTTATACATGATTTGCATTAAGCCATTAATTTGTCTTGGTGTTGAAGATCGATCGTACTTCCAAGAAAAATTAATGTTGTCTTCTAGCTTCATGTTTTACAACTCTCAAGATTTTTTGTTATTCTCTCAAAAAAATAAAAAGTAACTTGGTTCTAAATGTCTTTGTAATGCATTTTAAAATTTTTAAGCAGACTATTCTTCTCGTTCAATGTAAATTTTTATAAAGATGAAATATCGCTAAGTTTGAAAGTTAGGAAACAGAAAGAGTTGCATTTCTCCTGAGTTTTCCTTTCATGTAATTTATAGGAGGCATACCATATTCTAAAATTGACCACAAATATTTTCTATAAGATTTCCTATTTGGCATTAGTTGAATTTCAATCATGGAAGAAACATCAAATGTTTACTCAAATTGTAAATATTGAGGAAAGTGGTCTACATTTTGTATATATATTATTTCATGTTCAAAATGGTTTATATGCAACGCACGTGTACATCAACTAGTATATTGAAGGAAAATGAATGTGCATATTATGTTTATTGTTTTACTCATCAATTGCAATTAGCTCTTGCAACTGTGGTAACGAGTGATAACCAAATTGTCACACTCTTCACTTTGGTTGGTGATATGGTTAATATTGTTGGAGTGTTGTGCAAATTATGAGATGCTCTTTGTGAGAAGCACGCTATTAAAGTTAGGATTTTTTGCACTTTGTATCCCAAAAAGTATCTCTATTCCCACTTTGCACCCCGGAAGATTATTTTTTTCATATTGCACCTTGAATGTCATAAATTTGTTCCAATGTGGCCCTCAGACTAATTTCCGTTTCAGTAAAAATTGATGCACGCACACAAGGATATGAATGGTGAGTTTACATTTTTGTCCAAAAATAACACGCGTGAATGTGAAGTGCATCAGTTTCCATTATAATACTCTGATTAGCATGATTCATATGCTTTTATTGGTGCTTGATGTGCTTGATATGATATCAAAAGATGATTCAAATTCAGAACAAAGAAAGAAAACAAATGTTCTTTTGGGCTTATTGCAATCTTTTGAATTTGTATTCAATCTTCACTGAATGAGAAGTATATTGGAAAACATGTATGAATTGTCCTAGGCACTACAAAGAAAATATCAAGATATCATGAATGTTATGAAGTTAGTTCAAGTATCCAAACAGCGACTCCAAATGATGAGGAAGAATGAGTGGAGTTTTTCATTAGAGTTCGTGGGACTTTTTGATTAGCTTGGCTATTATATTGTTGATGTGCTCTAAAGTATCAAGTTTGAAGACCTCTTAGGAATTGGTGATCAGGCTAAATAATAGTTGAGACAAAAAAAGATTTAGTATGTTTACTAGTTTACTTACTTGTGACTTTGACACTGATATTACTAATTGCAAGTGCCACCGTTGAGAGAACATTTTTAACAATGAAGATTGTGAAAACTAAGTTACATAATCGAATAAGTAATCAATGAATGTCAAATAGTTTTATTACTTATATATCGAAAGACATTTTCGATGGAAATGATAATGAAGTTATCATGGAACACTTTCAAAGTTTGAAGACTCATCCGGATCAATTATAAATGGTTATAACTAGTCTAATTTTTTATTTTTTTTTGTAAAAAGTTATAATTAACCTTTTCTAGGTACATATACTTAATATTTTAGTTATTCATTTGAACTTTAATTATTGATTTAACTCTAATGATTTTCATATTATTATGAGTAATAACAAAACAATACATAATCATCTTTTTGTTTCTCCATATAATGGACTCGGCAATTTTTGGTCTTCTAATTCTAACCACATAAATTTATTTGAATTTTTAATACCTAGGCCCAAAAAAAATTGTGACTACGAACAAGTTTGAAAATTTTCTCCTAAGTTGATGTCTGAATTTTATGGACATGGAAAAACCAAGAGTTTATGGTAGCTACAAAAAACTTTTTTTTCTCTTTTCCTACTGGATTTCAAGGATTGCTATAAAAATATTATCGCTTGACGTATTTGTTTGATGTGAATGCGCCCTCTCTATATCGTAGAACTCGAATGTTAGATAATCACCTTTGTCCCTATTTACATGTGAGGGCTTGGAATTTTTTCAAAAATAAAAAAAGCTTGTGGTCTTGTCCTTATGTATTGATGGTTGGACAATTATTTTCAACTTCAACTCTTCAATATTTTTTTCCCCCATCTTGAAAAAAATATTTCAAGAAATTTGCAAAAACATTGAACAACAAGTAGTTAGAGAAGTAAGATTTTTGTGATCCTTCATGTATCTGACATAATCACGTGTTGGATGATCTATCTCTTCATTGAGTGTATATTTACAATGTCAAATATGATTACATTTTACAAAATAAGGATCAATAAATCGTCATTATTTTATTGAGTTTAATCCTACTACTTTTACTTAAATGCTGGTGAAATTAAGGTGTTGAAATTACAATAATCGCAATAGTTGATTGAATTTTTGCGTCCGAGGTTTGCTCCTTGAGCTTTATATTAAACAATAAAAAATATGAAAAGACATTAATTTATGTACCTTTGAAAAATATTATTTATTTTGGATCAAGTAAATAGCGATTGAAATTTTTTCAACATTTGATCCCCTACCTCAAAAAAAAAAGAAAAGAAATGAAAATCACAATCTTATTGAGCTTACTTCAACTATTTGTAATGTTGATGTCACTTTTTTTAATTTTGGTGCTAAACAAAATATTCGTAATGAGATTGTTTACGTGCAAAAACATATGTACATCAACTAGTTAATATTAATAACTAATAAAAGTACCTTGGATGAAAAACTTTTGAATTTTTTTTCTACCCTTAAACAAAATTATAAGGACAATTATACCTCACACTAATAATTTGATCTAAATATAAAAAAATTTTAAATTTCTATTTTTTTTCTTAAATAAATATGTTTATGGCTTAAATCATAAAAATTTGACATCGTGTGTGCCCTTAAAAGTACCTTAGATGAAAAACTTATAGATTTCTCTTCTATTCTTAAACAAAATTATAAGGACAATTATACCTCACACTAAAAATTTGATCTAAATATAAAAAAAAATTGAATTTCTATTTTTTCCTTAAATAAATATATTTATGGCTTAAATCATAAAAATTTGACATAGTATCCTTAAATAAACCTGCAAATTCAATAATTACCAATATATAATTCATAATCAAAAAAATTATTTTGTAATTTTACCCCAACACAATTTAACAAAGTCCATATTGCAATTTTGTACTGTGATTTAACAATAATATAAAGTCCATATTATCTTGATCCAAAGATTACTTTAACTGATTTCTCTTTTTTTTTATAGATTCATAACATAAAAGTAATTTTTTTCGTTGGTCTAATTGATGTTGTAACTTGTAGACATTATAGATTCTAAAAATAGTACAAAGAAGTCCTAAGAGTTCTTGAAAGTAAATGACAAGTTATAACAATGATTTATAAAATTTATACAAACTTAAAGACTTCAAAATTTTGACTTTTGAACTTTTTGTCAATTACTAATATCTTATATATTTACATAAATCTAACAATTAATTTAGAATTAAAAGTTAGCCTTGGAGTATTGCTCAGATATAAGTTTGAGTTAGTTTTTTCATTTTCAATTCCCAAAATTCTAATCTCTCAGATAAATATTGTAGAAAAATAACCCTTTGTAGCTGAAACATGTATGTCTTTTGCCTATCGGGTTGTATAAAACTTAAAGCTGCAACTTGGTCTTGATCATGGTTGTATTTGTAACCAAATCTACATTTGAAGGCGTGTTTTGATGGATTACTGGATTGTCTTGTTATCTTATTTTCTATTATTAAAATACAATATCATTTATGGTGATTTTATCAAGCTTCTCTCTTGCAAATTCTGTATCTCCATGGTTCAAAATGATTATGGACTCTTAGCAAACTCGAGAATTTTGCCAAAATAGGTTCTGAAAAATGTATGCTACCTGGATTTGCACACATATGGATTGGAAGCTCTATATATGAGTATCTGAAAACTGATCTGGTGTTAAGCCACACAGTGACAATTTATCATATAATAAGTGGTAATCATAAGGGCACTTTCTTAGGCCTCTAATAATGATGAAATCGTAAGTTTAAACTAAAGGGTTCAAATAGTGGCGTAGCTATGAATTTTATTTCAGAAAATCATTCAATAAGTTGTCGTTAATGTTAATATTTTTATTGGTGTGTGACCTATAGAAATTAATTTCCACACAAATTTAGAATACTATCTATTTTTAACAAAATAAAAAAAACTAAATTTGATCAATTTATCAAATAATTAACAATTTATAGTTTATTTTCATAGCATAATCACTCAACTGCAACTAAAATTCAATTCAATTTTATCATATAGTGAAAATTTTTGATACAAAAATATCAATTAAACTAATAATTATAGTTCAATTTATGTCTAATTTTATCATATAGCCAATCATTTTAGTTCAATCTAAAAATATAATGTTGATAAGTGAATGTCAGTCTCAAGGATTCAAGAAAGATAGTTAATGTCCGAAATATCAAAAGCGACAATCTCAAGTTATACATATTATTCAAACCACGAAAATTGAAACAAATAATAAATAAACACAAGAATATTAAAACTTAAAATAGGAATACAGAGAACTTAACCAAAAGAAATCTCATGCATAATTCTGGTAGAATTCAAGTGGGCTAAAAAAATTATTTAATAATCTATTACTTTCTCTTCTAGAGACAGTAATATGAATACCAAATACTTTTCGAAGGGGTCAAAACTTATCAAACTTTTTTTTATGCGTGAATTGACAATTATAAAATAAAAAAAAATTGATTCTCTTAAAAGAAATTTACTTGAAATTCTTAAGTCCGAAGAGGATAGAAATTTAGTATTTTTATCAAATTCAGTTGAACAATACTTAAACATTAAATTCACTTGAAAAATACTTAAGTTATTCGTGCCGACAACATATTGTAAAAATAAATAAATTATAGAAACGACAAAAAGAATATAAAATATAGAGAAATAAACTCCCAACTATGTATTTTTTAATGTGGTGAAAACATCATCTAAGTCTCACATTATAATAATAATCCAATACAATATTAACTCTGGATATAAATTATAATATCAAATACTAACATCTACGGACTAGAATTTATCCATATTTAAATTTCATCCATACCTATATAAAATATAGATATTGCAGTATTACTTATGCAATATATTTAAAACAAATGAGTTTTAATCAATGTTTTTTCCTCCTTCTCCCTTCACCCGCAAACCAGACAGAAGTAACAACTCCAATCTCCTAGATCTTGCAGTCCAACAAACTCCAAAAACCCCTTCAGATTCAATCCTCAGAACCTCAAATCTCAAAACAATGCCATCCTTCTTCTCTCTCGCTTCCTAACCCTCAATGACACCAAAGAAAAACTTCATCCCTCTCCTCCTCCTCCTATCTCTCTCCGCCCTCTTCGTCTTCTCTCTCTACCCCTCCTCACCTCCTCTCTCTCAATCTTCCCCAAACTTCACAACCGTATACACCCAGAACCTTAATTCACCGAATTTCACTCTCATCATCAAGGTTCTCACCTTTGATCGCCTAGCCTCTCTCTCTCGCTGTCTCCACTCTCTCTCCAACGCTCATTACGACAACAACAAAGTCAATCTCCACATCTTCATTGACCACTTCAAAGTTCTAGAAAACGGTTCTGTGAATCTGGATGAAAAACTGAATGAATCGCGCCGAATTTTGAATTTTGTTGATGGGTTTTCGTGGAAATACGGGGAGAAGTTAGTGCATTATCGGACTTCGAATGTTGGGCTGCAGGCTCAGTGGTTGGAGGCATGGTGGCCGAGCTCGGATGACGAGTTTGCTTTCGTTGTGGAAGATGATTTGGAGGTTTCGCCTTTGTATTATAGGTTTTTAAGGGGATTGATTTTGAATTATTACTACAATGCTTCGAATTTTAGGCCTTGGATTTACGGGGCATCCCTGCAGCGACCAAGGTTTGTGCCAGGTATTATTTACTAGTTTCGTTTTGATCCTATATTTTCTGTCCGGTTGCTGAGCAAATGTATTATATTTGAGGTTTTGCACATTTAGCTTTTAATCATTTGGGACCCTGACAAAACTACAACTTACATTTCAAGTTGGGTCCATATTTATCAATTGTGCTGGGTCAGAAGTGCAAACTAGGCCAGACTGAGTACCAAGTAATCAAAGAAATCAATGGTATAGATTGAATTTGAGGATTTAACAATAACTTATTGTGAGGAAGCAAACTAAACAGCGAAATGACACACAAAATTGATGAAGTACTCTTCAGAACACAAAAATAGGCCAGACAAGCTGCACAAACTTCAATTACGGAAACAAACTGGCTGCTATATACAGAGAGAGCAGCAGACATTCTTAAAAAGTGATGTTTTCTATATCTCTAACTACCATTCGCCCTCGCAATGTGACATGTTAGTCTTTCCAACTAAAAGAACCTAGTTTCCAGCTTTTGAGGAATCTTAAATACCACAATTTAATGGAGTCTTACTCTGTCATATGCTTTAGCCAAAATAGAGACCACAAGCAATCTAGTGAGTCAGTTTTTAGGTACATAGAAGACAACCCAGTTGTGATGTATGGATGAGTTATTTAAGGATACGTAAGAATCTAGTTACTTGCCCCCAAAGAAAAGAATATGTAAGAATTTAGTCTATTAAGATTAATATTTTTTTTGTCTTCTGAAGAACAAACTACAAAATAAAACTATTAGTTTTTGTTGTCTTTTGAAGAACAGGTTACTTTGTGGTCTGCCTGCGGACCCATTGACATGTTACACCCTTGATTGTAAGAACACCTGAGCCTTTTATGCTTTCTTCCTTCAGTCAATGTCTCCTAATCAGCTAACAAGCCATACCAGGGATTTGGTGCTAGATTTTTTGAATGTCATAATCTTTTAGAGACCATTTAATTGCAAGTGCATGCATTCTCATTACATAAGGAATGGGCATAGTTTGACTTAGACTTCACTTCTGTCTATTTGGGGGCATGAATAAACTTTTCAGGGCTCACTTGGGATCCAGGCAATAATTCTTACGAGTTAATTACATACCTATTTGATGCAACACGAGCAGGCCTTGTGCTGAACTTAGGTTAATGAAGGCTTGTGAGTTTATTGTTATATGGGTTAGAAGAGTGGTGGTAGGCATTGGAAATGAGAATTTGGCTGGATTCGACTTGGTCTTAAAAATGGTGGGTTGCAATACTCTCAGAACTTTCATGGTTAAGGTTGCAGGAATTATAAACAACAACTAATAACAGTGTTTTAAGTGTTACTTTGTACATGTTTGTGATAAATTTTATTAATAATGGATAAAAGGTGAAGAGAAAGTTTGGGGTTGGGGTCTTTAGTTAGATACAGGGTATCCTAATTCTTGAGCTAGTCACCAAAAAAAAAACAGTTCAGTGCACAAAGCTCTCCCCAATGACAGGAGGTAATCATTAAGTGTTGTCAAGTCAGTACTTCTAATAATATTTCAGATTCTTAATTTGCTTGTATATCTATGTATTATGCATGTATCTTTTACATTTTTCTTGATAAATAACTTACCTTTCACTGTTCCTGAATTCAATTCCTGGCTTGGTTAGTTGGTTTTTTTTTCACTTCCACCTTATAAATTATGTTGCAAATAAGAATAAAAATGTAGACTTTTCATGTACTTCTTGTTGTTGGATGTATTGCTTTTTTATACTCCATTATTCGGATAAGAACATTTTTTTGATTCCTACAAAGATGAAGCTAAGAACATTTTTTTTATTTGCAGGAGCCAAGATAAACTTTCTAAAGTTGTAAAAAATAACTATATGATTAGTCTACGTCTTCTAATTTATTAAAAATAAATTTCTAGATAATCTATAAAGGACGAATATAGATACGGATATAGTGATATGACAAAATCTAAAAAAGTAAGATATGGATTCGACAATGATACATCTGTAGTAAAAATATATTTCATATTTTTACTATTATCAATCGACTTAAAAATTATATATTTGATAATTCTTTTAACATAATAAGCAACTTTTGCCAAAAAAAAAAAATTGTTCCAAAAAAGTACATATTGTAGCATTATGGTATATTCACAACGTTAATGGACTAATTAAAGGAATCAAAACTAATTTTTACTTAGAAGTATTTGTTGCTAAGGTTACGATTAACTAGAATCATTTTATGCTCTTTTGACATGTAACAATAGAAAATACTTAAAAAAAATTCGTATCTTCAAAGTCGTGAATTTTTATTAATGTATTGTATGATACGTGAATTCAAAATGAGACATCAAAGATTAAATTCAAACATTATATATATTGAGGCTTTGGTGATAAATGGAGGAGTTGGTTGTCGGGATGTTTTCTATGAATTTCTCCATTTTGCTTAATGAAAATTCTAGGGTAAATTTAAGGCTTCTAAAGGGTTGAGACAGGGCGATCCCTTCTCTCCTTTTCTCTTTAATGTAATGGTGGATGGTTTAAGTAGTTTAGTGAGTGAGGCTAAGAGATATAATTTGATGGAATGTTTTATGGTAGGCAGGAATAGGATACTGGGGACACATTTGTAGTTTATCGATGATACAATATTTTTTTTTACAAGGATAAAATAGCTAATGGAAAAAATATTAGATGATTGGAAGAGTGCTTTTATTTCTAGAGGGGGAAGATTAACTCTATTGTTGTTTGTTTTAAATAGTATCCCCACATATTTCTTATTCTTATTTAAGATGCTTGGAAAAATTGTTAAGAAAATTGAGAAGATGAAGAGAGATTTTTTGTGTGAAGATAATGATGAGGGAAAGAAAGATCATTTGATAGGGTGGGGAGATTGTTTCTAGGACTCGGGATAAATTTGGTATTTCAATTGAGAATTTGAAGCAAGAAATATTGTTCTAGTTGGCAAGTGGCTTTGGAGATTTCCATTAGGGCAAAGCTCTCTGTGACATTTAGTTATCAAGAACAAATATGGATTATATGTCAATGTATGGATTTGAGTAGGGTTGAAGGGGAATGTTTTCGAAGTCTATGAAAATTTATTTCTCAGAAATTGACAAGGTTTTCTCAAAATGTTCGGGCTATGGTTGGTAATAAGGGTAAGAATTCATTTTTCGGAGGATTTATGGGTGGGGGAGCATCCTTTGTTTTGTTTGTTTCCTCGTCTTTATTATGTTTCTTGTTATCATGATGTATCCATTGCTTCAATCTTATGATCATCCATATTCGTGGGATTTTAGTTTTCGTAGAAGTCTTCATGATATGGAAATGGGGGAGTTTATTTCTTTGATTGATGTCACTTAATGTATTTGAGAGTAACAAGGGATACAAACTAAATGTAGAGCCCCGTATATATAGCTAATGAAAGTTTACAATAAGGATAAAAAAAGGTAAAACAAAATAAACCCTAATAAATTAGGTTGTTATATCTCCAACACTCCCCCTCAAGGTAGGCGCAAAAATATCAACGAAGCCAAGCTTGACAACGGAGTCCTGAAGAATGGATAGAGTGATATGTTTGGTAAACACATCTGCAACCTGATCACTGGTCCCCACGAACGATGGGGGGACAATACTACTGCTAACTTTCTCCTGAAGGAAGTGAACATCGATCTCTATATGTTTCGTCCTCTCGTGTAATACAGAGTCAGAAGCGAGCTGAATAGCAGATTGATTATCACAATATAATATAGATGAAGAAATCACTGGAAATTCCAACTCGCCAAGAATCGATCATAGTCAGATAATCTCACATGTACTAAGTGCTAGTGCCCGATGCTCTGCCTCTGCTGATGAGCGAGAGACAATTGACTGCTTCTTGCTCTTCCAAGAGATAAGATGAATCCCTCGAAAAGCACATAAGCTCGTAGTCGATCAACCGTCACATGCTCTCCCATAATCTGAATCTGAATCTGAATAATAGGCTAGAGAACCAATCTGAGATCTTGATGCATAGAACAACCAAAATCCAGGACAAGACTTGAGGTACCGAAGAATATGATAAATTGCATCAAGATGAGGCTGACATGGTCTATGCTTGAACTGACATGGGGTACCTTGACGGCACTGGGCCGAGCGTTGTCAACCCCTATACCTAGTGGAAGTACTAACAAATGTCTCAACGGTAGGAGTCTCAACTCCCTCAGTAGTAGTCATATCATCATAATACTATGACACTCATGACAGAAAAACAACTCTAAGATAAATAGAGGGACAAAATAAGGGAGAATAATATACCTTCAGTCGAACAGTAACGACAGATGAAGGTCCAGAAAGCTCCCAAATAATCAAGGTCACGGTGCTCAGAAATCCAATAAAGATAAATAAGTAATCTACTGCATCAAAAATAGATCACCGGAGAAGAGGATTCATTCCCTCCTAAAAAAGTCCTAGGACAAAGCCACAACGGAAATTGCGACCCAGTGGGCTGGACAATGACCCAGCAGTAGGATTTCAGTTTTACTGGGTTGCTGGGCTGATTTAATATGTCTTTTGATTTATTGGGTTGGATCTGAGGTGGTCTAGTATTATTATTATATGGGCAGTTGGTATGGGCAGTGGAGTGGTTGGGTTTGGTGTATTGGGTCGGTGGAGTTTCTGGGTTCGTTTGGTGTTAGCTGGGGTTGGGCTGGTATGTGAGGGCTGTCGGTGTTTTGTTGGTGTTGGGTTGTTTCAGTGGAAGGCAGAGGTTGTTTCGGTGGAGGGCTGGTATGTGGGTTTGAGTTCGTTCGTCAGTGGAGTGGGTTTGTGGTAGTATGTCAGTGGATTTGGGAAATATCAAAGCAGGTTGCAGTTTGTGGGATTGGTGGATTTGGGCAGTATGCAGTCACGGTGGATTTGTGTTGCTGAATTGGGCAGCTGGGTTGGTGGGTTTGTGTTGCTGAACTGGAGCAGTCGCGGTGGCTGGTGGCAGTGTGGTGGCTGCAATGGGAAGGAGGGGCTAGGGTTAGGGTTAGGGCTGTGGCTCTGATACCAACTTGATGTATTTGAGAGTAACAAGGGATACAAACTAAATGTAGAGCCCTGTATATATAGCTAATGAAAGTTTACAATAAGGATAAAAAAGGTAAAACAAAATAAACCCTAATAAACTAGGTTGTTATATCTCCAACAATGTCCTTAATTATTATTTTTTTAGTCAAGAGTCTATTGATAAGAGGAAATGGGTTTGTGAGTCGTCCGGGGTGTTTCTTGTTAGTCTTTTTTAGGTTCTATTATTGATGATTCTTCATGTCATTTCTTTTTGCCTGCTATCATGATTTGGAATTTTGGATAGCCAAAGTACCCATTATGGTGCAAGTTTTTGCATACATGGTAAGATTAATACCAATGATAAACTTCAGAAAAAGAGATCTACAACTTGTCTTTACCCTCAATGGTGTGTGATGTGTAAAAGTGATTTGAAAGCATTGATCATTTATTCTTATATTGTCCTATTACTGGTTATTTATGATGTAAGTTGTTTACTTGCGTCGGTTTGAATTGGGTGTCTCCTTTGTCATCTAGTTCATTGTTTATTGAAGATTTGAAAGGCTTTGGTCGGAGAGAAAAAGGAGTGACTTTGTGAAATTGATCATTTAGAAAGAAAGAAAGAAATGTAAGAATCTTCAAAGATAGAAGTGAGGATGTGGTTGAATTATTTGTTTAGTATTTTGGCAAGATAGAAAGCTTATTGTGAATGATTATATTTTTTCTTTTTCCTTGGTCTTTTTGTCTATTGGCTGGATTCCTTATCCAACCTTCTATATGTTTTTTGCAAGCTTTTATTAATAAAATGCTTCTGTTTCCTATCAATATTACTCCAATATATATTTGCTCCGATACAAAAGTATTCGTGAAATATTCAAAATATTGTATTATTATCGGATACATCGGAGAAGTATCCAATATGTATCGTCGAGTATCTCATGAGCAGGTAACTCGACGAAGTATCTGTGTTTCATAGTGGATAATGTTATTTTTACACCAGTACCAATTTAACTAAATGTGGTGGGAAAGAGACTGTTTTTACTCATAGATGGACCTTCTGATTAATTATGGGCGAGACCTAAAAGGAAAATTTCATATTCCTACAGTAATTTTTCTACTTTTGGGGTGTGTTGGGGGAGGACCTAATATTGTCAGGGTTATAGCCAAAACATAACATAAAACAAAAGAACATGCCAGATATTTTTTAAAAAATTTTGATCTGCTCACAGTCCAATTGATTAATTGGGTTCCGGAATACTGACTGCAGGTAAACATGGAAACAAAATGCAATTAGATAGTGGAACTCGCCTTTTCTTGTATCCTCTGGTTGGCACTTGGGGTCAGCTTTTGTTTCCAAGACCCTGGAAGGAGTTCCGTTTGTGGTATGACACCCACAAGGCGAAGGGCATGAAGCCATTTCTCGAGGGGATGGTAACGTATTTTACCACTATACACTTCATGGCTCTCCCTTATGGTTTGTCTTTTCATGATTTTAGATGCAGTATATTAGTTATATCTTACGTACAAATCAAATGGGTATGTAGGTGACAACAGGATGGTACAAAAAACTGGGGGAGAGAATATGGACTCCTTGGTTCATTAAGTTTATCCATACGCATGGGTATTTCAATATATATACCAATTTTTTACGCGAACGAGCCCTCAGTGTCTCTCATAGGGATGCTGGTGTTAACTATGGGAAAACAGCAGGGCCTGACTCATACTTATTGGAAGAAAATGCTCTTGATTTTAACCTTTTGGAGATGCAGTCTTTGAGTAGTCTGAAGTGCTATGATTTCTGTTTCAGAGAAGTACTTCCTGATAGAGTGGTGAGGAGTTTCGATGATCTTGGATACGTCCTTCACTCTGTGCAGAAACTAGAGACTATTGTACTTGTAAGCTTGTATAGGGCATCAGAGGCAGTGACAAGGAACTTACTCTGCCAGTTTGAGAGGCTAAATATTTGGAACTTCATTTTTATGGGCCCAAAATCTGATTTTTTATTTGATCTTGCGAGAAGGGGGCATCCTATGATTGACGTGGATCAATTTTCAGACAGTATTAAAGCTTACAATTCAATAAGAGTTCAAGAATTCAGTGCAGAACTGATCAAGGAGATTTTTGTGAAGGCCTATGTGGTTAAGAAATGCTTGGAGCTCGGGTATAGTACGTGGGTCCTGGATGGAAACTTTCTTCCAGTTACCAGTGATTCATTAGTCGATTTCTTTGGCCCCAAGTACAATTTCTACGTTGGGACAAACTCTACCTTTCTTTTTGTCAGGAGCTCATCTTCTGCTTTGAAAACTTGGGTTGACGATTTTACATACAAGGTTGCTTTGATGGCAAGTTCTTTGATAACTAAAGAATCAGTTTCCATGGAGGGCAGTAATTTTGCATATGTAGTATCAAAGACACTAGAACGGTTTAGTGTGAAATTCACCTGGGTTGATGGGATGAGCTTTGGCGCAAACATCAATGCCCTTGATGTTAATCAAACCTCTTTGGGGAATGGAAAGAAGATTGCCTTCTGGTCTTCTGAGATACGATTGAATTCAATACAAAAACGGCTTGATGAGTTAGGTATTTGGGCTTTGGATGCTGACTCTTCATGTATTGCAGTCATTTGTCACCCTTCATAGCATTTGATTGTGAATTTTTATCCTCTCTGATCAATGGTTTATTGTTTAACATTATAATGGTTTTGATCCTGAACATCACCCCAATATCAGATTTCCTGGGGTTTCAGCTGTTCTGTGATTGATGGTTGACCCTTGAAGATTCAACTTTTCATGGCAACCAAAAGGGGTGAAAATGTCCTGCTTTCCTTGTCTTAATGGTAGAGGAAGCTAGTATAAAGAGTGGGAAGGCAAGGGTGCAAAAGGAATTTGAGGACATGGCTACAACTGCAACACTCCAGAGGTGCCAACTGCATCCCAGCTTGTCCAAGCTTCGGTTTTTGGACTCAGTAATGGGAAGCATTAAGCCTTTCCCCAGCAGATCTTTACATTCTGGGCCATCTGATCATGCAGTAAATTCTCTCGCCTCATTAGTTGCCTGTTGCACTACAAATCACAATGGCCTCAAAATCTGAATATGTGTAGCTTTTTGTATGAGTTAGAATATAAGCTTTTTATATTTCAATTTAACTAAAAATGGGAGTACTGTTTTTCCCCTCATCATTTGCTAACATTCAGACAATCCCATCCAATCTATACACATCCAGCCGACTGTAATCATATCCAACTGCAATCCCTTTCATCCTTTGTTAGTATGTATTCTGGGGATATTGTGGTTGCTGTATGTTTTTTATGCGGGGAAACAAACATGGTTCAATGTCCCAGGCAAGGGTGGAGAATCAACTAGTACATAATGAGAACTTTTGATCAGAGTGTTTCCTTAAGTGACATTCAAACAGTAAAATTCTGACCAATTGGAAAAAATTTAGTAGTTGTCTCCTGTAATTTTTATATTTGTGGATGTATTTATTATTATTGTAATTGTTTTTACCAATGTTGTGGTATCGAAAAAAATAGTAAAAATAATTATTGCAAAAGTGGTAAATATAAAAAAAAAATGGTAAAAATAGTTATCACAAGAGTAATAAAAACACCTATAATAGCGATAAAACACCGATAAAAGTTCTAAATTATCTGCAAAAGGGATAATTTATTTATTTATTTTGGTATAAAAATTCCCACCATCATGAATCAAGCTGAATACCATTTTAGCAAAAGAACATTCAAGAATGATTGATCTTATTTTCTTGGTCAACACCTCAACTAGCATTCTGAGAGCCCGATGATATTCATGCCATGGTTACTTTGCCTTCCTCAATCGCCTCTCGATGGAAGTGCCCAAATTTTGGCAAAAAATATAACTTAAAACAGGTTCGTCAAGCCATGGACATCGAATCAATGGCCTCCAACAACAAAAGAATGCACCTGAACCTGATCATCAATTTGAACCCAACTGCACCCAGGATTCTTCTGCACTCCCTTTAACTTCATGAATTCTCTAATCTTATCTGCCTCATCCCACCTCCCTGCTTCTGCATACATGTTTGAAAGAAGTGTGTAATACCCAGAGTTTTCCGGCTTCAGCTTAAATAGATGCTCAGCTGCCCAACAACCTAAATCTATATTCCCGTGTAATCGACACGCCCCAAGGAGAGAACCCCATAAATTGGCATCCGCTTCAACTGGCAATCTTTTGATGAGCTCTACTGCTTCTTCCATAAGTCCAGCTCGGCCAAAAAGATCAACCATACATGCATAGTGCATTTTTGTGGGTTTAATATCCCCAACAAGCATGTCATCAAGATATTTCCTTCCTTTCTCAAGTAATCCTCCATGACTACAAGCTGACAGAACAGCAATATAAGAAACTGAGTCGTATTTCACGCCGTCCTCCCTCATGGCTTCGAAGAGATTGATTGTGGTATCCAATTCACCTAGCATAGCAAAACCCATGATCATAGTATTCCATGAAGCTATATCCTTGTCTGGGATCCGATCAAAAATATTCCTAGCAAGGTCAATGCATCCACATTTGGTATAAAGGTCCAAGAGTGAGTTTGCAACAAAGAGATGAGTATGAAAAAGCTTCCTCACTACATATCCATGAATCTCCTTTCCTTGCTTGATTGCTGAAATATTTGCACAAGCTGAGAGAACTCCCACAAAGGAAACAGTATCATGATTCATTCCCGCCAGCCTCATTTCTGAAAATAAAGTAAAAGATTCTGAGGAATCACTAGCTTGGGAATAGCCCACAATTAGGATATTGTACGACACTTCATCTTTAAGTGAGATGTTAAATATATTTTGGGCAAGGTTTAGGCACCCACACTTCGCATACATGTCTGTCAAAGCATTTGACACGAATAAATCAAAGGCAGACCCTGTCCTGATAGACCTGGCATGTATTTCTTTTCCAGGGCGAAGAAAGCCCATTCGTGCACAAGCCGGAAGAACATTTGTGAAAGTGAGAGAGTTAGGAATTTCACCATGAACTTGCATTTCTCTGACAAGTCCTATCGCCGCCAATTCACTCCTATTTTGAGCAAAGTTAGCAACCATGGCATTCCATGAGACCACATTTCTTGTGTCCATCTGGAAAAATATATTTGATGCTTCATTTGAGTGTCCTGATTTCGCATACATATCCATTAAAGAATTGGCAATGAAAATATCGGATTTCATACCCATTCTGATGCTGTAACAATGAAGTTCCTTTCCTGCAGCAAAACATTCTAGTTCAACCAACACTGGTAGCATACTAGAAATGGTAACAGGGTTTGGTTTTACTCCCACATCAATCATTAATGTAAACATATCTAAGGCATCTTTATGACACCCTCTATAAGCCAAACTAACAATAATAGCATTCCAAGAAACATCATTCTTCTCAACCATTTCATCAAAAACTCGCTTTGACGCCATCACATTCCCACATTTTCCATAAGCATCAACCAGAGCATTACCAGCAGTGACATGACAATCAAAACCTACCTTTACAACATAACAATGAACCCTACTAGTCATCACCTCATCCTCAAGTCCCGCACAGACCGGCAAAACGCTCACAATACTAACTACATTCGGCTTAAAGCCAGATCTCAACTTCATCTCTTGAAACAAATCAAGCGTTTTTGCATAACACCCATTGACGGAAAACACTCCTATCATCGTATTCCACGACACAACGTCTCTTTCAACCATTTCATCAAACACCATATCTACATCACTCAGACCACCACACCCACCGTAGAAACACAAAAGGGTATTACTCACGAAAACATCTTTATCAAAACCCAGCTTGAACAACAATCCATGAACCTCCATACCCTTCTCAACCTCCGAATAATCCGAACAAGCCTTGAGAACAAAAGGGAACGTATGTCCATCGGGCTTAACACCATCCCGCACCATTCGATTGTATGTTTTGAACCCATCATGGACTCCAGCAATGGTGTGAGCTCGTGTGAGAGTGTTCCACAAGAATGCAGTGCGACAATACGGAACTGTTTTTTCGAAGAGAACGAGAGAAGCTATTGGGTCTCCAAAGGTGGCGTAGCGAAGAATGAGAGCAGCAGAGATAGAGACACTACGTGGAAGAAGACCAGTGAGGATGGCGATTGCATGGGTCTGTTGGGTTTGTTGGAGGGACTGTGTGGAGGAACAGAATGGGAGGATAGTGGGGTGAGTGTGAGGGGGTGACGAGAGATGAGTCCATAGTGGTGTTGTGGTGGTGGTGGTGGAGATTGAGAGAGAGAAGTGTTGAGTGTGAGTTTGTTTGAGTTTGAATGAGAGTTTGGGGGGGAGGCGAAGAGTGTGAGCATTTCTGAACATAGAAAGACAACAAAGCCTTGTTTCAAAACACCGTCGCTGGGTTTTGGGGTGGCGACTGGCGGAGAAACGGCGGAGGATGGCCTCCGGCGAACTGATGACTCAACGTAACTTTCAAATCGGGAAAGACTAAAGTATCGAGAATTGCTACCTCAATTTTATCTCCTTTTTTTATCTTTTAAACTTGTTTGGTTAATTCTGCTGTCTAATTTTAATTTTTAATATTTTAATTAGATTATTTTGATATTTGAAATATTACATATATTTTAATATGGTCTCTCAAACAGATAACGTCCAAATTATTAACGATTTTTTATTATAAACTTGTCACATGATATTTAAATATGAATAAAAAATAATTTTGGTTAAATAATTATCGAAATTATACATTTTGATTATGAACTAAATTTTAATCAAAAATTACTCATATTACACATTTTTTGTTAAAAGCTACCCAAATTTTGTTTATGAGCTATCAAAATTATATTTTGTCCATATTTAAATATTACGTAATAAATTTATAATAAACAAATCGTTAGCAATCTGGATGTTGTCTGTTTGAAGGATTATATAGAAATATATTTAATATGTCAGAGATCAAAATGATGCAATTAAAACATTAGAGATCAAAATAAAATAAATCCCATACTTTGGGGACATCTAGTGTAATTAATCCTAATTGTTTTAATTTAGTTTTTCAATTATCAATTTCGTTCTGACAAAAAATTAAACTACCAATTTCGTCTCAATTAAATTCTTTCATCTATTTTTGCCATTAGATCAATCAAAAACCAGCCCAATTTGATAAATTTCAAGTGTTAAATCATATGTTTCTATTTTGATTTAACGGTAGAAATGAACAAAAGGATTATGTTGAGACAAAATTAATAATTAAGGGATTAAATCATGACAATTGAAAATTTAGAGATCAAATTAAAACCAGCAAGAAAGTTTAGGACCAACTATAATATTTACCCCTAAATTCAAATTATAAGTTTTTAAAATTAAGTTACAAATTGTAAAATGTATAATCAACTTTAAAATGTTGTAATTGATCATAAAAATTATAACTTTTATGTTTAAGTTATAAATTTTAAAATTTAAGTTACAACTCCTAAAAAAATTACATTTGTTTAAGAAAATTCATGATCGAACATATCTTTTAATTTTACCTTTACCAAATGTAACATTACCATTAAAAGTGGTAATTCTCGATATGGTATCTAATTGATAACTCAATGTCACTTTCAAATTGGGAACGTTTTGTTAGTTATAATTTGTATACAGTATGATTGATTTTAAAATGTTTGATCAACATAAAAATTATAATTTTTAAAGTTAAGTTATAACTCATAAAATAAAATTTATAATTGTTTAAGAAAATTTATGATCAATCATAAAATTTCTCAAATAATTATAATTTTATCTTTAAAACTTACAATTGGATCAGTAAAAAGGGTCATTTTTAATATGGTACCGAATTTTTTTCCGACATCATAGAATTACCCTTTTAAATTTGATCTATTTGTAAAATTGAATAGACTAGGGGTACCATTATTATAATATAAAAAATTACAACTTAATTCAGTGAAATTTTGGCAAAATAAATTTCATCGTTTTAGTGGTACATCTCGTTTAGTCATAATAAATTTTTTTTAGTTCTTATTTACTTGCAAATTTCCATAGAGAGACTTCTTAGGTACCAAAGTCTTACCATGTAAATTTTATTTAATCTATGAATGAATTTTTGCAAGTCTAACTAAATGGAATGGCGGAGGAATCAATTTCATCGAAATTATAAAATTATTCACCATTAAATTCGTTAAGAATACATCCAAACTCATTAAATTAATGTCTAACGAGTTAAACTTGTTAATCATCCAAATTTATTAAGAATACATCCAAACTCATTAAATTCGTACCAGGTTCTTATCGATTTCACGAGTCGTGTCTTAGATTGCTAGACCTAATTAACCCACAAAAACCAACAGTTTGGTTTGATGTTGTTCCAGCAAATTCTTTTGAGAGCCCAGCCACAAAAGGTGGACTTTAAAACACCACACCCCCTGGGTTTGCTCAACTCAAGCCTACATATGTGGACTTTAACCCACTCCAATCTTCAGATCTTCACCATGAGAGCCTCTAAAATTTGGAAAAACATATCCAACCAAACAACGAATTTAAAGGCCTATTGGACTATTTAGGCAAATTTCAGCCTCCAAATCCACCCAACCCCACAAAACAAACTGGCCCCAGATGGAAAACCTGGAGGAGTTGAGCATCATACACACTCAAACCCCCAATATACCAAAGACGCAAAAAGAATTAATAAAAGCAGAGACTAATAAAAATCCCCTAGCACAACAGTTCCACAAACACCTACTAAGTGCAAACTCCAACGCATAAAGAACTTCACAAAAAAAAAAAAAACATAAAAGAACCGAACCCAGCTACTTCACAAAATGGATACCTTGCAATCTCTTACGATACTTCTGAGGCAAATAACAGTGGCACAACAACAGTATGGTAGAATCCAATAACCCATACTCCATCCAAGTGCGGAGTAAAAAAAGCCTATCGAGATATGGAGAAAACCACCCATGATTATGTCAAGTAAAAAAGCCAATGGATAATAAAATATAAAACCAAACAATCAACAGAGATAAGAAGGGGGGAAATAGTGTGAAACCAGACAATTGTACACCAAGCAGCTATTCACGTAAGCAGAAAGTGCACATCCAGGTACCAACACAGGTTATTTGAATTTTAAATAGTGTGACCACGCAAGCGTTTTAACAACCACATTTTCCTTAACCTCTCATCCAATTTTAAGAACATCTTGGCCCTCTTTTCATCAAAAGAAAGAAACTCACATGCCTCAATAATAAGATCGTCATCAAAGCCAGGAATGTTCTGCACCATCTCAAACAGTTCATCCAAGCACACAGATTGGTTGCTCCCTGTCAAAGCATCAGCTATCCTACCAATATTTGCTGCAATAGCGTTCATCATTTCCACCATCACATCACTGTTACGCCTCTTCTTAGACGGCTGTTTAGAACGTGATAATGAAGGTCTAGTTCTTGTCCGATGAGATGAACCTTGCGTGCTCTCACTGGTATTTTCCTGGTTCATCTCCCCACCACCCAGCATGATGTGCAACGGAGTTTCTATCTGTTCATTGTTGGAAGCTGGATTAACACCACTTTTGGCACCAGTTCCAGAGCAGCATCCACTTGCATAATTGTTGTCAAAGATGACACGCAACTCCTCATAATTCTCAATGGATCGTCCCCTCAGAAATCTCACATTAGGATGTATCTGTGAAATACATACTAGTTAAATTTAGGCATGTGCAATCGAAGAAATATGGGATGCATTTGCAACAGCTTTTAAGACATCATTATATGCTACGCCAAAATATCTCTACTAAGATAGAGTTGCATTTATGGGCAAAGATAGAGTTACTAACTTAGTCCAGTTGGCGCCACAAGATATTGGTTGCTGTGATCATATACTGTCTATTGAGGACCAGGATGCTATATGAAATTATGTTCCTGCTGAGTCTAAGGCTATTGTGACTGTAGCTACAAATTGCTATGAAATTGATAGGACTAGGTTGATACCTGAGTTGTGGAGGGATAAGGATGAGAATAAGGATGGGAATGATGAGTTTTTACTGTCTGATGATGAAAAATTGTCCATCTTGAAAAATTTATTGGAAAAAATGGATTTATCATTAGTTCACAATAGAAAGAAAAGTAGGAAAAAAGGTGAAGGGAGAAGTGTGGGAAAACCAAAAGTGGTTCGGGAACTTGGGAATCTAAAGTATGCAATAAATTATGATGGAGTGATATATAGGAAGGAAGACAAAGGTGTTGATGGTTCTAGATGAAGATTATCAGTTGGAACGTCAGAGGTATTGGGTCGAAAATGAAAAGTAGTTCAATTAAGGAGTTGATTGTAAAGGAATGTCAAAATGTGGCGACTTTACAAGAATCCAAGGAGGTTGTTGATAGGAGATTGGTTAAAGGTGCATGGGACTATAGGTTTAGGAATTGGGTTTATTTACCATCTTGCAAGACGCCAGGGGGAATAATGATAACATGGGATGAGAGGTCAATAACTGTGAAGGAATCAAAAGAGGAGGAATTCACAATTTCTGTTAGAATTAAGAGTATGGATGGAGGAGAGTGGTGGTTAACTGGGGTGTATGGTCCAAATTGTCCTAGGGAAAGGAAAAAGGTTGTGGGAGGAATTGGCAAACTTGTTTGGTCTTTGTAGTGCTCATTAGGGTGTTAGTGGTGATTTCAAATGTGATTAGATACATTTCTAAATTGAATGCAAAGAGAGTGATGAGGAGTATAAGGGATTTTGACTCTTTCATGAGGGAAACAAGCTTGAGAGACCCTACTTTGACTAATGGTACCTTTACATGGTCAAATTTTAAGGAAAATCTAGTTCATTACTGGTTGGATAGGTTCCTTTCCTCTGCCGAGGGGGAGAATTGTTTTTTGGGAGTTAGAAAGGAGGTTCTTAATAGGGTTGTTTCGGATCATTGTCCTATTGCTCTTGATACTTCTGTGGTTAGATGTGGTCCTTGCCCTTTTAGGTTGGAGAATATGTGGTTAGAACATCATGATTTAAAGTGCAAGTTTAGGTAGTAGTGGGGGGATAGAAATATTCAAGGGTGGGAGAGTTTCAAATTTATGAAAAAATTGGAGTTGGTAAAACAAAAGGCAAAAAGATGGAATAAGGAGATATTTGGTGATCTTAGGATAACAAAGGGTTTAATCATGGGGATAATTAGTGAGATTGATAGGATGTTAGAGGGAGAGGGGTTAGATGACACGTTGAGAAAAAAGATGTGGGATCTTTGAAATAGGTTTGAGTAGGTTGTGTTTAAAAAGGAAGTGAGTTGGAGATAAAAAGCAAGGGTGAATTGGATAAAAATAGATGATCATAATTCAAAGCCCTTTCATAGAGTGGCAAATGGAAGGAGTAAAAAGAAATTCATTATAAATTGGAACTTGAAAATGGGGTGATTGTAGAAGATGAAGGAGAGATAGAAAACAAGATTGTTGAGTTCTTTTCTATGTTGTATGCGCCTGAGGAGAGTCATAGGAATAGATTAGAAGGGCTAGAGTGGAGTCCAATTGATAAGAATAGAGTCGGGTGGTTGGAAAGGCCTTTTGAGGAGGATGAAGTAGAACGTGCTATTTTTTAGTGTGGGAGGGATAAGGCCTCTGAGTCGGATGAATTCGACTATGACAGTTTTTTTGGATTGTTGAGATGTGGTCAAGTAGGATTTGATGAAAGTTTTTGTTGAATTATACCATAATGGAGTGGAGAATGCAATAACAAATGCTACTTTTATTTGCCTTTTCCCAAAGGAGGACATTTCCTAGAGAATTAAGGATTTTAGACCAACTAGCCTGGTGTCTAACCTTTATTTTTTGATAAGACACAACAATTTTATTAATTAATCAAAAAAAGTGTTACAAAACCAATCATAGGTGGACAAGTTATCCAACCCAACAAAGGCATCACAATAAAAAATACAATCTGCAAGAAGTTGTCCAACTTGCATTAATGCTAAAAAGAGGAAAATTATCCAACTCTTTAATCGCTGGTGCCCATAATGAAGCCAACAATTGTAACCAATCTCATAAACATTCAACTTCTTCGTTCTTATTTTCAAAAATCCTCGCATTTCTCTCCATCCATGTCACCCAAATGAGAGCAAAAAAACACATTGTCCAAAGGTTTTCCTTTTCAACTTCCTCCCAAACCCCTAAAATCCATACTAACCATAGATGTCGTTGATCTCGGACCACCCAAGAAGTGCCAACAATCTCAAACAATTTATACCATAATGAAAGTGTCAAAGGAAAGTACAAAAAAAAATGATTCACAGCCTCTCCATCACCTCTACACAAAACGCACCATTGCGATGAAAGACAATGCAAAAGTCTTCTTTGAAGCACATCATTGGTATTAATCTTGCCATGAGCAATTACCCATGCACACACTTACACCTTTAAAGGCATTGGCCCTCCAAATCTTCCAAGACGGGTTAAAAAATGGAAGTGAAGAACCACCAATTAAAGATTCAAAATAAGATTTACAAGAAATAATACCCAAAGAATCACTAATCCAAACTCTTTTATCTAAAGAATTTGGAGACAATGAGACATCATGAAGTATGGAAAGAAGTCCCAAAAATTCTAAATACTCCCTATCATTGAGGTTCCTACAAAATCCAAAATCACAAGTAATCGGAATAGAAGAAGAAGAAACTAAAGAATTAATTCATCTACCATGATAACAAGAAAGATGATAAAGATGAGGGAATAAACGAGAAAAAGAAACTTTCCTCTCCAAACACCTCCTAAAACCTTACTTTCAACCCATTTCTCACCATGAACTTGACCCTCTTAGAAAAGTTAGGTAATCCCAGTGAAATGAATTTCCATGGACTCCGAAAGGTATCCCTTTCAATCCCATTGACATCTCACCCATTAACCTATAACCCCATATTTGCTTCTAATAATCGTATGGCACAACGAATCTTGCTTCAAATGAAACCTCCAAAACCATTTTCCTACTAAAGCCACATTCCTCATCAACAAGTTTCCTACCAATAAACCACCCTTTACCTTAGGCCTGGACACAATCCCTCATTTAATCAAATTATTTTTTTTCCTTCCCCACATCCCTCCCATAGAAAATCTCTCATCATCCCTTCAATCTTCTTTGCCACCAAGCAAGGCATTTTAAAGAGAGAAAAAATAGATAGGGATACTAGCAAACAAAAACTGCACTAACATTAACCCATCCCCCCTTAGTGATAAAATCATTGCAAAGGTGTTATCAACTGAGGTTAAGAGAGGTTCTTAGTGAGACTACCTCGAATCATAAGGGTGCATTTGTCAAAGAAAGACAAATTTTAGATGTAGCCAATGAGGTGGTGGAGAACTATAGGTTAAGGGGCAAGGAGGGTGTTGTTTTAAAAATTAATTTTGAAAAAACATAAGACTGTGAATTGGAGTTTTTTAAACAATGTCTTGGAGGTGAAAGATTGGATCGAAGTGGAAAAGATGGATTAATGAGTGTTTGCAATCTATGAATTTCTCTACTATGATGATGGCAAGCCCTGGAGACAGTTTAAGGCATCTAGAGATTTGAGACAAGGCGATCTATTATCCAATTTTCTCTTTATTTTAATGGTTGATTAGTTGAGTAGGATAATAAAGAAAGCAGAAAGATATAATCTTGCTAAAGGCTTTGTAATTGGGAGAGATGGAATGTTTGTGTCACATCTATAATTTGTTGATGATACTATCTTTTTCTCAGGGGGTGATGAGGAGAAATTCATTAATTTCAAAAACATAGTGGAGGTATTTGGGTGGGTATCTAAGTTAAGGGTCAATATGGAGAAAAGTTTGATAGTTGGTATCTCTGTAGATTGGCAGGAATGTTGGGATGTGGAGTGGGTGAGTGACCATTAAAGTATTTAGGTCTTCCCTTGGGAAGGAATCCCTTATCTTTGGTATTTTGGGACCCTATTATGGAAAAAGTGAAGAGAAGATTAGATGGATCGAAGAGAGCTATATTTCTATTGGGGTAGGTGAACTTTGGTTCAATCAGTTTTGACTAACTCACCTACTTATTTTCTCTCTCTTTAAGGTGTCAAGGAAGATCGCAATGAGAATTGAGAAAATGACGAGATATTTTGTGGAAAGGAAATGGTGAGGAAAAAAGGATCATTCGGTGAAATGGGAGGTGATTTCAGGAACTAAAGCTAAGGGTGGGCTAGCAACGAAAAATTTGAAGACAAGAAATGTTACTTTAGTTGAGAAATGGCTTTACAGATTCTCGCTAGAACAAAATTCTCTATGGAATTTGGTTTTTAAGAGCAAATATGAATTAAAAGCTAATGGATGGGAGGAGTTGAGAGGGGAACCTATCGATGCCCATGAAAGTTCATTCATCAGGGATTTGCGTGGCATTCTCAATATGTGACATTCATGGTGGGTAATGGAGACAGAGTTTGTTTTTGGGAGGATGTATGGATTGGTTCATTATCTTTTTCTTGCCTTTTTTCACATCTTTATCATTTATCTCGTTTAAATGGGTCTACTATTGCATCGATGTGTCATTCTTCTTATCATTAGAATTTTGGGTTTCGTAGGCATCTTGATGATAGAGATTCTATGGATTCGGTGTCACTGCTCTCTTCGATTAATAACTTTAATGGGTGTATTGAGTCAAATGATAGAAGGAAGTGGATTCTTGAGTCTTCAGGTGTTTTATAATTTTTTTGATATCCTAATTGATGATCCTTTATGCTCTTTGTTTCTTCCATCTACGATGATTTGGAAAACTAAAATGTCCACTAAAGTGCAAGTTTGTGATAGAGTAGTATACTAAAAGCTTGTTTTTTGTAGTGAAATTCGTTTTATTAATTAATAGAAGTTTGTTCTTTCTATTTTATTGAGAATCTATATGGACAAAGTGTTTGCATTATATTTAATATATGGTATGTATGTGTGTCTTATATTTTACATTGTAGATAATCTGGTGTGTAGAGTTACACTTTTGCATAGAAGACCAGATTATCGGATCTTTGTATAATATGAGTATAGGTTCACAATCTTAGATGGAATTGGACACACTATCAGTATGATTGTAATGTAATATTCTTGCATAGTCTGTCTTGATTGTAAAAGACTATATGATGTCTCAGATTATTGCACTAATACACTTTGTGTATTAAACAGACCATGTTGAGGTTATCTTTTATTGATTCAATAAGATAATAATTATCTCATGATTATTATGATTCCTTATAACTCTTAATCCCAAAATATTTAATTGTCACGTGTATATAATGTTTGTCATTTTAATTCATCAAAGAGTGAGATTTATATTGAGTCAATAAGCTCGATGAATTGAAAGACGATGTTATTTGTATGGTAAAAATCAATTATTAAAGAAAACCACGTCCTAATATTTAAATGGGTTGATGAAATCCTCTTGAGCAAACTCATAAGTTTTGTCTATGTCAAACCCTACAGGTCAATTTAATTATCCGACATGACAAATACGTTGAGTGCTAAGGTCTCAAGTAATAAAAGAAGTCAATTAAATATAATTGTTAGTAATTTATTTAATTAATAGACATCTGTAATTTTAAACGTGGGGAGATTATTAAACATATAATAAAGAGATCGAATATAATTTTGAAATAAGACTCAAGAGATCAATAATAAGTTTTTAGTAGACTGACTTATTATTAATTGGCTGTAGGATGTTTGTTCTGAGTTGAATATAAAAATTCTAGGCCCATTGGAAGGCTGGTCCTTATTTCTCCTTAGGATTTCTGTAGTAATCTATATATAGACGTCTAGGCTCTCTAGATCTGCATCAATTCATTACTCACGTCTTGAGAGAGGCTAAAAAAGAGAGCAAAAATTCGGAAGTTCTTGTAGCACACACTACATCCGAATTTTTGGTGTTTGGAGATATACGATAGAAGAACGTTAGGTTCAGCGAGCTACCTTCTGTCTTCTGTTCTCCTCGTTCATGCTGAGACGAGATCAAACCAAAGTAATCTCGAAGGTAAACTCTAATTCCGCTTTGTAGGGTTTTTAAAGAAATTTTTTTTGTATTTGATACATATGCGAGCTATCAATAATTCTTGAGATTTCCGTTCCAACAGTTTGTGCATGGACTATAGCTCATGGTAGGATCAACACCAATGATGTATTTCTGAGAAGGAGACCTTTATGTATTTCTCCGCAATGCTGTGCGATGTATAGATGTGATTGTGAGAGTATTGATCATATTTTCTTGCATTGTCCTATTGCATTATTTTTGTTGCCCAAGTTATTTCATTTGGCAAGCGTTTGTTGGGTGATTCATGAAACTTTCTTTCATGTTGGTGGAGAAATTTGAGTGGTTTGGAAAGCACAAGAAAGGGGTAACACTTCAGAATTGTGCAATTTTTAATTTAGTTGGAGAGAAATTTTAAAATGTTCAAGGACAAATGTGACTTGAAGGAAGGCTTATGGAACCTAATTTATTTCTTGGCTTCGTTGTGGGCTTTAGCTACTAAGGATTTTGAAGGCATTCCGCTCTTCTGTATTGTGGCGAATTGGAGAGCTCATGCGTTCCATAGTAATATTGCATTTCTTTTGTCTTTCCATTTCTTGGTTGGACACCATGTCCCTCCTAAGCTCTTTTGGATGTATTGTTTTCATATTAATAAAATTATTTAGTTTCCTATCAATATATACTAAAATGTATACTATCAATATATATGCATATATACTAAAATGTATACTATCAATATATATACATATATACTAAAATGTTTACTATCAATATGTATACATATATACTAAAATGTTTAAAGCTTCAATGACTCTTGAATAATTCGTTCTGTCATCAAAAAGATTCAGGAAAGGACAAAAACAAAATTGTAGTTAATTCTCCGACCATTTAAGCTACCCATTTGAAATCCCCCGACTAAGTAGAGGATAAGTGCATTTTATAGCTGTCAAAGTTCTTATTTTATATATTAGACATAAGTTAATTAATGTACAGTAATATTATAATTACCCTAATATTACTATGTTGTAAATAATAGAGTATAGGGCAATCTAACATACAGAACTGATTCTCTCTCTCTCTCCCTCTTTCATTATGTGCCATCCTAATATTACTTTTTGCTATTTCAACTATGGCCACTAAATCATCTTAAACTCCATGCTTGAAGATAATTGCATAGCTAAACAAAGCACTAGGGGGACCAAAAAAAAAGATAAAAAGTAAAAGAAAAACACCCATCCTAGATGCTGCTTCCAAACACATCTTAACCAATTTTCAGTACACAAAATGTACCTTGATGTATTCATTCCATGTGGTGTCATTTGCAACAACCATATTTTGTCTCTCATCCCATGTAAATCCTCTATTGGAAAGGAGCTCCTTTATCGTTCCATAAAGTTTCTTCCATGTTTTTACACGCCTCCTAATTTCGTCCATTGTTAAATCAAGTGCGAAATTTTCATTTAAAGCATTAAGAGCAGCTGCATATGCCACTGGCCTAAAATTCCTCTCAAGCTTATTCCCCAGCTTCACTTGCTCAATAAGTTTCTCAGTTAAGCAAAGGTCCATCTCATGAGTCCATAAGCTGCACTTCCCCTTCTCTTTTGCACAATCACTCTGATTTTGATATGCCAATTCGGCCTCCACACTGTTGTCAGCATCACAATACAAGTCAGTTTCAGTATCATTTCCAGAACTTAGAATTGGGTCATCATTACCAATGACAACGCACAAATCATCATAGTTCTCAATGACCCGTCCTTGAAGAAGCCTCACGTTTGGATTTTTCTGTTTGACAAGGGCACAAAATACAAATATTACTCAATAGAAAATATCAGCGCTGTAAACTTCTACATAAGCTACTATTTATCTGTGTAGGGTACCTTAATGTAGCTATGCCATACAGAAGCATCTGCAGTGACCATCTTTCGTGTCTCATCCCATCTA
The DNA here is from genome assembly GCA_963454935.2 of Ilex paraguariensis. Lineage (NCBI taxonomy): Eukaryota > Viridiplantae > Streptophyta > Magnoliopsida > Aquifoliales > Aquifoliaceae > Ilex > Ilex paraguariensis. Next base: position 36,847 of record CAUOFW020002616.1, read on the forward strand.
AAATCACCCTGCTCAAGGAGCCCCTTAACACTGCCATAGAATTTCTTCCATGTTTTAATTCGATTCTTGACATGGTCTTTTGTGAAGTCAAGCTGAAACCTTTTATTTAAAGCTGAAACTGCTGCAACATACGCTGCAGTCTTAAATTTATTCTCAGACTTACTTTTGTTCCCCAATTTTATTTGCTTTACAAGAATCTTACTGAGACAACGGTCCATTTCATTTGTCCATCTCATGTTCTTTGCTTGATCCTTCATGCTGTCCTGACACTCTGTGGGAGAGGCATCAATAGCTTCCACACCTAACTCAGCAGCCAAACTATGCACTGTGTCATCAGCAGTTCTTGTAATGAATCCATTAGCAAGACAGTTGCCAAAGATGGTGCACAAATGAGTGTAGTTCTCCACTGCCTTTCTTCTGTAAACCCGAGCATCACGGTGTGTCTGAGGTGAAAATAGGTTTGCTTAGCAAAACAGAACATAAGCACTACTTTGATTAGGACTAGAAAAATGGTCTCAATTATGCGTATGCATGGAGAGTTAAATGGAGTGATAACATTTACTCCATACTCCATACAGATACTTCGCAGCTTGTTGCCCGGAGTTCAGATCTTGAAACAATTCAACAAACATGATTCACATTTTCAACTTCAGACAGATATATCATGATATGAATGTACAGAAGCACATAAACACACACCGTTAGGTATATAAACCTCAATACATCTTTTGGACACAACATGCATAGTTCCAATGCTAAGGTTGGAATCCCATATAGATCTTAGCATTTCACCAACTAAATCCACAAAAATCAAATGGAAATCAGATTTGTTTTACAATGGAATTTCACACATATATGTATTGTTACATACATGCGATTATGTTTGAAGGAAGTAAGCAAACTTGGACAAAGAAAAAGTACTTCAAAACGTTCTATCAAATGGTAGAGTTATTCAAAAAGTCACAACCATTCTTCAAAAATTGTCATAATCCAAAGTTCGTTTGGTCAAGGTCTAGATATAGGGCATAGAGGTTTATGCGTGTACATATACATGTGTCTAAATCTAAGGCATAGAGGTATATGCGTGTACATATGCATGTGTCTAAATCTAGGGCATAGCGATATATTGTCATAACCCTTACTAACGTTATATATGCATGCTATGATATTTTGATAGTTTTTGGGTTTGATATTATATATGTTGGTTTCCATTAACTTTTACAGGGTGTATATGCCAAATGTTGAAGCATGATTAGTGTAAGATTAAGACTTTATTAAGGACACTCAAAATATACTTAGTTTGTAATTGCTTAATTTGATTAATGACCCTAACCATATGGGTTAAGTTAATTGAATCTAGAAATGCCTAACTAAAAGATTAGCCTTACCAATTAAGCAACCATTGTGGACTTTTCTAAGAGGTGCTTGTGTGAGTAAGAGAGAGAAAGTGCCAGATGAAGACACCTCAAGAGAGAGAAAGGTCTAAGAATACAAGAGGAGTTAGTGTAGGGAAAGTGATGGTTGTGTAGAGAATGAGAGACGAGTAAGAGACAAAGAAGAAAAGAGAGGGAAAAATTCAAGGAAGGAATTTGGGGCTGCGTATTATCCTCAAACAAGGTATGATTCTTGGTTTTTTTTGTTTTGGGTTTTTTTTTTTTTTTTTGGGGGGGAAGGGGAGGGGGAACAGCTCTTACAACAATTCATTTGATTAAGGGCATTGCTACTATTCTCACTTCTAATGTCTCCCCATTTGAAATATTGTATAGTAAGCAACTTAATTATTTCTCATTATGTGTCTGGTTATACTTATTTTGGATTGATCCAGAGTATTCTTCGTACCAAGCTTTTTGCTCATTTAGCTTTATGTGTTTTCTTTAGTTATGATGAGTGTCAAAAGTGGTATCGTTGTTATGATCCTATTACACATAAACTTTGTCCCTCGCCATGTTGTCTTTATGAATCACGTTCATTTCTACTCGATTCCATCTAGGTTCTAGTCAAAAATAAAAAAATTAAAAATTTCATCTAAATTTTCATCTCTACAGAAAACAGATTGCATATTCATTGATTCTCCATGACACATATATTTGTGATGTAACTATGTCTAATTTCTCATCCACCTCTTCTTTTTATGATCTGTCTATTACTCATCTCCCTATTGGGCATACTTATGTTCGATGGACTCCCGTTGTCTCTTCTATGAATGCGGTGTCTTCCTTATCTCCTCCAGTCCCTCCATCAGGTTCAAACACTGTGGATCATGCTCCTCGCCAAGGATCAAAATTTTATTTCGAAGAGATCGAAACATTTCTATTTTCAAGGAGACCGAAACGAATTAGAAATGAAATCGAAATTTTAATATTTCAAGATGTTTTGTAATATTTTAATGTATTTCCACAATTGTTTCAGAATGTTTCAAGATATTTCAAGATAGTTAGATATATTTCAACTAATGTTTTGAAAAAATAATTCTTAAATTTTTTATTTTTTTATTATATTTTCGAAATGGGTCAAATTGTTTCCGAAACACGACGAAACATTTTTATTTTCTAGGTGACGAAACAATACACCAAAATAAAATTTTGATCTTTGCTCCTTGCTATCCTTAGCGCTCATGGAAGTGCCCAAATAGGTTTGGTTTCTCTAACTCTTTAATTTTTTTCCTTTCTCAATTCTATTCCCTCTCTGTCTAAACTCACCTCCTATAAGGAGCCTATGCTTGATCCTCTTTGACAACATACTTGAATGAAGAGCTATATGTCTTATATTAAGACCCAAGCTTGGGAGTTAGTGTCTTTACTCAATGGCAAACACACCATTGCAAGTGGATTTACAAAATCAAAACTTAATCAAATGATTCAGTGGAAAGTTGCAAAGCTTGATTAGTGGCCAAGGAATCCGCTCAAAAGTATTGGCCTATATTAGGATGAGACCTTTGCTCCAATTGTAAAGATGACCATTGTTTACACTATGATTGCAATGGTTGCAATTTGTTAATAGAACTTGTCTGAAATGAATGTGAAAAATATTTTTCTTCATAGCGATTTATCTAAAGCACAAAGCTTTATATCATTATACGGTCTTAAAGAGGCTCCTAGGATATGGTTTGCTAAGTTTTTCTCGGTCAACTATGACTTAGATTTTCGTGTCAGTGATTATGACTCTATTCTCTTTCTGTTATCCATTTGCTCAGGTTCTATTGTTCTCTTATTGTATGTTGATGATATAATTATTACGGATGATGACACTACTGGTATACTACGGTTGAAAAACTAGTTACAAGAGCATTTTGAGAAAAAAATTGTCATCTTTGATATTTCTTGGGGATTGAAATTGTTTCCTTCCTAAAGTTTTTCTCCTCTTAGTATAAATATGCTTCGGATATTATTCAGCAAGCTTGCATATCAGATAATCGGATAATATAGACACCTTTAGAACTCAATGTTTTTTACTTTTCCCCTAATGGTACTTTCTTGCCTGATCCTACCCAGTATTGTACTATCGTTAGCAGTCTGGTATAATTTACAATTACTTGTCGAGATATCTCATATGTGGTTCATGTTATTAGTCAGTTTGTTACTTGACCCACTACTTTCCACCGGATGATGACACTACTGGTATACTACAGTTGAAAAACTAATTACAAGAGCATTTTGAGAAAAAATTTGTGTCATCTTTGATATTTCTTGGGGATTGAAATTGCTTCCTTCCTAAAGTTTTTCTCCTCTCTTAGTCTAAATATGATTCGGATATTATTCAGCAAGCTCGCATATCAGATAATCGGACAGTATAGACACCTTTAGAACTTAATGTTTGTTACTCTTCTCCTAATGGTACTTTCTTGCCTGATCCTACCCTATATCGTACTATCGTTGGCAGTCTGATATAATTTACAATTACTTGTCGAGATATCTCTTATGCGGTTCATGATATTAGTCAGTTTGTTACTTGACCCACTACTTTCCATCGGGATGCTATTCTTCGCATTCTTTGGTATCTTTGGGGGTACTCCATACTCTACATCAGAGTCTATTGTTTTCTTCCCTCTCTTCTCTGAAATTGAGAGCTTATTCAGATGCTGACTGAGCTTGTGAATCTATGGATCATAAGTCTACCACTAGTTTCAGTCTCTTCATTGGTGATAACCTTTATTTCATGGAAAGTAAGAAGCAAACTGTTGTTGCTCGTTCCTCAGTCGAGGCTGAGTATTGTGATATGACATCTACTACAACTAAGATATTCTGGTTACATTGGTTGCTTGTTGATCTTGACATCTCTCTATCTGCTCTCACACCTATTTATTGTGACAACACTAGTGCTATTCGAATTGTCCATAACTTAGTGTTTCATGAGCATATAAACATAGTGAAATTAACTGTCACTTTGTGCGACATCATCTTCAACTGGACACTATATCTCTTCCTTTTCTTCCTTCTACCATATAGTTGCTAAATTTAGTTACGAAGCCTTACACAATAGCACGCTTTAACTTTTTGCTTAACAAACTCTTGATGTTCTATACTATCACTTCATGAGTTTGATGGAGGAGGTTAGAGTATATTTAGAGAATTAATATAATGGGTACTATAGTCATGTACTTTATTTTGTGTTACCCTCCTATATAAGAGTTCCTATTGTGTATTCTTTTTGTTGGGTTGTAACATACTTATGGAGTTGCGTTAACATTTTCTCTCATTTCTTTTTCGTTCTCTCCTCTATAATCAATGTTTTCAAAAACATAATTGGATAGCTAGACAGATTATCGGCAATACTGAGACAACCAAGTGGATCTCTCCCTTGTTGGGATGATGTCACTAATGGGTGTGTTGCCCATTTGATTGTGGACTTGTGGTGGTGCCACGAGTGTGTTGTCTACATAGTGATGGTGATGGTGCTATGGCGGTGGAAATGTAGACACGGTGTCAAGGCAGTGGAAATTTAGAGCCGCCGATGCTAGTGATCTTGGATGTGAGTGAAAGAGATAAACATAGAGATCAATAGGTGATCAATGGTGATTAAGTGCTAATATGGTGGAAATGCGTAGTGTTGGTGATCATTGGCAAAAAAAGGTATAGGTGATATGGCAAAAAAAGGTATAGGTGAAATGCGTAGTGTTTGGTTAATTGAAATAGAGGGACAGGTTAGGTGACAATGAATGTTGGGTCCTATGCAGCATGTATGTGTGTGAAAGAGAAAAAGGGTGGGAGGGGAGAAGATGGGCGACCATGTTAGATGAGGGAGGTTGCGACTATGCATAATGATGGTGGATGGCGTTGATTGGAGAGAGTTTGAGAGTGGGGTAAGGAAAATAATGTGTTTGGCGATAGGTTAAGTTTGCCGAAAGTCATTCTTATTAGGCTTTAGGTGACCATACTTAGGTTTGGATTGGTTGGTTCTAAAGGCAAAATTTTACTGCTGCTAACCATCATCTGTTCGCATTTTTTGAGATGGGGTATTAGCGTATTAGAAAGAAGAGGATACCCCTTGAAATTAGTGTAAAAATAGGTGATATTGCATACCAAATGAACACCTAACATAAGGAAATAAATTTTATGGCAAGTAATTTAGATGCCTAGTAATATTATTAACTAGTTAATACTCAACTCGACTTAACTTTAAAAAACCTCACACCAACTAATTGGGGTTCGCTACTTGAATCATGTTCCTCCATTATACTCTAAAGAGGCCATAATTTTCGTTAAACCACAATCTATCCATTTTCAATATTAATTTTGATCTACCTTCACATCTCACATTAATATCACTAATCCAAAGTTAAAACTAACTAATTATTATTACTAAACAATTTTTGTATATTGAATTTGTATGGGAACGGAAAAGAAAAATGGAGTTAATACCATTTTTATGAGGTAAATAATATCCTGTTTAATATCCTGCATATGATATTACTAGTCATATTCGGTGCCTGAACGCACGAAGAAACATAAAATTCGAGTGACCAAAAAATCAATCCCACTATATTACATAACAATTTTTCCCCTCATTTATTTGATTACATCATTTAAAATTTATTTTATTTATTTTCTTAAAAATATCAACAAAATTTTCTCAAAATATATAATCTGACAAAATTTTTTTTCAACATGTGTATACTATCGTATATAGATAATATCTGAAATAAAAATTATGTTAAATTAATTAAATATTAAATGATTGAGCATTTGATACGATAGGTAATGTGATGAAATTAGGGGAAAAAATATGTAGAGGATAAAATTCAACTTCCCATGTGATTTATTATATAGATATTCAAACTAATGTCCAAGACACTCTTTCGTCATCTTTTTTAATAAAAAAGCCATCTTTGTGGCTATTCCCCCCCCCCCCCCTCTTCTTTCTCTAATTTGTACTTATGTATCTTTAGTTTACTTATTAGATTAACATTTGTTTGGGTAAACATGTATCATATATTCATATTAACAAGTTTATCTCTCTCTCATGACAAGTGGTGTTTTAATGGATCTCCTCTCAGTCCTCTCACTTTAGCTTGTAAGTTTTACATATCTCAAGTTTTCCCAATTAATAATTGCTCTAACATCCTTCTTTTTCTCTCCTCTTGAGATTATTAAACGAAGAAAACCCAAAAAAAAAGATGGGATTTCATGCATTGAAATTTATTTGTCTCCAACATATATTACACATATAAAATTAATATAGGACAAATGACCATCCTTGATATATCTAAGGAAAAGTATACTAATATATTAGAGTAATAGGATTGATGTATCCAACCCCAAAAATATTGAGACAAGATTTTGTTGAGTTGAGTTGAGTTAGAGTAAAACTTCTATTCGACAAAATAATTTTTTATCGATCTAGAGGTTATAATACGTGATATTTTGCATTATCTTTTAAAAATTCTAAGGCATAGAAGTTTTCATCTTCGTAAGTTTTAGCTAACTATGGATGTTAGTAGATTTGAATTTTTTAGCTACAGCTAATTAGAAGCTTCCTTTTTAGGTTTTGATAAATGGAATTACATACTAAATTATAAGTTATCTTATTGTCCATCAAATTTTCTTTACCTACTAGTAATTTTCATTATATAAAGTACTTTAGACTTACATTCGTTTTTACCAAGAATCACACTGGCCCATTTCTAATGATTAATGGCGCAAAAGGACAAAGACAATAATATAGAAGCTGCTATGTACCTTGAGATAGTCATTCCACACCGAATTATTGGCAATTATCTTCTTTTGTGCTTCATCCCATTTGAAACCAGCATGAGAAAGGAGTTCCTTTAAAATGCAATACTGTTTCTTCCAAGTTTTAAGACGATTCCTAATATTGCCTCTGGCTAAACCAGGCCCAAATCTTTCATTTAAGGCCGTAACAGCTGTGTCGTATGCTTCACGCCGCAGAATATTGTCTACTTTATAACCCTTTTGCACTTGTTCCACTAGAATTTTACCAAGATAAGAATCCATTTCCTCCGTCCATCTCAAGTTTTTTGCTGGCTTGTCATCACTCAGAATTTCAACTGCAGTCTCTTCAACCTCATTGTCAGGCATCACATCCACATCAACTTCAGTACCATCATCAGAACAGCTTGCTATTGCTTGGTCATTGCCAACAATAAGGGACAGTTCATCATAGTTTTCAACAAACTTAGCACGAAACACCTTAGCATCAGGGTGTACCTGTCAGTCATTTGTGTGTAAATAAATATAAAACTATGGGAATTTCTTAACATCCACAATTTGGATTGAATGTACAATTATATAAGCAAATCAGAAATTACAGCATGGTATGTTGCCAATGGAAGATTGAAATTGAGAGGCATTAGGGAAAATATTACAACATGGTGATAGCCAGTGCCATCAGTACCAATACAAGGGGAAAAATGAATGGTAAATTAAAAATCTTAACTTGGCAAGAAATTTTTCGAAACCAATAATTCCACAAAAATACATTCGTCTCATCCTTTAGTAACTGTCCCATTATTTAACTACAACAGAAAGACAAAATGAAGAAAGTCAAATGTTTTATTTTTTGGTCAGAAGAAAGTCAAATGTCTCAAGAACACAATAATACTGCTTAAGGCATGCAACAGTACCTTTAAGTAGTCATTCCACACAGTATCATTTGCAATAACCATCTTTTGTGCCTTGTCCCACTTAAATCCTTTTTGAGCAAGGATCTCCTTCAAAGCCGCAAATTGCTTCCTCCATGTTTTAAGACGGTTCTTCACATGACCTTTGGCCAAGTCAAGCCCAAACTTTTCGTTTAACGCTGTAACTGCAGCAACATATGTTGCTGTTTTGATAATCTTATCCGATTTGTAACCTTGTTTTGCATGATCAGCAAGTACTTCAGAAAGGCAGCGGTCCATCTCTTTCGTCCATATTATGTATTTCATCTTCTCTTTAGCATTGGAACTCCGAGTATGGTATACCTTACGATGCATTTCTGACAAAATAGATACACAGCAACAGCACCACCTGATTATCAAACAAACAAACAGTACAGTAGGAGACAAGCAATGTCTAACAACCAAAAACCAACCCAGAAAATAAACAGATAATAGTGTCCTCCCCCTTCAACTAGCTATCACAGTGATATGACCAGAATATTGATTCTGAAACAAAAAGAGGATTTCACAAGATGGAGAATCTGCAGGTACAAATTCAACAAATTCACAGACCAGAAGGAGGCATTATAAATTTCCCACCTGAATTAAACGAAACCAGGTTGTAGTCAGGTGAATAGTAGCATCAACAAAATCGGTTCAACTTCAGGGGTGGAGTTTGCGGAGAGAGGGTTGACCAGGAAAAAAGAAAAAAAAGAAGAGAAACACAGAACAAGATGGAAGAAAAAAAGAGGCCGTGGAAAGAAGAAAACAAAGACCAACCCCAAACTGATAGAGTGATTTTATGAGAACTAAATTTCTTACTAAAAATGTACATCTTTTTTCAGACAATTGTGTTTATAACAAATCATTTTCTTAAGTTCCGGTTGTTTACAGAACAGGAGACCCATGACTTAGAATTTACGTCAACACCCAAGTACTGTAGGAAGAAAAAGAAATCGAGACCCCCCTCACCACACGGAACAAAATAACCATTACAACTCAAAAACAATGAAAGTTCTATTTCTTAAAACCGTAAACAAATAAAGCTAAATAGTTACCAATGGACCTTTGATCCAATGGTACTCCTTGTCTTATAAAGGTTTAAGGGTTTCAAATCTCCTTCCCCCCCCTTCCCCCTTCCCCTTTCCCCCTCCCCCAAAAAAAAACGAATATTTAAAATAATAAATAAATAAATAAATAAAGCAAAATAGGTCAAACTTATTTTCTCTTTACACACCCAGATATATTTACTATATTTCTGCTTTTGTTTGTTTGTAGTGATCTTTTTTGTGGTTTAGCCATTTTGGATAGATGACTTGTCCATCGGTGCTTCACTCTGTATAACAAGAAATGCACACCTTTTAATCATACTTATGATTAAGTACCTCCAA
>CAUOFW020002617.1:0-46297 GCA_963454935.2 Ilex paraguariensis
GTCAAAGAAATGCGGAAGTAATGAAGCATCGCCACCACCCCCCTTAACAATCAACAATGAAAATTCAGACTTCCCAAGTAAATTTGATTGGATTTTTATATGCATGGGATACGGAAGTGGACTAGTAATTGGTTTGGTGATTGGGCACTTTTTTGATTACTTGTAAACATGAATGGTTTGAGGAAACTTTTGCATGGGTGCAACAAAAGAGAACCAAGAAGAAGGTGAGGCAAGCAAACTGAATGCCCTTGTTTGGGGGGGGGGGGGGGGGGGGGGGGATGGGAGGGGATTCTGATGGAGTTCGAGGAAAGAATTTTCAGACTTAGCCTAAGGTTTTTTCTAGATATCAGTAACTATTTGAAGGTTGCAATGTTTATATTTTTGTGTTATGCTCTCACTTCGACTGTGGTCTACTTGGACATACTCTTTGTTTCCTTGTATGGAGGTAAAGTCTTTTAAGGCCCCTCTTATCATGTATGTAGTTTCTTTCGTTATAAGTAAATTATTAGTACGAATACATACCAATTGCTCCAACATCTAATGTGGCTTTTCCACACATGAAATGGTTATATATTGAAGGGTAAATAGCATTTTTTTCTCTAAAATAAATATTTTTTGTCAGTTTTGTCCTCACTGTATCATTTTTTCTTCCACTGTCACATTAATAATTATAATACTTGTACGTGTTTGACCCAAAATATAGCCTGCATGCGAAGAGTTGGTTAAAGTGATCAGTCTTTAAATTATACCATTTCTAAAAACTAAACTTTTTTAGAGAGAGTTGATGATTTATCCTAAACGCCAAAAGAATTCAGGAATTGTTCATGGAAGAGTAATAAAGAAAGTTAGAGAATCGTCATTGTATCTGTTTTTGTTCATGCACTTGAATCTCTGTATACACTGTGTTCTCACTTGATGGCCTAACTGTTCCTCTTCGATGCAGCTGCTATGCCATGATGATGAAGTAATTCTCCATTTTCCATAATAAATTTCAAGACTTTTGAGGCATCAATATCATGAACTGGAAACTCGGCTATGATCAGGCTAAGCTTTCAACTGTTTTGGACCTCATTAATTTTGAAATAATTTCCAACGCTCATGTCCGTGGAAGTCCAGTGCCGGTAAGTTTGGGAAGATTTTTGGCAGCAACAAAAGGCCTTTGATTGACCGGCACTGCTGAGTAATGAACTGCAAAGCGACGCTCAAACGTATTAATTGGTGTGAGAAAATTCCTCCGACTTTCCTTTGCTTTGTATTATGTGGGAAAATTACACCTCAACTACCACCCTTTACACACATTGTGCCATAACTATCAAGCTTTTTCACATTATAGTCTCAATTATGAGATTAATTTTACATTGCTTTGTTTCAATTATTATCATCCGTTGTAAATTTGAAAAATGGGTCATATTATGTTCTGCCTACAAAAATTTGTTCCACTACTAAGATTTAAGGGTATGGGTTGGGGTACTCGATTCCGGAATACTACTTTTGCTTTGGACCATGGTTTAAATTCGTAATAACAATTGATCGTAAAAATAAGAGAATAAAATAAACAATGTAATAAGATGGCTTTCCATGTGTCATGTTTTGATTAAATAGCAAGAAGGAATGTCCAAAAAAAAAAAAAAAGAAAAAATTTTCGATACCATAGACTAACCCAAAGTCTAAAGTTTAGTTTTGAATGCATGAATAGATTAATTAAAAAAAAAAAAGAACATAGGAAATCAAGTTTTGCCTTTGACAAGGATTGAACCCCCCCCCCCCCCCCAAAAAAAAAAAAAAACCCCAATAATTTACCTAATAAAAAAGAATTGACCCCTTAACTTCTTAGTTGAAAGAATTCGGAGAAATTCAAAGGTAATTAACTGAGCTAGATCCTCTTGTTGATGACATGATATGAAGTGCAATAATCATCTATCTGCAAAGATTTTGTTTCACGTGTACTCGTTTGTGTGTATTCTTCTGTGATGCCACAACCAATGTGTGCCTTCCGGAGTCGATAGGCAATACTAGGACGTTTAACAATGATCACCTTGGGTGCTAGTGACCAGTAGTTGACTGGATATTCAGATGCATGAGATATTGAAGTGGACCAGTAGTTGGCTTGGTAATTGAGCACATTCTGACCTCTAGTAAACACAAATGGTTTGTGAAGACTTTTGCACGGGGACAATAAAATCATAATTACTATATAATTATATTGTTTATTAAAATTTAATTTAATCGTTTAAATTGCCAAATTAAACTACTAGATTACCCCAATTAAAATTAGAATATGTTATTTTCATTACAGTTTGATTTCTTGTTTGATTTTTTAGTTTTATTCTAATAGATAATATAATTGTACACTAAATACAATTTTTTAAGGAAAAAAATTAAATTTTTGATTTTTGATTTTATTTTAATAAATAAGATAATAGGACATGATTATTTGTTGAAAAATTCATATTTTATTATGAATGACTTAAACTCCTTGTTTGATTTTTTAATTTTATTCTAATAGATAGTATAATTGTATACTAATTAAGATTTTTTTAAAAAAAATTTGACTTTGATTTTATTTCAATAAATAATACAAAAGAACATGAATTTTGGTCGTAAAATTTAACATATTTAATATTCTATCTTTAATTAGAGTATTTTTTGTTTAAGTATAACATTTTAAACTTGAGTAATCTAAGTATTATACACCTATAAACTTCAGGGGGTCTTAGTATAAATTACTAATAGATATATTAACAGACATTTGACAACAGGTGTTTAAGTGTTATGTGCGTACTAACTTCAGGAGGTCTGTGTGCAATATTTTAAATCTCAAAGGAGTCTGAATGATTAAGTGACAAATTTTAGGGGGTTTCGGTGTAATTCTCCCTTATGTTTAACTCTTTTTTAACGCTCTCGGTTGTAATTTTTTAGCATATTTATGCTAGATTTTAGGGACACTGGGCCCACATTCTTAGATGAGCAAGATTAGTTAGGCCCTATTAACACGAATAATAAACATGTCAGGTTAGTCTCAAACATGAATAGTCCGATTTTGACAAGCCAAACCTGTTTTAAATATATCATGCAAAGAAAATATCTCATTTTTTTTATTCTCTCTATTTCTTGATCAGGTCTGCTTAGAGGATGAAATGATTTTTTTTTGCTTATGGAATGAGTTGGATTTCTTTTGTTTAAGGGGGTGGTCAGTTTTTTTGAAAGACGATGGTCCGAACCTTGGATTTTTAGTTCGAGTAATGCTACATTGATCAAATTTAGAGCTCAAATGACATGACAGATGACTATTTGGAGTTTTTATTGAGACTCAAATGACATGACACCAAATAAAGAAGCCCAAGTCAGCTGTCATGTCATTTGGGCTCCAAATTTGATCCCAAAATTTGATCAATATAGCATTACTTTTTTAGTTTACGGGTTACGCGAGTCGAGCTAAACAGAATGCTATTAATAAATAGGTGGGTTAGTTTCCAAACTGTGGAAAGGGAGATTGTCGGAGTGGTTGTGGGATAGAACAAACAATGACCCTCTCAGTGTGAGTGGACCTATTTTCACCTAAAATTATTCATTACCATCCTATTAAACTTTTTAATAAAAAATTATTAAATCATCCAAATTATACCCACCTCATTAATGATTAATTTCACGATATTTTAACCTACCCATTAGTGATTCACCCACCTCATTTCATACCCATTTTACTATTGACATTTGACTAATTCAAGTTAGGTGATTAACCAGAGAAAAAATGCAGATTGTCTATCATAGTTTTAATTTCAGCTATGGTGGAGGGAAGGTGGAGTGATTTGCTTTGTGTAAGAACTTAAATGAGGTGAGCTTAGTCGGTAATGATCATGTGGAATAGGGTGGATTTAATAGTTTTATATTGGAACGCTTAATATGGTGGAAATGGATATTTAAAAGTGAAAATAAGCGAATAGTCACCCTCTTTCATTATCCAAATTATAAAGAATAAACGCCAAAACTATTTATCACGACAACATTAAGGTATCAATTGAGTTGTAGTTGTTGAACTTGAATTATAATCAAATTCAGTTTAATTGTGAATGACTGAGTTTGAGTTTGAGTTTGATTTTCGCGCTTACATTTTATTAAATCTTGACTCGCGGGCAAATGCTTTGAATTGAATTTAAGCTGCTATCATGTTCATTTTTTAAAGCAAAAAATGTTAAAAGGTCAAATCTTAAGGTTGAATAATGAATAGGGAAAATTTTATTTTGTCCCCTCAAAGATACATAAATTCTCAATTTGTCCCCCGAATGATTAATTTTTTCACATTACCTCGCAAAGAATAAAAAATATTGTAATATAGTCCACAATCTTATTTCCGTTTGGTCGTCCATTTATTTAGTGATGTTTAATTGGTTACTTTGACGTAAAATAGACGGATGACCATTCAAAAGTAAGACGACCGACCACATTGTAACTTTTTTTTTAAATTATGACCTATTTATAAAATATATTCTATGAGGGCAATAAAACTATGACCAATTTATGTCATTTTCAAAACATATTTTAAGACTTTTTGAGGCATCATCAACTGGACAATTGAATTAGAATCGAAAGCAAAGCTTAAGGGTTACCTATGGTTCGAACTTGCAAATTAAATCAACACTAAAATAGTTCAGATTGAGTTTATCCCTGGTTGATCTAATGATAAAAATTAATGAAATGACTTAATTGAGATGAAACTAATAATTGAGAGCCTAAATTGGGACATTAAAAACTCAGGGACTAAATTAAAACAAAAGACAAAATTTAGGGACCAATAATGATTTTTACCCAAAAAACACCCTTAGGATCCAACTTTGAGATTAAATCAACATTTTTGGAATTGGACCTCAATATTGTGGGCACAATTTTCGGTGTCCGTCCCTATGTTAGTCTTGACACTTTTTGAAGGGAGGAGAATAATGAAATTCGAACTCACAACCTTAAAGTTTAACAATAAAAGTGATGACCACTAATGCTAATCTTCTTCCCCATCTAGACATATGTGTGACAAGAACATTTGTGGTTATGATAAGGGTCTTCGAGCCAAAGGTATAAAATGAAGCAAATTCTATTATATAGTGTTGACTTGAACATGGGCTTTCCCACTTCGTATTTTTTGGGATTTATATGGAACCTCAAGATTCATAATTATCTAGATCGTGTCTCATAGGATTTCTTGATGAAATTGGCAAAACATATCACATCACCCTTTTTGATTCTGTTGTTTTTTGTTTGCATGGGATGACTGGACTTAAAAGTTCAATCGAGGTCTCTATTGTTAGTCATATGATTCCTAACAACTCCGATGATTAAAAAGACGATGGAGACATATTTTGTTGCATGCAAAAACTAATCCATGCTATGGCATTCCATGTGGGCCTTGTTTCACCAAATTGTGTGCATTTTTTTCCTACTCAAAATCTTGTATAAATAAGCTCAAAAGCTCTCTTGAATTGCTCATGAAATTGTGGGAAACTTAGACATTGTGGCGATTTCTTTCTATCAATTTATGTTCATGCATTTGCTCTTCATATTGTTGAGTTCTCATCATTTATGTTCACTAATAGTTACTCTTTGACGCAGCTACTATGTCATGATGATGAGAGATCTGCCTTGTTGCAATTTAAGCAAAGCCTTTCAATTGACAAGCATGCATCTGGGAATCCTTCTTCTTATCCAAAGGTTCATTCTTGGAGGCATAAAGGAAATAACAATGATTGCTGCTTGTGGGATGGTGTCGAGTGCGAAGAGAACTCTGGTCATGTGATTGGTCTTGACCTCAGTAGTAGTCTTCTCTATGGTTCCATCAATTCCATCAGCAGCCTCTTCAAACTTGCTCACCTTCAAAAGCTTTAACCTTGCATACAATCACTTCAATTTCTCTCAAATTCCATCTGCAATTGGTCACCTTTCTAGTTTAAGAAGTCTCAACCTATCTAATTCCGTATTTTTTGGTAATATCCCATCTGAAATTTTGGATTTGCCAAAGTTGGTTTCTCTTGATTTGTCAATGAATATTCATCCATCGTCTTCCAAAAGCCTTTTGAGACTTGAAAATCCCAGTTTAAGGAGCCTAGTTCAAAACCTAATTGGCCTGAAAGAGCTTTCTCTATCTCAGGTAAATGTATCTTCTCAAGTACCGAGTAGCTTGGCCAATTTATCATCTCTCAAATCACTATTTCTTGGAGATTGTAGTCTTTATGGTGAATTTACAGTAGGTATATTCCACATGCCGAGGCTACAAGCTCTAGGTGTGCGTTATAATCAAGATCTCAAAGGTTCTTTGCCTGAATTTAACCAAAGTAGTCCCTTGAAGATTTGAGACTTGTTGGCACTAGTTTCTCTAGTAAACTGCCAAATTCTATTGGAAATCTTAAGTCTTTTTTTTGGTTGGATCTCTGTGATTGTGATTTCATTGGCCCGATTCCTTCTTCCCTTGGTAATCTCAACAAACTTGTCATGTTGAACTTTTCAAAGAACCAATTTACAGGGCAAATCCCTCTTTCATTTTCCAATCTCACCCAACTTGCTACTCTTTCACTTTCACGCAATAACTTCACTCATGGAACCTTATCTTGGGTTTGTAAGCAAACCTCACTCACCCAATTGTTCCTTCGAACTAACAACTTGTATGGTGACATCCCTTCTTGTCTTTGGAACCTGACTCGACTAACTTACTTACAACTTTCAAAAAATCAATTGAATGGTAAGATTTCATCGTGTCTGGGGAACCTCACCCATCTAACTGAGTTAGGATTAAATGAGAATAACTTCCATGGTTTGATTCCACAATCAATTTTCACACTCAACAATCTCCAAACTCTTAATTTGCATCTTAATAACTTGAGTGGGAAAGTTGAAATAGACACATTTCTGAAGCTCAAAGATCTTAGCATCTTCCAACTATCAAACAACAAATTGTCAATGCTCATTGGAAGTAGTGTAAATGTTACTCTTCCAAACTTCAAAATTTTAGGATTAATAGCTTGCAATTTAAGTGAATTCCCAGAGTTCCTAAAACATCAAGATGAATTGGTGGTACTATTTCTTTCTGACAACAAAATTCATGGTCATGTCCCCAAATGGATGTGGAATGTAGGCCAAAAAACTCTGGTGGCGGTATTCTTGGATTTCAACTTTTTAACGGGGTTTGAGCAACTTCCAACAATCCTTCCATGGGAGGGACTACGGATTTTAGACCTTAGTTCTAACCGCTTACAAGGATCAGTCCCCATTCCACCACTCTCTATTGTTGATTATAGAATTTCAAATAATTCACTGATGGGTGAAATTCCACAGATAATCTGCAATGCGAGCTTTCTTCAATGCCTCAACTTGTCAAATAATAGGTTAAGTGGAAAAACTCCACAATGTTTAAGCAGCTTCAGTGATTTCTTGATAGTGCTTACGAAGCAACAATTTCCATGGAACTATTCCTCAATCATACAAGAAACAAAACAATTTGAGAGTCCTTGATTCAAGTCAAAATAAATTGGATGGACCAATACCAAGGTCTTTGGCCAAATGCACAATGTTAGAGCTCCTCAACATTGGAAACAACAAAATCAGGGATGTTTTTCCCTTTTGGTTGGGGACTCTTCAAGAGTTGAAAATTCTCATTTTGGGATCCAACGAATTTCACAGCGACCTAGTAGGGGACCTGTCAAATTCTAGTTTCCCCAAACCGTGCATCATTGACCTCTCATGCAATGGTTTTACGGGCAAGCTTCCATTGAAATACTTCCAAAATTGGAATGCCACAAAAGTTCCTGATTTTAGTCAATCCATATATCTTCAAGCAGAGTACGATTACCAAGTGTTGGAAATTAACTTTTTCGAGAGTTTCGATTTCTCGATGGTATTGAGAAACAAAGGCCTTGAAACTTTTTATTACAAGATCCCGACGGTTTTTGCAGCCATTGATCTCTCAAGCAACAAATTCACTAGAGAGATACCAAAATCCACTGGAAATCTCAAGGGGCTTCAGTTGCTTAACCTTTCCAACAATGGTCTTGTAGGCAAAATCCCATCATCCTTAGGGAACCTAACAGATCTTGAAGCTCTGGACCTTTCACAAAACAAGCTCTCAGAAGAGATCCCTCAACAACTGACGCAACTGACGTTCCTTACATTCTTGAATGTCTCTCATAACCATCTCACATGGCCTACTATACCACAAGCAAATCAATTTGCTAAGTTTGAGAACAATTCATTTTATGGGAATCTAGAGTTGTGTGGTCGTCCTTTATCCAAGAAATGTGAAAGTTTTGAGGCATCACCACCGCCATCGCCCTCTTTGAACTTTGAAAAAGGCAATTCGGACTTTCCAAGTAAATTTAATTGGATTTTCATATACATGGGATACGCCAGTGGACTAGTAGTTGGTTTGGTGATTGGACATATTCTGACTACTAGTAAACATGAATGGTTTGTAGAAATTTTTGCACGGAGGCAACAAAAGAGAAGGAAGAAGAAAAATGGTCAAATAGCCTGAATTTTAGTAGCTGAAATTTCTTAAGAATAAGCATGGATGCCTACGTAGGATTTTCTGGTGGAGTTCAGAGAAGGTATATATTCTCAAAATTGGGGCGGCAGTTTTTTTCTAGAAGTCAATCAATACCTACATGAACGTGACAGTGTTCATGTTTTTGTGTTTTGCTCACTTCTTTAAACAAAACTTGTACATCGAATTCAGGCCAATTGCTCCAACATTAATCTGGTTTGTTCATAGTAGAAACGTTTTTATAATTAGAACTAAAGCAAGTTCTTGCATACCTCTCTATATACAAGCATTCAATTTGATAACGAATTTTTAAAGTAATTTTGTTTTTTTTAAGGACACTTTTTAAGTACCATTTAGTTTCACAGCTGCAACAAATATGTACTGAAATGCATTTAGATTATTTTTGCAAAAATAATTATTGGATATGTTTTTATTTTTTTGACAAAATTAATTTTTTTTTTACTTCAAAAAAGTTGCTTTTAAAAAAATATTATCAAACGAAAGCTAAGGTTGGATACAGAGTTCATCACAAGCGATACAAGGCTCCCCCACTTTATTTTCCCAACCAAAATTAGAGTTCGCAGACCTCAGATTAAAGAAAAGAGAATACTTCTTTATCATGAATAATTTATCTTAATTTGCAAAATAGGTTTTCTATTTTCTAATTCTTAGCCAGATCTTGTCCCTTAACAAATATAACAAAAAAAATAATTTTTCATAAGTACCCTTACCATACATCATCTTTAACTTATTATCCTCTCATATATTTAAATACTAATAATCAATCAATTTTGGGTTCAATCCGTCAAATTCGAAATTAAAACAATCAACCCGTTTATTTAATCGTGTCGAGCTTCCTCTATCTTCTCATTTGTATATTAATATGAACAATACAAAATTGACACGATCAACATGTGTAACTTGTATTATATAAATAAAATATTAATTATTTGTTACTGTTTAGTAAGCGCTAATATAATTATTGTATAAAAAAGATATTTTTACTCATTATTTTTGCTATGTTTATTAAGTTAATTTTTAGTTTATAGATAAAGTATGAATGTGGATTCAAATAAGTGATAATAAAATCTTAAAATTAAATCTTAGCATTAAATTTTTTTATTCAAAATTTATATGGGTCAACATGATACGAACACACTAGCACGGGGGTAGCCCAATGGTGTGGAGTTGAATCCAGATGAATCGTAGATCCGAATGTCAGGGATTCGACTCTCGTTGGTATCTCTCATGCTTAATCGATACATGTGATTTGCGGGTGATTGCAAGTATCCGGGATCTACTCTAGCAAGGATGAGTCCAAAGTAATCCTGCCTTTGAAAGGTTCTCTTTTATCAAAAGAAAATACGAACACGATACAAAAATAAATAGGTTAGCCTAATTTTATTCAGAGGTAATATGGATATTAAAGTGTAAAAGTTAATGATGTAATCATTTTTTTGACATTGCCAATAAAAATGCTAACCATAGAGGTACTTTGTAAAATGGGAAGGTAAATAGTAAAGGGTGCCAGTGTAACTTCATAAAATCGAATGGGGTGTCTCTGTAATTAGACCAATCTACAGGGGTGTCACTGTAATTTACCTTTAAATATATTATAACAATTTGCATATATTTGACTTGTTAGATGAGTTTTGTATTAAAGTACCTGACTAATGAAGTTTATATCATTTTTGTCAATTGGATGGAATAAATACATTTTTATTTATCGGTGTATCATATACCTAAACAATATTTAATTGTAATATTTTTTGAACCTAAAAATTTGGCATTATTTACTAATATAAAAATGTGTCTAGTGATTATAATAATATAATCAAAACATATCATTATCACATTACAAAATCAACAAAGAAGATTAAATTAAATAATATTACTCACTTTTTTAGTAATTTACGGTATTGTCATGTCTGCCTCATCCAACTATGGAATTTGCGCGCCACTTAATCCAGTCAGTGGAATCACAATGCCTCTCTTTTCAGTCGTGGACGATTTGACTTGAAAAGCATCATTGGTTTGAAAGAAAAATTAAAGAACTACTACTACGACTACTCTTCAGGGAAAGCTCTTCTCATGACGCTGATGTGCTTACAAAATCATATTAGGCCGCTTTGTGCAAGACTTGAGTACTCTTCCATAATGATTGAATAATGAAACTAAAAAAAGGGGGAAACGTTTTCTTTTTATTTTTTATCCCTTTTGATTAAACAAAAAAAGGACAAATAACTTTATTAAAAATTTAATTCCTTCTACTTTTTCTTTCTTTCTTTCCACTCTTCGTACCAAATAAAACTAAAGAAACATTATATTGCATGAAAAATATTCCAAAAGTGAAGTTAAAGCCTTCATTTCCAAAGGGGTCTATAACCTACACATTGTTCTAACTTGCACAGGTTAGCCTAATTGTCTGTATTAGATTTGAAACGAACTATAAATTCAAACGTTTAAAACTTGTCTGTATACATTCCCATGTTAGAATTTACTTGTCTGTATGCATTCCCATGTTTTGTTCTCACTGCCCTTCATCCTCTTCAAGGCATCATCATACAGATGGAAAGAACTCTTGAATGTTTGAGACTCACCAGCTGATCGCACTGGACACATTTTGATTAATTTAAATGGTAAAGGACTTTGAGGTTGTGATTTTAATCGCAGCCATAGTTTGAATATTACACCATTTTACCACCAAAAGCTATAACCTGATAGACTCAAAACCATAAAAAAACAACATTAATTCCAATATATTTTAGTTAATGGTTGTTTTTCATCTCATGATTAGTTAAAGCCTCATTTAACAACAAAAAAAATTCCCAAATTCGGGTGCCGTCTTTCAACCTATTTAGGAAGTAAATATTTATACTATGTTATCACTGTCATATAATTTTACACTTTTATATTACATGGAGAGATAGTTACTAATTAAACTGTGTACAATCCAATTGCTTATTTATTATTTTTTTATTTGATGGTGATACCACGTTGCATTGAATATTTTCTAATCATTCACTTGCTCTTCATACTCTAGTGTTACTCTTCTATGCATTTAAAATGTCATCATACTGAGAGATCTGCCTTGTTTCAGTTCACTACTCAACAATTCTCATTTACATTAATGAGCTCGTAATGTGGCATTGTAGAAGCAACAATGAATATGAGTTGATTTGGAGAAGCATCATGAACTGGACAGTTCAGAAAGCAAGGCAGAGCAGAATGAACCTCCACCTTGGAGATTAAACCACCATTTTGGACCTTTACTTTGGGCACAATTTTCAGCAGTACCCATCTCTGTGGCAGTCTCCACTTCTGGGTCTTCTTCCTCATCTAGGAAGTTGGTGTGATAATAGCATTTATTTTGTGGCTGTGACAAAGGCATTTGAGCCACCGGTGTTGAACGAAACAGATTGGCTCAACCGAATATGTGGTTAAAACATCATTGAGAGTTTATTAGAGAAAATATCAGGATCATTAAAGAGCATCTAAATCGAAAAATTCTGAGATATAAAAGGCAACCTCACATTCACAATTATCTAAATCATATCATGTTTATTTTTTCCAAGGACTAAAAAGGTGAGGGGGACATATTTTGTTGCATGCAAAAGCTAATGTATGCTATGGCATATCGATACAAAACAGGTGGGCCCTGTTTCATTGCACTTCATGCATTTTCTCAGACACAACTCCTGTATAAATAAGCTCAAAAGCTCTCATGAATTTCTCATCAAATTGTTCAAAAATTCAAAGACATTATGGCATTGTCTTTCCATCTGTTTGTGTTCATGCACTTTCTCCTCACACTCTTGAGTTCTCATCATGTTATATTGACTAACTGTTCCTCTTCTGTGCACCAGATATGCCATGAGAATGAGAGATTGGCCTTGTTGCAGTTCAAGCAAAGTCTTTCAATTGACAAGAGTGCTTCCGGCGATCCTTTTGCTTATCCAAAGGCTGATTCTTGGGGGCTCCAGGGGAATAATAGCAGTGATATTGATTGTTGTTTGTGGGATGGAATTGAGTGCGATGAGGACTCTGGCCATGTGATTGGCCTTGATCTCAGTAGTAGTCTCCTCTACGGATTCATTAATTCCAGCAGTAGCCTTTTCGGCCTTACTCAGCTTCAGAGGCTTAATCTTGCAGGCAACAACTTCAATTACTCCCCAATTCCATTTGCAATTGGCCATCTTTCTGATTTAACAAGCCTCAACTTGTCTAACTCTTCATTTTTTGGCCAAATCCCGCAAGAAATTATTTATCTGTCCAAGTTAGCTTCCCTTAATCCGTCCCAAAATGTCGATCCCTTGCCTTCTGAAAATCTGTTGAAACTTGAAAAACCCAATTTGGGCAGCCTCGTTTCAAACCTAACTGGCCTCAAAGAGCTTTCCCTATCTAATGTGAATATATCTTCTAGAGTGCCTCCTATCTTGGCCAATTTATCATCTCTCAAACATCTATTTCTCAAAGATTGTGGACTCTTTGGTGAATTCCCAATGAACATATTCCACCTTCCAAAGCGACAAGCTCTTAATGTGCAGTCTAACCAAAATCTCAATGGCTCTTTGCCTGAATTTAACCAAAGCAGTCCCCTTGAGGAGTTGATACTTGCTGGCACGAGTTTCTTTGGCACACTACCTAATTCCATTGGAAATCTCAAGTCTTCAATGGCATTGGTACTGTATGACTGCCATTTCATGGGTACAATTCCTTCTTCCCTTGGTAACCTTACCCATCTAACATATCTAGAATTAAGCGACAATAACTTCTATGGTCCAATTCCACAATCAATTTTCACACTCAGTAATCTGTTTGATAATTACTTGAGTGGGATAGTGGAAGCAAACATGTTTCTTAAACTAAAAGATCTTAGCTGGTTGCAATTATCAGACAATGAACTATCAGTGGTCACTGGTAATGATGTCAATGTTACTCTTCCGAAGTTCAATATTTTAGGATTAGGTGCTTGCAAGTTAAATGAATTCCCAGAGTTCCTACGATATCAAGATGAATTGGAGGTGTTGTACCTTCATAAAAACAACATTCATGGTCAGATCCCCAAATGAATGTGGAATGTAGGCCAAAAAACTTTGTCAATGCTGCTCTTACAATTTAACTTTCTTACTGGATTTGAACAACCTCCAGCTGTCCTTCCATGGGAGAATCTACGAATTTTAGACCTTCACTCTAATTACCTGCAAGGATTGTTAAACAATTTAAAGAAATACAAGAGATAAGAAAAGAGGAGGCTAGAGCTTTATTGATACTGCATAATTCAGTTGAATACAAGAAAAAAAGTTATTTAACCTAAATACAAAGAGACTATAAATAAGCTAAACAAGACAGGGAAAGTAAAGGACTATTCTACATTTAATAAACAAAATAACCCTATATTTCTTAACATCTCCCCTCAAACTCACGATGCAGCAGCGACAAGCATCGAGAGTTTGCCAACTAGAAAATGAAAACGGGAAATAGAATGCGACTAGATAAAGAAATCTGCAATCTGTAAAGAAGAAGAAAAAAATGGCAAAGTAATGGTGTCATGCTTGAGCTGATGACGAGTAAGGTGACAATCAATCTCAATGTACTTAGTTCGTTCATGAAAAATCGAGTTGTGAGCAATCTGAATAGAACTCAAGTTGTCACAATACATAGGAGTGGGATGAGAAAGAGAAACTCTCATATCTGCAAGTAACCAACGTAACCAAACAATCTCTTTGATAGTAAATGTCATAGCACGATATTCTGCTTCGGTTGAAGATTGAGAAACAATAGATTGTTTTGTGCTCTTCCAAGAAATAAGATAATCACCCAAAAAGATACAGAAATCAGTAACAGATTTGCGATATGTGGGATCATTGTCATGATTAGCATCAGAGTATGCACACAGCTTCAAGGAAGAGGTAGATGGAAGTAAAAAGCTCTGAAAGACTGTACCCCGAAGATACCTCAAAATACGAAGAATTGTTGCTCAATGAACTGTAGTAGGAGAAGCAACAAACTGACTAACAACATATGCAATATCTGGATGAGTAATAGTGAGATATACCAAGCTCCCAACAATAGTATGGTATAAAGTAGGATCTGACAAAGGTAAACCATTAGAAGAAGAATACTTTGTGTTAACCTCAATTGGAGTATCTACAGTCTTATTATCAGTAAGTCTAGCTTGCTCAAGGATATCTGCAACATATTTTGACTGAGAAAGAAGATAATCTCTAGGTGAGCAAGCTACCTCAATACCCAAGAAATATCGCAGAGAACCTAAATCCTTCATTTCAAACTGTATAACTAACTCTGTCTTCAAAACTGAAAATATCATTAATATCATCACCAGTAATAATTATGTCATCAGCATATAAAGACAGAATGATATAACCTGCATAAGTGCACTTAACAAAAAGAGCAGAATCATGACTATTATAAGTAAACCCAAGGGAAGAGATCACAACAAAAAAATTTTCAAACCAAGCACGAGGTACTTGTTTGAGACCATATAACGATTTCTTGAGCTTGCAAACATACCCAGAATCATGTGAAACACTAGGAGGGGGAGCCATATAAACTTCTTCTTGAAGATCCCCATTCAAGAAGGCATTTTTAACATTAAGTTGAGAGATATGCCACTGAAGAACTGAAGCAATTGCAATAAGAGTACGAATGGTAGTCATTTTTGCAACAGGAGCAAATGTCTCCTCATAATTCATATCATACTGTTGAGAGTACCCTTTTGCAACCAACCTAGCTTTGTATCGCTCAATAGATCCATCAGAATTGGTCTTAATCTTATACACCCAACGACAACCAACAACACTCTTACCAGGAGGTAGAGGAACCAAATCTCAAGTACCTGTCTTATGCAAAGCAGAAAGTTCCTCACCCATAGCTTGCTGCCAAAGAGGGTCAAGAATTGCCTCTTTATAGGAAGAGGGCTCAGAGAAACAATGAATAGAAGCTAAAATGGAAGTAAAAGAAGAAGAATAACAAGAATAAGTAAAATCTAGTAACTTTGTGGACTTACGAATGCGTGTGGATTGACGTAGAGGTGGATCCACAATCTCAGACGGAGCTTGAGAGACCATAGGAGAGGAGGTAGCTTCAGGTGTGCCAGAGAGTAAAGTGTCAGTACCTGTAGAATGATCAGTGCTGGTATTTGAAGTACTAGAAACCTGAGATGACAAACTATTAGAATCCTCAGAAAAAAGGATCTATACGAATAAGAACAGATCTAGTTAAGCTATAAGTAGTGGATGGAATAGAAAAGAAAGGTATATGCTCAAAAAAAACAACATGATGAGACACATAAAATTTTTGAGTTATTGGATCAAAACAACGATACCCCTTTTTACCTTCACCATATCCAAGAAAGACACAAATAGCAGATCGAGAGGACAGTTTGTTACGCTCAACATGAGGACGAAGAACAAAAACAAGTACAACCAAAAACTCTAAATGAAGAAAAATCAAGGGCATACCCATACAACTTTTCGAAAGGAGAAGCACCTGAAATATGAGAAAATGGAATTGTATTAATTAAACCTACAACAGTAAGAACAGCTTCACCCCAAAACTCACTAGGAATAGAAGAAGACAACAGGAGAGAACGATCAGTTTCAACAATGTGCCTATGTTTTCTTTCAGCAACACCATTTTGCTCAGGAGTATCTGTACACGAAGTTTGGTGAATAGTTCCATCTAAGACAAGCAACTCATCAAATTTATTAGAAGTGTATTCCCCACCCAAATCACACCTAAAACATTTGATAACAACAGAATGTTGAGTTTTGACAAGAGCTCGAAAGATTGTATATATCTCAAAGAATTCAGAACGATGTTTCATTAAATAAATCTAACAATAACGAATATGATCATCAATAAAAAAACATAATATCGAGACCCTCCTTTTGTGGCAACCGGAGAGGGTCCCCATACATCAGAATAAATCAAATCAAATGGAAAAGAAGAAACAGAAATACTTCGATTAAAAGGTAAAGCTGAAAATTTTGTCAGTTTACATCCACTACAATCAGAAATATCACAAGTTTGTAAATTTCCTAAGGCCCCTGTGGATGCCAAAAATCTCAAACGAGAAGACGAAACATGACCTAAACGAGAATGCCATAAATAAAAACTAGAAGAAGAAGGACTCAAACGAAAAGAAGATAAATCAACACTAGTAGCAGCAGCAACTGACACTTTTAACTCATCCAAAATATATAATCCTCCTTTCCTACGGCCTGTCCCAATCAACTTCTGAGACTGCAGATCCTGCACATAACAAGAAGAAGAGGAAAAGGTGACTAAATTTCCTGAATTACATAACTGACCAACAGAAACAAGATTTAATGTGAGTTTTGGAATATGATAAACATTAGTGAGAGACAAGTGAGGTGTGACAACAAAATCAACACGTGCTAAAGGCATAAGAGTGTCATCAGCAGTCATAACAGGAATAGAAGATGAAGGAGATACAGAAGCAAAAGATGAAGAATCTGGAGACATATGATGTGAGGCATCAAAATCCAAGACCCATACAGAATATGACATACCTGGAGAACTATGAGACAACTGACCTATTAAAGAAGAAGCAGACATAGCTTGTGGCTGTAAGGAGAGAAACTTTTGAAATTGCTCAGCCAAGGTACTAGAATTGGTGAACGGACCTAATGAAACTACTGCTGCAGTATTAGACTGTGGTGGTTTTGTAACCCTGAAGTGGTCTAGGAGCATTAGATTGTGACTGGTTGCCAGACTTCCAAGCTTGAGATTGATTCTGCTGTCTTAACTTAGGACATTGAGTCTTTCAATGACCTTTCTGCTTACAGAAACTGCACTCGTCGAAGGCAGGCCTTATGTAAGACTTATTTTGATTATGAGAAAATGGTTTAGAAGGTACTGCTAGCACAGAAGAATCAGAAATAAAAAGAATTCCCTTGTCAGAATAAGACTTAAGACGTATCTCTTCAGCCAAAAACTCACTGACAACTGAGTCAACAGAAAGAAGTGGAGAACGATGCAAAATTGAACCTCTAAGTCCTTCAAAATCACTACGAAGTGCCATTAAAAACTATACCAACCGTTGCTGCTCTCTACGAGCAATATAGGCACCACATGCCTTTAATTCAGCCAATTCTGTAAGAGCCAATTGATCCCAAAGATCTGTCATAGCAGAATAAAACTCATGAATATTCATATTCTTCTGTTGAAGAGCTCGTATGTCATGCTCCAATTGATACTGCTTTGCAAAATTTGATTGAGTGAATAACCTTTGCAGATGATCTCAAACCTCTTTTGTTGTCTTATACTTTGCTAACTGCGTACCTATAGAATGCTCAACAGAATTGTTGATCCAAGTAATAATTTTTGCATTGTCTGCTTCCCAGACATCTATCAAATCAGCATAACCGGCATCAGTATTCTTAGGTTTCACAGAAGTTCCACGAACATATCCTCATAGCTTTTTACCCTTAAGAAAATTTCTCATCACATAACTCCAATACGAATAATTCTTTTCATCCAACCTCACACTCACATACTAAAGCGAATCATCTCTTGTAGTAGCCATAATCAACAAACAAAGAAAACCAATTTGCAAAAACAGAATAAATACCAGATTGCTCTGATACCATGTTAAATAATCTAAAGAAATATAAGAGATAAGAAAAGAGGAGGTTAGGATTTTATTGATACTGCATAATTCAGTTGAATACAAGAAAAAAAATTATTTAACCTAAATACAAAAAGACTATATATAAGCTAAACAAGGCAGGGAAAATAAAGGACTATTCTACCCTTAATAAACAAAATAACCCTATATTTCTTAACAATCACTCCCCATTCCACCGTTCTCCATCTCCAGTTATCAAATCTCAAACAATTCACTAATAGGAGAAATTCCACATTCTATCTGCAATTTGTCAAAAAATAGCATGAGTGGAAGAATCCCCAAATGTTTAAGCCGCTCCAGTGTTTCGTTAATAGTGTTAAATTTATACAGCAACGACTTTTATGGAAGGATTCCTCAACTATTCAACAAAGAAAGCAGTTTGAAAGATGTTGATTTAAGTCAAAATAGATTTGATGGTCCAATACCAAGATCTTCGGCCGATTGCACAATGTTCGTGTTTCTTAATCCTGGAGACAATCAAATCCAAGACATTTTTCCTTATTGGCTAGGAACTCTTCCGGAATTAAAGATTCTCCTTCTGAGAAATAATCGGTTCTGTGGTACAATAGAAGGTCAAATGTCAAAATTTGATTTCCCCAAGTTGTGCATCATTGATCTCTCATACAATGGTTTTAGGGGTGGCTTGCCATCAAAATACTTCCAAAATTGGAATGCCACAAAAATACATGATGTTGGCCAGTCCCTATATTTTCAGGTAGAAAATGATTTCCAAGGGTCACGTTATAACTTTTATCTGAATTTCACATTTTCAATGACAATGAGCAACAAAGGCGTTCAAACTTTCTTTACCCAGATCCTGACTGTCTTTGTAGCCATTGATTTCCCAAGCAACAAATTCAATGGAGAAATTCCAGAATCCATTGGAAATCTCAAGGGGCTTCAATTGCTCAACCTTTTCAACAATGGTTTCACAGGTAGCATGCCATCATCCTTAGGGAACCTAAGGGATCTTCAGGCTTTGGATGTTTCTCAGAATGAGCACTCAGGAGAGATCCCTCAACAACTGACACAATTGACATTCCTTGCATTCTTGAATGTCTCTCATAACCATCTGACAGGGGCTATACCACGAGGAAATCAATTTAATACTTTTGAGAACAATTCATTTTGTGAGAGATCTACCTACCCATTACCGGGGATATACCTCCCTCCAAGAGCATTTCCTCCCCATTACCGGGGATATCCCGCTCTCCACCAAAGGATTTCGGCTAACCTGCGAGTCAAACCCCCATAGTAGCATTTACCTCTGTCCCACATCGGAAAAATAGTCGTTTCCCCACCCCCATATAAGCCGAAGCACCATATGAGAACAGTACCCAAGTAACACACTGTGCTACTTGGGTACTGCTCTCATATGGTGCTTCGGCTTATATGGGGGTGGGGAGACGAATCTTTCCCCGATGTGGGACAGAGGTAAAGGCTACTGTGGGGGTTTGACCCGCAGGTTAGCCGAAATCCTTTGGTGGAGAGCGGGATATCTCCGGTAATGGGGAGGAAATACTCTTGGAGGGAGGTATATCCCCGGTAATGGGGAGGTAGATCCCTCACATAAAAGGAGCCTTTTATGTGGGGGATCTACCTCCCCATTACCGGGGATATACCTCCCTCCAAGAGTATTTCCTCCCCATTACCGGAGATATCCCGCTCTCCACCAAAGGATTTCGGCTAACCTACGGGTTAAACCCCCACAGTAGCCTTTACCTCTGTCCCACATCGGGGAAAGAGTCGTCTCTCCATCCCCATATAAGCCGAAGCACCATATGAGAGCAGTACCCAAGTAGCACTCTCATATGGTGCTTCGGCTTATATGGGGGTGGGGAGACGACTCTTTCCCCGTAAAGGCTACTGTGAGGGTTTGACTCGCAGGTTAGCCGAAATCCTTTGGTGGAGAGCGGGATATCCCCGGTAATGGAGAGGAAATGCTCTTGGAGGGAGGTATATCCCCAGTAATAGGGAGGTAAATCCCTCACATAAAAGGCGCTGTTACTTGGGTATTGCTCTCATATGGTGCTTCGGCTTATATAGGGGTGGGAAGATAACTCTTTCCCCGATGTGGGACAGAGGTAAAGGCTACTGTGGGGGTTTGACCCGCAGGTTAGCCGAAATCCTTTGATGGAGAGCGGGATATCCCCGGTAATAGGGAGGAAATGCTCTTGGAGGGAGGTATATCCCCGGTAATGAGGAGGTAGATCCCTCACACATTTGATGGGAATCTAGAATTGTGTAGAGACCCTTTATCCAAAAAATGTGGCAATTCTGAGGTATCACCGCTTCCACCTACAACTCTTGAGAATGGAATGTCAAACTTTCCAAGTAAGTTTGATTTGATTTTCATATGCATGGGATACGGAAGTGGGCTAATAGTTGGGTTGGTGATCGGGCACATTCTGACCACTCGTAAACATGAATGGTTTGTGGAAAATTTTGCAATGAGGCAACAAAAGACAAGGAAGAAGAAGAGGGCGCAAAGAGGCTGAAGTCGAGAATGAATGCAATATGTTGAATTTTTCTAGCAAATTCCAAGGAATGTTTATTTTATTGTGTTTGTGTAATGACAATGTTTGTGTTTTTTTTTTCACTACAGGATATTCAGGCTTACACCTTACTCGCTCCGTTCCTAAATATCTGTCGTTTAAGGTTTTTGCACAAGAATTAAGGAAGCTATTAAATAGCTCTTGTATGAGTAAAAAATAATTGCATAAGACTAAAATACACGTATTCAATATGTATTGGGAAGGAAAAGAATATGAAAAACACTTACCCTACACTTAATCTATTAAGCATTTATTGAAAAACAGAGATAAGGGTAAATTGGAAAGAAAAAATATTAACTATGTTTTGATTTCATAAAATGACAGATATTATAAAACAAAAAAAATTTTGTAAAACGACAGATATTTAGGAACGAAGAAAGTATTTTTTTGATCTTTGAAATCAACCATTATTATAGTTTTAATAACATATCCCTGAAAAATAAGGGTGGTTGGCCCGTTTGAATATTATGTAATGCTCACTTCATTGTGGTCCGCTTGGATATTTCCTTTTAACTCCTCTATGGAGTTTGGCTTTTAGTAAGTATTTAGTTTCTTTCATTTGGTTTTTTCCCCCAAATATACGCAATGTCTTCGTACTAAACTCACACCAATACATGTTTCGTGTATGCAGGACAGAGCCATAAATTTTGCTCAGGGTCGACACTTTAATTATACACTCTAATTTTTTTCCTTTTAACCAATCACACTATATAATATATTTATATTTATTATATTATATTTGATATATGAAGTCAATTTAACATAAAAAATTTCAAAAAAAATGTATATTATCAGAGGCGGAGCCATAAATATCTATGATAGAGACAAAATATAACTGGTATAAAAAAATATTTAGCCGAAATTAATACAAAAAAATATTTAGGCGAAATGTTTCACTAATTTTCTATTAATGCGCACAATCACAAGTACGTAGTAAAATTATTCTTTATTTAGTTACAAAATTTAGCTGAGATTATTATAAATCTTATAGAAAAATTTCCTATTTAAAATAGTTTGAAATATTTTTGGGTTACAACCTTTTGTTTTTTGTATACAATCATATTTTATTAGGTTATAAACTACTATTACTAAAAAAATGGTAAATAAAAACTAAAAATTATTCTTAAAAAATAATGAACATTACGTTAAATAAAGAGAAATGTTGTATTTTTGTTAATATACAAATAGAACATTGACTCAATCCAAAACTAACATATTTATTTTAGAGAGTTAGTGGTCCACTAATTTATTAAAAAAAAAAAGACTAGAACCATTATTAAAATTTTCAAAAATTTAAAAGGTAAATATAATGTATAAAATAATTTTATAGGTTGGTGCAAGGAAGAACAAAAAAACTCAAGGAACTGAGTTTCTCGTGTGTTGAGTTTCTCTCTATTTCTTCTCTTTTTCTTGTGGGTGGGCAGTGGGCAGCTAAGAGTGAGTGATATAGAGAGAAAAAAAAATAAGATAAGTTTTAGTGAAGTGGGTCAAAAATTTTCTTTTTTAATGATGGTGGGCCAAAAGTTTTGTTTTTAATATTGGGTCAAAAATTTTATTTTTAATGTTGAGCTAAAAATTTTGTTTTTTTAATAAATTTTGGTGGATTATGATAGATCAAATATTTAATTTTTTAATAAATTTGGGTAGATAATAGTGAGTTCAATTTTTTTTGTTTTAAATTTGTTTAATTTTTTAATCATTTTTGGTAAATAATGTGGGCCTGATATAAATTAGGGGCACACATAATATATATGTATAAATATATAATACATATATTTAACTAATAACAAAAAAATAAAAAAATAAAAATTGAGGGGGGATCACGTGCCCACCTTGCCTCTGCCTCGCTCCGCCTATGCGTGTATGCCCTTTACGATAGAAGGAAGCTTGGCCACCTTTGGCAGAGGGAAAAAAGTTGAATACAATCAAAGAGCACTTCTTCGGTTATACGCCTTTACAAACTAATATATCTATTGATAACGTTTTTACAAATAACATTTTTTAAGTACAAAAAATAATAATTTTGAAAATAAAAACATATTTATTTACTATTTTGTAAAAGAGATTTAGATGCATTTTAACATATAAATAATATATTAATATAATTAAGGCACAATGGGTTCACCAGTTCATTCACCAGTGACCGAAGTTCCGACCATGGTTGCTAAAAAACATGAGGTTAGGTGATGGGTATCGAGTTGGAATTTGATAAATATTATAGATTTATTATGAGAGTTATTTGAAGATTATTTAATATTTATTTTTTTAGTAATTTCTTTAATTTTTAAGGACTTATTTGTCCTTTTGATTATATATTTATTTTACGATTTTGTATTCCCTGTATATATAGGGGTAAGGTGTTTCTTTGAAACAAACTTAATTTATTGAATAATATTGATAATTGTTTCTCTCGATTTTTATTTTTCACTCCCTTTCTTCCCTTCTCATCTCATTTGTTCTTCTCATCTCATCCTCGTATATCTTCTTCTTGACATACATCAAGTATCAAAGTTATTGCAATCTACATTATTGAGTCATCATGGTGCTCGGTTATATGAGTGATCGGTAGTGTCAATAATACGAAGTTTTATCCTCATCCGTAACACTTAAAACATTGTGCATTGAATCAGGAAGTTTTCTTTTAACAAAAAAGGGCAAATTATAAAGGGGTACACCAAAAAATTAAACTTATTTGACAAAAAATATACACTAAAAAAAATAAGATTATTAAGTCTTTAATTTTGATACTTATTTGTATCTAAGTACACACTTTATGTGTATGTTCTTTTTAAAAAGTGGTGCATTAAATATCTCATAATTTTATGGGAGAACTTTAGTATTTAATGCACTTTGATTCATGTATATTTGTTAATATATATATACGTGTAAAGTGTAACATTGAAAATATAAAGTGTAGCATTTTTGAAAGTGTAAAGTATTATCTTATGTATCACCTTTCTTAATGGAAAGTATAAAGTGTTATAGAGTAATATTGAAAGTAACAATAACAGTGTAGCAATAACAATGTAACAAGTTATTTACACAAGGTAAATGGAGACATTACCTAAAGTGTTACACAAACAGAATATATATGTTTCATCTTACACTAAAAATGCTAATTAATTAAGAAAGTGTTACACTTTCAATGTTAACATGTAAAATTTTACATTTTCCATTAAGTAAAGTGAGATATAAGGTAATATTTTACACTTTACACTTTACACTTTCCCTAAAATGAGCATTTATGTTTTTGTATCTAACTAGAGTATATTTTTCCAAAATATTTTTTAATATGTATTTTTTGTCAAATAAGTCTAATTAAGTGTACCATTTTCCAAAAACCCCTAAAAAAAAAAGCCCAAAACAAAGTAAAGCCCAACAATGGGATGAAGTTTCAAACTACCCATGAAATGGCAATTGCGCTCATATATCCTGTCTGGGTTTGACTAATACCTCTTGCTGCCATTTCATGGTTTCTTTTCTAATGTTTACCCCTTCTCTATTTTTTTCTTTTTTTTGGTTCATTTTGTCTGCATTGTATTCAAAATTTCCATCATTGATATGCCTGGGTAAGTGGAAGTAGATAGAACTTCAATGTTTGTGTAGACTTTGAAAATATGAATGATTTAATTTTTCGGAAAATATGAATGATTTGTTTAATCTCCTTGACATTTGTAACTCATGTATAATAGCAATAATGTTACTTTGATATAATTTATTGATTAAATATATTTTATTCGTCAGAGTCTCTATGGATCTGATCTGATATTAGATTCATTACTAATTGATTATTCAACGATAACAATGATTCAAGTTTACACATTACACCCATGCATAATCACTCTTATAATATTTCTTGTGATTAAAGGTGTGATATCAATTTGAAATCTACTACTACTAGGGTAGGTGATTCCCGAAGAAATCCTCATGTTGCACCTCTTATATATATATAT
This sequence comes from Ilex paraguariensis, assembly GCA_963454935.2. Lineage (NCBI taxonomy): Eukaryota > Viridiplantae > Streptophyta > Magnoliopsida > Aquifoliales > Aquifoliaceae > Ilex > Ilex paraguariensis. The sequence goes on from CAUOFW020002617.1 coordinate 24,706, forward strand.
ATATAAAAGGTATGAATTTCGACATGCCACTAGAATCGATGTATAATCTAGCTCTTATACTCTAATTTTCTTGGTCTTAAACAAATGTGGGGGAATAATGTCAATTATTAGGCTCAAATTTAAAAAGTTTCTAAATTATATTGTTGTGGACTTAAAATTAGCCCAAATTATAATTAATGAAGTTTCTAAAATTAAATTTGTTGTGGACTTAAAATTAGCCCAAATCTAATTAATCAAGTTTCTAAAATTAAATTTGTTTGAACTTAAATTCCATAGCCCCAAATAATACAAGTTCAAATGTAATTAATCAAGCTTGTCAAATTAAATTGAGATGGACTTAAATTACATAAGGTCAAATTAAAACAAACTTTTAAAGGTAAATTGGGTTGGATTTAAATTCCACAAATTTACATAAAAAATGACTGGCCCATTACCTAAGCCCATATAAGGGCAACTACTATGGATAACTACTCCCAACACTATAAATAGGTGTTTGGAAGAGGCCAAGGAGAAGAAAGCGAAGAGTAGAGAAGGAGGAGGGAAGATCAATAAACTTTGCTCGAGTCCAGCTCAGAAAGAAAAATGAAGATTAGCAATGAAGCTTTGCCAAAGTCTGGTCATTCTTCAAGAAATTCAAATCACTTTCAAGTCATTTAACATAAAAAACGGTGAGAAAATTTAACAAAGTCACTATCAAATCAAAGAAACGAGAACTACATCAACTCGACCCTCGTCTTTAACAAATCCACCAAATCAAAGATTGAAGAACAAAAATCACATCAATCTTACCCTTATCTTCAGCAACCACCAAAGCATCCCTAAATTGAAGATCAAAAATCATGCCAACACAGGCCCTCGGCTTTGTCAAATTCATCAAAACCACGATCAAATCAAAAGTTGAGAATCACACTAATCAATCCCTTGGCATCATCAAATCTATTGAGAATTAAAGGACAGTGCACGTGAAAATCACATCACTTATTAAATCAAAGTCAAATCATCAAATAATTATAATCTTAAAATTACTTTTGTTAATATTACACACGAAAATTGTCCTTACACATGGATCCTTATGATTTTTTTTAAATTTCTCAATATAAAGTTATTGGCCATATATATTATTAGTGGACCTACTTTAATAAAATGTATCTTACTTAAGGTAAGCTAACATTGAGGTAACTTAAATAGGAATAAAAATGAGTTGTGTTGTGTCTAGTTGATATTGAATCAGATTGCATTAAAACTTGGTTAATTCATTCTTGACCTATTCATAGTCATGTTCGTGTTGTGTATAAGTCGTGTTAGTCGAATTCATTCTCTTCACAAAGAAGATTTTCTTTTAGAAAATGACTTTCTCTCTCCCTATTGTGAGAAGTTTGATTTGTCGCTCTTTAAGTTAGAAAAAGACTTAGCCCCATTCGGAGACTACTTCGCGAGACCATTTTGGTCCACACTAAAGAACTTCTCTCTTGGACTCGATTATATTGGGCAAAATATCACCTTTCTTTATTAGAAGAGCATATGGATGTTAACCGACCTTTTTATTAAATAAGTTTGACTGATTTATTCTTATATTATTTGAACTTATTAAAGTTAAATTCAAATACGCTAATTTTATTCTAATTTGGTATCTAATTTCATTCGAGTAGAAAAAACTTTGCTACAATCGGACACAAAAAAAAAACCTTAAACCTGATCGTATGGTAGAGAGCCTCCACCAAAAAAAAAAGTACATATGTTAGACGTGGAGGGCGTGAGTTGACATCTTAAAACCTTTCCGGACTCGAAGGTTTCTTGTTGTCATCATGCAGTTATCAAATTCCTACCTCAAGGAATCGGTAGCTGTGCTTCACTAATGTACCCAACAAACAAGTCCACCTCAATACAAAACAACCATACATGACAATTCTCTCTCTCTCTCTCTCTCTCACACGCACGCACACACACACACACACAAACACACACGAAATGGGCAAAGGGACTGTTTTAAAGATCTGATGTCAATTCCAAGCCTGGTCATTTGATCATATTTTATTAGATTAATGTTATTGAGATTTAATTTATTGATCTAATTTTTTAAATTAATTGTAAACTCTATCAAAAATTAAAATTTAGTGTTAATTCAATAATTCCACTGAAATCACATTATTAGATCAGATTCTTAGATTCAAATAACATTTCTCATTTTATTATATGTAGTCCGTCTCATAAGACATTATTGTTTTCCTTTAGGACTTGACTACGGTACCATCAAAAAAATTTTGGTATTATATCTCTAAAATTTATTATTTCAAAAGGGTGTTTCTATCATTTTTGTGAATTATTTTACAATCAAAAAATATATTACTTTTGTGGTTAATTAATCACTTTTGTGAGTTTTTTATCATTATTGTGGATGATTTTATTTCATTGTGGTAACTATTTTTACCACTTTTCGTAAGTACAAAAAAAATTATCACTTTTGTAGTGATTTATCATATTTGTAACTGTTTTTACTATATTTGTGAATAATTTTACCACTGTTATAATAATTATTTTTTTTTGGTACCACAACAATAGTAAAAACACCCATAAATTTAGTAAAAATTACAATAAATGTGATAAATTTTAGAATAATACCGAAATTTTGAATCTTGGTACCGTAGTCAATCACCTTTCCTTTATAGACCAAAATCCAAGACAGACAACGAATTAGTTACTATTTGATCACAGGGCGGAGTCAAAAAAAATTTTCAGTTGGGCAACTATCAAGTTAAAAAGAATCGAAGGCAATCATCAAGTTAAAGAGAATCATTATTTAACAATTATCAAAGTTCGTTGCATCTAGTAAACATATTTATTATTTTAAAATTTCATTCTCTATAAAACAAAATTTCTTAATCTAACATCTTTTATAAAATAATTCTTCATATTATTTTTTTTTTACTTTCAAAGATTTTACATATAAATACACATGAAAAAAAGGATGGCCGACTATGAAAAACCAATATAATTTTTTTTTAAAGCATTAGAATAAAGACAGTTTTCATAGAGAATGCTATTTTGACATATTATTTTGTGAGTGTACTTGTCAATGATAAGATTTTGACTCATTCGAATGACAATTTGTCTTGAAAACCCTATTTTGAGTCTAAACTAATTATTCAATTGATTTCGTTTTTATAATCCATAATTGAATCCATTAAATATTATGAATTTTATCAAAAATCCAATATTATATATGTGTGTGTGTCCCATTGTAATTTTCATTCAATTTAATTGTTTAGTTTTATCAAATGTTTATATATACATATTTGTGTATGCATATCAAATTGAATTGAATTGAATGGAATCATAATTAAATCAAATTTTTTTATGCGCCCAAATCTAAAATCTTAAAAAATGATGTAGTATATTTGAATTTAGATAATTGGTCAAAAATATAAATCTATGTCTTAGTAATCAAATTCGGAAAAGGATTAATTTGGTAACTTAGGTGAGTCATTGTAGAAGAAATAAAAATAACTAGAGATTAAATAAAAAATTGTGAGATTAAGTCTCTATCAACAAACCTTGAGTCTAAATTTTTAGTGCATTAAAAAAAATGAGAGGGGAAAGTTATTAAAAAAATTAATTTTTATTATAATTTTAAATTAACCTTACAAATTTTCAGATATTAAGGGTGTCCTTGAATGATAAGGTTAGACTTGATTTAAAATTCAAAGAAATATTATTTCCTATTCAATTCAAATTCACCTATTATTGTATTGGTTAAAATATCAAATTTACCTATTATTGGGCTGGTTAGAATTCATTGACTATATTCTATCATCAAACTCAAGTTATTTTTGATATATTTTTTACTTACCAAATATGAGATATATGAGCCTCACACACTTTTTTATCCTATCCTATCAAAGTTATTCCCCCTTTAACTAGCATTCATACATATCCTAAAGGTCTCCCTTCCCCCCAAGCTACACGATTGTTTGAGTTAACCACTCATGCTTATGTTAAGAACAATAACTTGGAATGATAATTCCTTAACTAGTGTTTTTGGGTGAATTTCTGTAATTCCTTTATGCAAAGTGGTGTTCAGCTACAACAAATTCAGTAAGGTTGGTTTTTGGATCAAGAAAGAGACAAAGCAAGTTGGTTGTAATCAATACACGTTCTTCGGTGGACGATACGGAGGTTTTTAAAATGGTTAACAACTCTTTTAATGGTGAAAGAAAGGTTATTTAGAACCTGTTAGCTCTAGAACGGGGCTCCTCCAATAGTGTGCGACAACTATATTAATGAAGGGAATAAATTTTTTTTAGGCAGCCAAACAAAATACAGCAGCTATACAAAAACACAATCGAATATTCAGAATTCTCAATAAATTTGTGTAGCTCTTGACTGTCTGCAAACAATATAGACTACCTATAAACAATTTATTCTCATTAACGAAAGTTGCCCACCCAACCCCCCTCAAGACATAATCTCGGATCTTACTATGTCACTATAAATTTTTATTGGTCGAATCTACTTCGTCAGTCACACAAATCTCTCATGATATATGGTTGTCTATCCTTTGCCATTGTGTCTCTTTTTTTTCTTTTTTTTAATAGTCAAGAGTGTTTGAATTAGTTTACGTGCATCTCGATTAATTTCCTTTTCAGTCTGATTAGAGACAAGTCATCCATGCCTAAACTAGAGTATTTATGAGGGTCATAACCTGATTTCAATGAGTTGTCAAAATTCGAACTCAGAACAATTGAATTTATATCTCGTCCATGCTATTATATCTCTTTCGCAATACATATAGAGCAATGATGTGGTTTTAATACAATCATTGAATTAGTTGTGAGTTCCAATATTAGATAGAGTCCACAATCAATCCAATGATTATACATCATTACTCATCCACGTCTTCGCTCATGTTCCTGTGCAAAGAAAACATATTGGATGTAATCAATGACACCACATAGTATTAATCATCTCGTGTACTAACTAAACTTAGTGGGTTTTGTTTTTTAATTTGGTAATTAACAATAACTATTTATCATGTTGGAATAGTGTGGTTTATCAATCTTATTTATTATTTTTACAAAAAAAATCAAGAATTTGAATGACAATATGACATTGAGTTGGTGGTCTAGTAGTTTGTAATATTTTATTTAAGGTAGTAACCAAGTTCGATTTACAATGACTCATATTGTTCCCACTGACAGCTTTATAGTGTAGGATTAAACTATGACTCGAGTTATTAGCCTTTGAGAGTGTCTATAATCTCTCTTCATCTAGACTCCACTGGTGAGCTTCCCTCTTTCCCTCGAACATTTTTTACCGAGCAAAATAAATATAAAAATGTGACAATATGAGAGAAGTTAGGACAACAGTAAATTCCATAAGACGCAAAAATGGAACTTAGGAGCTTTATCTGGTTTTAACCTGGGTGTGATAGTGAAGGTTCGTCATGAATTCTCCTTCCTATTGTTGTTATCATATGCAGAAAATCTTTGCAGATGATACAGAGGCAATATTTCTTGAAGGCTCAGTGTCATGAATTTGATTATAAGAGTGTCAAATATTAATATGTAATCCGATATTCAATTAGTATAAATTAATGGATTTGATATCAAATTTATTTTTGTGGGTCGTAATCGAGTCGAGATGCATCACTTAAATCATTAAGTAGATTAATATGAGTCGTGATGGTAGTGGTGATAATGGTGGTTGAAACAGCACCGGTGACAACGATGATAATTGTGACAATTGTGTATCTTGATTCTCTATTTACACGTAAATAAATAAAAAAAAATTAAGAGTAATTCAAATGGTAATAAGAATGAACTATAAACTCAGATATTCTAAGTTAAAATTTTGGTAATTCTTTTGAGATCCTTCATTAATACTCTAGTCCCGGCATGAATTGTCTTATCTTTCATCGGATCGAAGAAAAAATTAATCGAGATGCGTGTAAATTGGTCCGAACACCTTAACTATAAGTTCAAATAAATCATTCAATTTTTTACTTGAGATTTCCCTATCACACAGTAAGTAATGTTCAAAAAAATACCATAAATATCAAAGTAAATAATTAGTCCATTATTGTTGACATAACTTCTTATGGGAGGAGAAGGATTAGAAATTTACAACTCATCATAACAGAAATTGCCTTTTAAAAACTACTACTTCATGTAGACATGTCCTATTTCGAATCTACCCATGTAGCCTTGCACAAAATAATCCGGTTTCCTTTCAAGCATCATTTCATACAATTAACACTACAATTCTATTCTAGAGGCAAATGTCAGCTTTTATGCTTTGTTTGGTATAACAAAAAAAAATGAAAGAATAAAAGGTTAATAGGATAAATAAATATATGATGTTTGGTAAAAAAAAAAGAATGATGGAACATTTGACTATCCTTCTAAAATTAGGAAGAAAAATAGATAAAAAAAATTAATTATTTGTATTAAGATACATAATATTTACCTTTATATCTTTTAATATGTGTATATATTCTATTTATCTATTACATGTTATGTACACATTAATTTTCTATAGAGATACAATAGTAAAATATATCTATACTTTTTTCATCCTATCACTTCTCATTCTATTAAACAATAAAAAAAAAAAGAGCAAAAAGGAATGACCTAGTGGTTAGTGTCTTTCCCACCTTACCCCCTAATTCAAGATTGGAGTCTCATATAAAAATAATAATTATTATTATTTTTCTTCCTTCTAACAAACACAAAAGAGAAAATGAATGATTCTTCTATTGAAGAATAAAAAGTGTATCTATCACTTTCTATCCTATTATATTTTTAAAAGGGCAAAAAATAGTAATAGTAAAGAACAAGCCACTTTAAATAAAACAACAGAAAATTTCACTATTAAAAAAAAAACTTCTTTTACTATTAAAAAAAAAAAAAAAAACTTCTTCTTTTTTTTTTTCTTTTGTGCTACCAAACACCAAAGAAACATTATTAATACCATATGTTATTAATTTAAATACTTTATCAAGGTCCACTTTTCTCCACAACCAAACACACCCATTGAGGTGGGAGTTAGGAATACGGGAAAGGGTTGGGTATTGCCGTATGCGCATCGCGCACCTCTGCGCACCGTTGGTTCCCACCAGTATTAAATACTACTTTAACTGCGCTTGCTTTCACTCCGTAATCATTACGTTATCATATTTTAACTTCATATTTCTCGTCGGCGATTTGACGGAATCTTCGTTTCTTCGCCGCCGTTACTTGCCGGAATCTGGCCCACGAATCTACTGTTTTTTCTATATCAATCTGCCCTAAACTTACCCTTTTTTGGGTCTCTTTTTTCTTTGTATAACTAAGCTTTCTTTGTATGTTTGGTAGTATTATACTCTATAGACGTACCCCCATTGGTTTTCTTGATTTTCTTGAGATCTGAAGCGAAGTTGATGATCTATGAAGCTTTTGGCGATAAGGGTCTTCTTAATTTCTTGGTGGGATTTGAATCTCTGTAAGTCTAAGTTAAATTTCGTGTTATTATCTCAATTTGTGGGAAATGTAATGGAATATTTGAGGTTTTTTTGGGTATTTTTATTAGGTTGTTTTAGCTTGGATCTTGGTGAATGTAGAGAGTTTATGTGAATTTGGTTACTTGAGTGTAGTGATGGACGCGCTTTTGGTTTTTGACTGAGTTTGAATTTAGCTTGACTATTCTGTAGTGAATGGAAATATATTGGAAGGGTTAGTGTCTCTTGATTCATGATGTTAGTTGATTTTTTGTGGCTGTTGGGTGTATGATCAATTTTGTTCTTGATTTAGGTGTAAATTTTAAGTTTGATATTGAAGTCCTCTGTGTTGAAGTAAATTCATTTGAATGATTTATGATCTTAATCAGGATATTTGTTAAAAAAGTATGGATTTCGAATGTAGGTGAACTGGGTTTTTGAGTTAAAGTCTAAACTCGAAATTACTTTCGAGATCTTGTGATTTGTATCTCATTATTCCCAATTGTGTTATCTGACTCAGAAATCTTGGATATTTTTTAATTGAATTCATGTTTTAGTTTTGTAATTGTTTTGACGTTAGTTTTTCCTTTTTACATGAATTTGACGTTAACCAAAAACCGAATTATAGCTTGAAATTCTGAGTTGTCTTATATTTTGCAGACATGTAGATATGGTTTTGTTGAGAATTGGCCTTCAGTTGTTAAGCATTATGGATTTTCTGTAAATTTCCTTGGAGAATTGGGTTTGAAATTTGAATTTTGAGATGGAACCAACCAAAGAAGAGGCCCTTAGAGCTAAAGAAAATGCCGAGAAGCTATTTGCGGTGAAAAACTTTGCTGGGGCAAAGGATTATGCTTTAAAGGCTCAAAAGTTGTGCCCTGAACTGGAGGGTATATCTCAAATGGTAGCCACATTTGAAATTTATACTGCTTCTGAGGTGAAAATTAATGGAGAAATAGATTTCTATTCTATTCTTGGATTGAAGCCATCTGCAGACAAAGCTATGTTGAAGAAACAGTACAGAAAGATGGCCGTTTTGCTCCACCCTGATAAGAACAAAACTGTGGGAGCTGATGGGGCATTCAAGCTTGTCTCTGATGCATGGACTTTGTTGTCTGATTCTAACAAAAGAAGCACGTACGATCTCAAAAGAAACATGAATTTGTCATCAGGTGTTTTCCAGACAAACTTATCTTCAGTTCAAAGTGCTGGGGTTACTGGATTAGACAATTTTTCCATATCTTCAGCCTCTCGCAATAAACTTGACACTTTTTGGACTGTGTGCACCTCTTGTCATGTGCAGTATGAATATCTTCGGAAGTACATCAATAAAAGACTTTCCTGTAAGAACTGCCGTGGTGTTTTCATTGCCGTTGATACAGGAGCAGCCCCAATAAATGGCTCTTTCCCGTATTGTGCTTGGTCAAATGTGCCTGATGATCAGTATAGAAGTCATGGATATGGAGTTACATATGTCCCAACTACTTCTGTATACTTCACGGGAAATGGAGTCTCAGGACTTCATTCTGGACATGGATCTGAGTATGCTTCTAATGCATCACTTCATTGGAGCTCGTTTCCCGGAGCCCCTACTGGAGTTTTGGATCCTAATGGATTATCAACGTCTGCTGATCTTATTCATTTGACAAATGGAAAAGTCCAATCAAGAAAAGCCAATGGAAAACATCATATGAAAAATGCTGGTGGTGATGTGTGTTCCATTGGGTATAGTGTGTATCATGAACCACCGGTCCTCAAGGCCAGTAGATCCACTAAGAAAAGGAAGGTTGAGCTGGGAAGCACTTGTCGTCATGGAAATGAAGAAACCGCTTCCAGAACTGCCCCAGAAGTGGGAGTGGTTAATGGAAATGGAATTATCAAACAGAGTAGTCAGCTTTCCACTGGTGAAATTTTGGCCAGACGCTGCTCTGCTGCCACTGCATTTGATGCTAGAAAATTATTAATTGACAAGGCGAGAACAGAAATTCGTAAGAAACTGGAAGAAATGAAGTTGGCTTCAGCTGCAGCAGCTGCTGCCGCTGCAGTGGCTGAGAATAACAAAAAAGCACATATTGAAGTCACTCAATCCAGTGAGGCACCTAAAAGAGCAGGTTTGAGTGATCCTAGTCTTCAACCAGAGCTGCAGAAAACTGGGTCGGTGTCAATAGTAGTCCCTGACTCAGACTTCCATGATTTTGACAAGGATAGATCAGAGGAATGCTTCAAGCCTAGGCAAATATGGGCTCTCTATGATGAAGAAGATGGTATGCCTCGCTTGTATTGTCTGATCCGTGAGGTCATCTCGGCAAAACCATTTAAAATTCATATCAGTTACTTGAACTCAAAAACTGATGGTGAATTTGGGCCCGTCAATTGGGTGGATTCAAGGTTTACGAAAGGTTGTGGAAATTTCAGGGCATACAACTCCGAAATTGTTGACCAAGTTAATATCTTCTCTCATCTTTTGAGTCGGGAGAAAGCTGGCAGGGGTGGCTGTATTAGAATCTACCCAAAAAGTGGGGACATATGGGCTGTATATCGGAATTGGTCACCAGATTGGAACAGAAAAACCCCGCATGAAGTTAGACACCAGTATGAGATGGTGGAAGTTCTTGATGATTATTCTGAAGAGCTTGGTGTATGTGTTACTCCTTTGATTAAATTAGATGGATACAAGACAGTGTATCAGCGTAACACGAATAAAGATGCCATTCGTTGGATTCCAAGAAGAGAGATGTTACGGTTTTCACACCAGGTGCCATCTTGCTATCTGAGAGGAGAAGCCATGAAGCTGCCTGGGGGTTGTTGGGATCTAGACCCTGCTGCAACTCCAGACGAGCTTCTCCAGGCTGTAACTGAAGTACAGGCCAAAGAAAAGCCTAGTGATGCAGAAAACACTGTTGGAACTCCAGGTGAGCTTTGTCAGTCTGGAACCAAAGCAGAGGCTCAAGAAAATCCTAGTTAAACAGAAAAGTCGGTTGCAACAACAGATTTGCATCTTCAGGATATAACTGAAGGAAAGCCTGGTCAATCAAAAACTATTCTGGACCTCGAGATGAGCTTCACAAGGCTGAAACCAAGACACAAGGTGAAGAAAAGTGTGGTCAAACATAGAATACCACTGCAACTCCAGATGATTGTTTTCCGACTGTAACAGAAGTACAGGGCGAAGAAATGCCTAGCCAAGGAGAAAAGTAAGTCCAGAGGGTCCTCTTTATCATTGTTCTGACAATCTCAAGATTCAAAATGTACAGATCTGAACACATAATGACATTTCATTTCTCAAAACTTAGGTAGCTGAGAGGATCACAAGATGATCCATTCCATCAATCCTAGATTGTTTTAGCCAGCCCTATGCTTACTGAGTAATTTGTGACTCGAATTCAAATCTATCAACTGCTTGTTTACAGAAATGGTTCTGCTGTTTTAGATGGATATAAAACTTCTGTCAATGCAACGTGGAAAGTTGGGTCATTGGGCCCTATTAACTTTCAGTAATTGTCCAGTGATTGTGAATGTACCAGATCATTTGGTGTAGAAAATTTGAGAACTTATTGGTACACAACATTACTGGATGCAGACTTTGGGCCAGGAAGATAATAGGTTCATGCCTTGATAATTCAGGCCCTTGAAAGAAGAACCTTGCATAGCTTGCAAATTCTAACCTTTATCTAAATTCTTGATCTAGCCGGTGAGCAGCCGGCTTGGTGGATTTCACCTAGCTAATTACCGCGCTGACAAAATTCATGTTGGCATTGTGTTTTCACTTAGCAGGACCTCTGCAGAATCTTTGGTTGCATACTCTGAAGGCAACAGCTTCAGTCTGCATATAAATGAAGCTTTGCTATGAGAATATAGTTACAACTCAATTTTGCTTTGATGGACATATGAGCTTTTATTTTGCCTGTGAGTTAGTATTGACTCCATGGGAACATAAAGATCCAGTTCAGGAACATGTATCTACATGAAAACAGACAGGTGAATTGGTGAACATAACCTTGTACACATCTCTCTCAATAAAAACAAATTGGTGTTATGGATAAAGAATTTCTTAAAGCTGCAGAACATGTTCACGTGATAAAAAAGGCATACCTAGTGCACAAGGCTCCTGCTAATATGGGGTCTGGGGAAGATTAGATATACGCAATCGTGACGGTGATGTCCACGAAAACAAATATTTACTGTAGACATAGTAATCACCTTATGTTCCATTAACTAGTTATGAAACACGACATTATGATTACACAATGCAAAGTAATGAACTCAAATTATTCAAGTATTGCTATTATGTTTTAGAAGAAACATCCAATTTACTTGTACCTGTTTAAGAAAAGAATGGCAATAAGCAATCTAGGCTATTAAACGTTATGCTCCATTTCTAGTGTAAGTGGTTAAATTCTTCATATCTTTACTAATTTAAAATGTCTACATATCTGAAATACTTTTTTTTTTCCACTTTTATCAGAAAAACTTTTTTTTCCACTTTTACCCTCCAAAAAAATAAGTATTTCATTTTTATCCTTCAAAATTAATGGCACACTAAACCTAATTTATCACCTCCAACTTACTGCATTCCAATTATGCAGCCGTTACAACACCCTTCTCTCTCTACCATTCGGTGAACAACAAGCAGCCACGCTCCCTCATGTTCCATCTCTCTCTCTCTCTCTCACACACACATTCATCACTCGGTGAAAAACAAAAAGTCATGCTCCCTTTCTTCTCCTTCCCCAATCCAATTGCAATATGTGTCATTCACATGATAGAATCGAACATTTCCGCATTCATGATACCGGTTAGAAGATCTAAATTTGCAATCGTCAATTCATTGCCATCAAAGATGATTTCGATCTAAAAACTCTCCAAGTAAGTCTTCAAACTTTTTCTCCCTTAGTTACATGATCTTATTAATACGTTCCAACTTGTAGCAATATAGATTAAAAGTGACATGATGTTGGCTGTTATAGTTTTGGTTTAGTGGAGGCATGGTTTTTGGTTTTGGTTATTCATAATGTTAATTACAATATGTTGTTTATAGGTGTTGTTATCTGAAGCAAGGGCATGCATGTATTCATTAGGTGGTTTCACATGTTATCTATAAATCTGTAGAGCTAATTATTATATGGAATCTTGCTTCTCAGGGGTGATTGGAAGGAGCTGAAATTTAAAAGAGTATAACTTTAGTGCCAAAGGTCAGCCCTGTTGAGGTGGTAATCTCCGTTCATTGCTCAAGGCAAGGTTTTTCTTTGGACAAACTTCATTCACGCCCCTCTAAATAAACATATCTACAATGAGACCCCCTCTAGATAAGTATATAGTCCAAAAGGGCTATTGACTGAACTAAGTTATCAAGTCAAATGTATTTCGGACATGTCACAAAATTAATGACATACAATAGAAGACGAGCTTGAAAATTTGGGGTCATTGCCTTCTTTCTCTAAGACTCAAAACAAGGTTTTTTTTGTCATTCAAATTGTCAAATATATGAAATACATGAAAAACATCAATTAACAACATAAATGAAAAACAATTTTTTTTTTCATTTTTACCCTCAAATACTTCAACGATGTCATGCTTATCCTCTAGATTTAATGCTAACCTTACTTAATTTAGTCTTCATATAAATACCATTTCATTAATATTATTTACACCCAGCTTTTTCGTGGTCTTTGCTTTAATACACATCCAAATATTTTCCATTGCCCGTATCTACGTCTTCCGCTCTTTATTCCACTAAACTTAGGACTCTCCATTTTATTGTTTCTCCAAGTGTCCTGCCCTCCCAAATTTCTCTATTGCTTTCTATATAATTTGCCAACAGGTGTGAAGCTTGAGTCTCTGTCTTCTTTGAAAAAGTTCTCTTATCGTTGGAACATCGTGGATCAAATGTTGTTCATTATTTGCTTTCTTCGTGTTGTGGATTTTGTTTGTGATTTTTCGAATACGAGATACATCAATTGATTTTTAATTTGTTTTTGTTTTCTACTGCTGTTTTTTTTTTCTGATTACTTGTTATGTTGGAGTCTAGAAGGCATTTCATTTCAGATTTACTCTTACCAATCTCACCCAAATCCATGTCCAACAAAATTGCATGTAGATTTTTTGTTTTGTCCTAGATGATATTTTATTTGTACTTTTTTCACTAATTTTTTTGTTAGTTTATTTTTGCAATTTTATGATTATCTACCAATTAGCGGGGTGTATAGTGAAACACTATAAGAGAAATTCAAAACACAGTGAAGACATGATTGGAAAATGGATGCAATACATCTGCAGCATGCGATAGGATTAATTTAGTATAAGTGGACATTATGGTTCAACTCGGCAAATAGTATTTCATCAATTTTGTTTAATAACCCTTTTGTAGTAGTAGATTTTCCTTGTTGAAAATTTGCCAATCTTTTGCCTCTTTCTTGTATGGGAGCCGAATACCTTCTTACAATTAGGGAGTTTTTGTTTGTGCAACAAGACTTAAACTAGGTCATGATGTTCTCCTTTCTCAATTATAATTAAGTTATAGACTTGTTCTTTGTATTCACTTAATCATCCCAAAATCTTTCCTATTCTTAAGTAATAAGTAGTACAAAAACTATGACTACAAACTTGATTGATTAAATAGATATAGAAAATCATATTAAGAAAAAATATAAATAAATTTATAATTTAAAATTGTTCACGTGCTATGCATCAACTAGTAAACATAAAAGCTTATAAGGATGGCAATGAATATAGTCATATCATATATTTAGTTTGTATCATTTATAATGGTAGTTCTTGAAATCATTGTCTCTTGTTGGAAAAAAAATTCTAATTTTGTTTCAATTCCTTTTTAAAATATCATCTCTCATGAATTTGTACAACATCAATGAAATTAGGGATATCTCTCACGATATATGTTATATTATTACACTGAAAAAATTGAAGATAATTTAGTGTTAGAGAGAAATCGAATCTGACATGGAGACTTAAAAAAGTAGATAATAGTTTACAAACATAGGCTAGCTTTTGGTTTAATTTGTTTCCGAATCAAGTTGGCAAATAAATGGTTAGGATGGATGTATATTTTATTTTTATTTTTTTTCCTTTTTTTTTAACACTAGTATGCACAATTAACACACAAGTTATTCACTTGCTCAGCACTTTATACACACAAGAAGGATTATAAACCCAAAGTCTACAATCCAGTCCAAAAGGGCCTAAACATTCATACATAACTAATGGAATGCTTATAGTATCTCCATTACCCGATAAAAAGATCTTGTCAATATTGATATAAATTATCTTTCTCTTGTTTTCAGCTATAGCAAAAACCCTTAAATCTAAAGTCGCTTGGTATTCCAACCTAGTTCCAACAAAGCACTTTTCGGACCGAGAAAGAGGAACGGTATGACATTATATATGATAACTCATAAAAGTTTGATTCGCATCATTATGCTCAATAAAAAGAATGCAGGAAGCTTCGATAAAAAAATATGAAAGAGAAAATTAATTTAAAGATAAACTTGTTTCCGTACAATAGTCAAGAATTCTTGACGATATCGCACTGGAATAACTTATTTTTCGTAAATACCTTGACTTAAAACTAAAAAAAAAATTGCCACATTGAGACAAAATTTATAAACTCCATAGACATTGTTTTTTTCCTTAAAAAAAAATAAAATAAAATAAAAAAATAAAAGAAAGGGAGAGTGGGATGTGCTACTAGTGTTCAGGAACTTTTGACCAAAACCAACCTTTCCACCAACTTTATTCCTAAATCTAACTTTTTTTAAACTTAATTCTCAAACTCAGTCTATTTTTAAAAACGTCATTTGAAATAATGTCTTCTCAATGAAAAACGTCATTTCTTAATAAAAAACGTCATTTAGAAGGACATTTTTAACCTTCAACCCAAGTGAACAAAAATTATCATTTAAAGTGACACCTTTAAAAACGTTATTCAAAATGACTTTTTAACTTTACAATTTTAAACAGTTACACGAAGTAAATAAAATCATATCATTCCAAATGAACCATTCCCAAATTAGATCATTCCCAAATCACAATTCACCCTCTCTCAGAAGCAGCTCTCCTCCTCCTCCAACCACTCTCAGCCACCGTCTTCTCTGATGAGGAATATCGATTTCTCCTTCTCCTCCAACCACTAACCCAACATCTTCTCCGATGAGGAAGACCAGTCTGACGAGGATGATATGGGATGTTTAAGAAGGAAAATGTCATGCAGCAAATCACGCTGCAATTAGCGGGATTTATGCTGCAATTAATAATGGTTGATTGGCTGGATTCTAGGATCTTATTAGGATTTGATTAAGCTTTTTTTTTTTGTATTTATTTGGAGTCTTTGCGGGTAGATGGAGAGAGCAGAAATTTGTATTCTTTTCAATTTTAATAATAGAGGGTTTCTCCCTAGAAATGGGAATTTTGCCTATTCTTCTGCATCTTTCTTCCTGGTTTATCAATTGGTATCAGAGCACCGTTCTTGCCTTGTACCGACGATAATGACAGAGGGCACTAGGCGCAAGAGGTTAAGCATATGGAGGAGTGTATTCGCTCTTTGAAAGAAAACTCAGACAGACAAGCAGCTGATATAAAGAGCCTTATTGACCGCCATGTTGCGGACATGAAGGATTTGAAACAATTGGTTACTGCGATCAACATCAGGTATGAGCAGCTGGCTACCCACCTTTTGCCGATCACTAAGCAAGGGCAAGAGGAGACATCTCATGTTTTGGAGACTCCGCCAGGAGGGCAACAGAGTTCTGTCCGTGAAGCAATACAAATTAGATATGCCCGTATGGATTTTCCCCATTTCAATGGTGAAAACCCAAATGGTTGGGTAAACCGCTATGAGAGATTCTTTAAGTACAACCACGTCAACGAAGAGGACAAGGTCTATGTAGCATCCATTCACCTTGAAGGCATTGCAGTTGACTGGTTTCAGAGCTATGAGGTTGCCAAATGTCATGTTATAGGGAAGATCTTTACTAAGGACCTGTGCCTACATTTCGGTCCTGGCCACTATGATAATGCAATTGGCCAATTTACAAAATTAAGGCAAACTGGTACTGTGAGACTTTATCAGGAGCAATTCGAAGCATTAATGACAAGGACACGCCGCTTAACAGATGATTTCTTTATGCAATGCTTTACCAGTGGTCTGCGTGAGGAAATTCGAAATGGAGTTATGTTGTTTGAGCCAACTACCCTTTCTTATGCAATAGGGTTGGCCCGGTTACAAGAGGAGACCATGGATGTTGTTATACATCGGGCTCGAACTCCTTTGACGTCAACCAACACCCCCCAAAAGGGGTTTTCTAAATCTGAACCCAAGTCCTCACTACCACCTACAAGGAGAATCTCATCAGCACAAATGGAGGAACGACGTGCAAAGGGCCTTTGTTACTATTGTGATGAGAAATACGTCATTGGCCACAGGTGTAGGAAACAATAACTATTCCTTTTAGAAGCAGACGAGCCCCAAGAAGAATGAGAACAATTTGAAGATGCCTCGATTGAACCCCTTGATAGCACCATTGATATTCCAACTAACAAACCAATCATCTCGGTCCAAGCTCTCGCCGGCTCCATATCATACCAGACTATGCGGGTAAGAGGATTTTTGAAACAGAGGCCAATTACAATTTTGATTGATTTAGGAAACACCCACAACTTTCTTAACCCAGAAGTAGCCAAACGAACTGGGTGCACCACCTATCAAACCAGCCCTTTATTTGTGGCGGTAGCAGACGACACTAGAGTTGCTAGTTCTACTATGTATCGTGGATTACTATGGGTTATGCAAGGAACCCAGTTCGAAGCAGACATGCAGCTCTTACCCTTAGGTGGGTGTGACATGGTCCTTGGTGTTCAATGGCTCGCCAACCTCGGATCCATCCTTTGGGACTTCCAAACCTGAAGAAGGAGTTTAACTTTAAGTTAAAGAGGCATGTGTTGAGGGGTGCTACCACAAGACCTGTAAAGTTAATTGGTGCAGACAAGATGGGCTGTTTGTTACAACAATCTACACAAGGAGTTATGGCCCAGATATTCTCAATTCAAGCCTTATCACAGCCAAATTCTGTCCAGGTATAAAATGAAGCAAAAAATCTTGGATTATCAGGATTATTGGCTCGATTTGATCTGGTGTTTGCAGAGCCTCGTGGCTTACCTCCTCGCAGGCAATAAGATCACAAAATCCCACTAAAACCAGGTTGTCTAGCCATTAGTGTGAGACCTTACTGCTACCCTTATATTCAGAAGAATGAGATTGAAAAGATTGTAAAAGAAATGCTTGAAGCTGGCACCATACAACCGAGCGTAAGCCCGTTTTCATCTCCAGTTTTGCTAGTCAAAAAGAAAGACGCCACATGGAGGCTGTGTGTGGACTATCAGGCATTGAACTGGGAAACCATCGAGGACAAATTTCCAATACCAATTATTGATGAACTCTTGGATGAACTCCATGGAGCACTATTCTTCTCAAAATTGGATTTACGAACAGGTTATCACTAAATTTGAGTTCACCCCGATGACATACAGAAGACAACGTTTAGAACTCATTAAGGGCATTATGAATTTCTAGTTATGCCCTTTGGGCTAACCAATGCTCTGTCAACATTTCAAAGTATGATGAACGAGGTATTTCAGCCCTATTTATGTAAATTTATCCTCATCTTTTTCGATGATATTTTGGTGTATAGCCGTACGTGAGAGGACTATCTCCATCACTTGGAGGTGACCTTGGGTGTACTGTTCCAAAATCAGTTCTCAGTGAGAAGGTCCAAATGCTCATTCGGGCAATGACAACTGGAATACTTAGGCCACATTATTTCAAACAACGAAGTTGCAGCTGACCCTGAAAATATTGCTGGCATGGTGGCGTGGCCTCAACCTCACACCCTTAAGGCTCTCCGTGGGTTTTTAGGTCTCACAGGGTATTATCGACGCTTTGTGAAGGACTATGGGAAGATTAGCAAACCACTTACTAACTTGTTGAAAAAGGATAACTTTTTATGGTCTATTGAAGCAGGTGATGCATTTAGCAAGCTTAAGGTGGCCATGTCAACAACTCCAATATTAGCAATGCCGGACTTTTCAAAGACCTTTGTTGTGGAATGTGATGCATCAGGAATAGAGTTAGGAGCAGTGCTAATGCAAGAAGGGATGACCATAGCATTTGCAAACAAGGCTTGTCAGATAAAACCTTGGAACTCTCTACATACGAAAAGGAGATGTTGGTTATTGCCTTTGCAGTCAAAAAATGGAGACCTTATCTCATTGGTCAACACTTTAAAATAAAGACTGATCATTTCAGTCTGAAGTATTTATTGGAGCAATGCATAACCACACCAATGCAACACAAATGGTTAACTAAATTTTTTGGGTATGACTTTGAAATATCCTATAAGAGTGGAAGTGAAAAAAAAGGTGGCAGATGCACTCTCAAAACAACAGGAAGATTCTGCCCATTTAATGGCAATGTCTACACAGGTGGCTAATTGGCTTGATCAATTGCAAGATGAGTGAAAAGCTGACCCAAGGGTTCAAACTACTATCCAGGACGTACAAGTTAACCCAATGTTGCAGCCTAACTTCCAGTGGCGTCATAACAGATTACTATATAAAGGATGGTTGTGGCTTGGGACAAATTCAGCCTTAAAATAAGCCATTATTCAAGAGAATCATGATGGGCCGTGTGGGGGAATTCAAGTGTTCAAAAGATGCTACATAGGATAAAAAGACACTATTATTGGAAGGGCCTCCGTGGTGATGTACGTAAACATGTGGCAGAGTGCGATGTGTGCCAACACAATAAGTTTGAAAACATAGCAACTCCCAGGCTCCTACAACCCCTCCCTATCCCGAATCAACCTTGGAGCGACATATCTATGGATTTCATTGAGGGCCTTCCTCGTTCACATGGGAAGGATGTGATTTTTGTAGTGGTAGATCGGCTAAGTAAGTACTCCCACTTCATGGCACTTCATCATCCATATACTGCCTTAGATGTTGTTCAAACCTTCATGGACAATATATTCAAGCTGCATGGACCCCCAAGTACTATTGTGAGTGATCGGGATCCCGTATTCACTAGTAACTTCTAGCAAGGATTGTTCAAGATATATGGGACCCAGTTACACATGAGTACTGCCTATCACCCACAAACTAACGGGCAGACCGAGGTGGTGAACCGTTGTTTGGAGCAGTATCTTCATTGCATGACAGGGAACCGTCCCAAGGAATGGTTAAATGGTTACCTTTGGCTGAGTGGTGGTTCAATACAAATTTTCACACTTCCACCAAGGTCACTCCTTTTGAAGTTAGCTATTGTACCACACCCCTACTTATTTTCCCTATGTGCCTGGGGAATCAAATCTAGCAACAATTGACAATAGCATATGAGAGAGGGATAAAATCATTCGGTTACTTAAAGAAAATCTACAAAAGTCTCAACATAGAATGAAATAGGTTGTAGATGCAAAATGAACTGAGAGAACATTTGAGGTTGGGGACCTCGTCTATCTCCATCTACAACCCTTTCCGAAAACATCCTTAGCATGGAGAGAAAACAAGAAGCTGGCCCCAAAGTTATTTGGCCCCTTTCCAGTAGTAGAAAGAGTGGGTCAAGTCGCCTATCGGTTGCAACTCCCAGTGGCATCCTCCATCCATCATGTGTTTCATGTTTCATGCCTTAAGAAAAACTTGGGGAACAAGTGACTGTCCAAACGAAGCTACCCCCAGTAGATGACGCTAGTCGGGTGAAACTTGACACCATTGGCAATCTTGGACCGACTACTAGTTAAGAGGAATAATAGGGCAGTTACACAGGTACTAATTCATTGGACCAACAACTTTCCTAAAGACGCCACTTGGGAATATTGGCAAGATATCGACCAATGTTTTTCCAGCATCTTGGCCTTGAGGGCAAGGCCTATTTTGAGAGGAGATGGATTGATATGGGACGTTTTAGAAGGAAAATTTCATGCAGCAAATCACGCTGCAATTAGCGAGATTTATGTTGCAATTAATAATGGTTGATTGGCTGGATTCTAGGATTTGATTAGGAGTTGATTAAGCTATTTTTTTTGTATTTATTTGGAGTCTCTGCAGGTAGATGGAGAGAGCAAAAATTTGTATTCTTTTCAGTTTTAATAAAAGAATATTAACATGGACCACTCCAGCAACATTTTCTCCGGTGGTGTTCTCTCCCATAACATGAAGGTTTACTATAAACACATGGTTCATACAAGTTCCATTACAATCATTTTCATATGATTACATGCCACAAACTGAATTACATCAAAGTGTTACAAAACATGGTTTAAAAGCCACAAGTCGGCTTTTCTTCAACCACGAGGCCCCGAATGAGAACCTTCCACCCATGTATACCTTGCACTTAAAATATTTTCCTATAAAGAGTGAGGCATACTCAATAGGGTATCTCTTAAAGAGGCTACTCAACCTAAATGCATATGAGATGTTCACATGCACAATTCAACAAACAACAAACATTCCAATCCCACAGAAAGCAAATTCAATTTTGGTTGGGACTGATGGGTCTGAGCTCCAAAATTCAAACAATTGTCTATCAGAAGGGACTACAGGAAGGGGATTGGCTAGGTTAGTAAGCAAATAATTACTTACTAATCTGGGTAGGGTAGGGTATTGCTTAAATTTGGAAAAAAAATTTGCTATAACTTTTTATAATCTGTAAACAACAATGCATGTATTGTCTCTTAGTTGCCATTTATGTATGGATGTGAAGGGAACTGGAAAGTTTGGGCTAAACGACATTACTTGGTGCATAGAATAGGTTTCATCATGTCCAACAAAAGCTAATTAATCAACAAAAAAAAAAAGCATTCTATACAAACTCTAGAGGGCATTACATAACAAATCTTGGGAAAAAGGTATATATACTTACAGCATACATAAGACTCAAGATCTCTGTTTTTCACTTCAAAACCCATAGGTCAAGGTTTCTTTCTATGCAGAAACTTAAGATAGCTGATTGAATGGCGCCAAAAAAGGTCATAATAGCAGTGCTGGAGCATTGGCATGGATTGAGCAGTTTGGCTTTGAATAATAACAATTGTATTGTATATTGTTGGTTTTTCCAGG
>CAUOFW020002618.1:0-46253 GCA_963454935.2 Ilex paraguariensis
CAAACCTCAATTGAAGAGTCCAATCTTATAAAAACCCACTAAGCCCAATATTGTCCAAGTCCAGTCTCATCAGTTCGGCTACGTTATCAAGAGAGAGAGAGCACGGGAGCCTTACCTGCACCGCCAAGGAAACAGGCCACCCTTACCTATCCTTGACCGCATCTCATGGAGAGCATCTCAACCACCTCACCCGTTGAGAAGAAGTCGTGAGTTCCACCGAAATGGTTGCTTAGTTGCTGTAAAATAGCCTCAACTTGTTAGGGGGCCACTATAAATTGCACGCCCCACCAACACTTGGGGGCATCACACTTTACCTAAGCACGATTCTCTCATCTTCCTTAAAGTTTGTACTCTCTGCTCCCCACACCCTTGAGTTAATAAAATACCTGGCAACCAGAGACATTGAAGAGTGGACGTAGGTCGAACTGATCAAACCACTATAAATTGTCTGTGCCTCTCCATCTCCTGATATTATTTTTCTTGCATTTATTATTCACACTTGACAGGTAGTGTGCAAAATCATTTTGTGCATCATCAATACATATCTCCTAAATGTCCAACTCTAAATTATAATATTGACCTCAAATTTATTCACTTTAGAATATATATCACAAATTTTAAATAAATATTACTATTTATAATTGCAGATAATATGAATTTGAGTACAAACATAAAATAAATAATAATTGGGTATATGTTTATGGATGTATTATTATTTATTAGTTTGTGTAATAGTAAAAACGATGTAAATAAGAATTTTAAAATAAATTATGATCCAAAATATTGTATTAATTAAATTTATCTTCATCGTGTACTACATACAGTAACATGCAACTGATATGACTATGGAATCTACATGCAACTTATATGACTATGGAATCTGAATATGTTGAGAGATTATACAAGATAGTGAGCTTTCCTGTCATACGAGCCCTTTGAATTGATGCTACACCTTGCTGGTGATACCCTGCTTTTCTTCAACCCCATATAAGGAATCCAAATCTAACAGAGCAAGCCAGAAAACCAAAGTAGAATAAAGGAAGTCCAAGGACAAAAGAAGCCTTTCCTCCGTTATCACAGCTAATCTTTCTCATACATATATATATTTTTTATTATAGAGTGTCTAAATTTTTGTCAACTACTCCTTCGAACTCTGAGATCGATCAGTGTAATTCGAACTAGTTTAAAGACATATTCCCTAAAGAATAAGGGTGATTGACCCTTAATAAGTATGAAAAGTATTGAACGTAAGACTTCTTTTTATAAGAGAACAAATTTAACCACCAGACTACCCTGAAAGATTATTTTTCTCGTATACTATACCACTTTATTCATATTCTCATCTTCATGTAGACCCTAATGAGCTCATAAAGGGTGAAATTGTTTATATAAGATGTTCCTGTCCTTTTTACAGCAAGAGAAACAAGGTTTCTCTCTCTCTCTCTCTCTCTCTCTCTCTCTCTCATCCTGTATTCTTCTTTCTCAAACCCATCTCTTTCAGAGCTCTCTGTTCGTAAAAATGGCAAAAAACATAGGCTTCCTTGTTTGTATCTCGATCATGGCTTTGGATTTCACTGCAGGTATACTCGGTATTGAAGCTGAGATTGCTGAGAACAAGGTATTGACTTTTTCCAAAAATACCATCCTTGTTTTTTTTTTTTTTACTTTATTATCTCTTTATAACGGTTTCAAACTTGTTACTCCATGTACTATTGTATGCATGAAGGAGCATACATGAAACTCATGCTTTTCAATTAAAAAGCATATTAGCAATATATATATTTTCAATACAAAACCTTAAAAAGTGTCATTTGCAAAGACATTTTTGTATTGAGAAGCCTGGACAAACCTACGTTTTCATATAAACAACGACAATCAATGAAATAAGTACACCATGATCTAAATCGAATAAAGATGAAAAGTGCAGTAGTTTCGAAATGCTATTTAGTGGGGCATCATTCAAACAAAAAAAAAAGAAAAATTGAAGGCTATGGGTATGATTTAGAACATGATCTTTGCTTGGACAGGTCAAACATTTAAAGCTGTGGATATTTGATTGTAGAGATCCAAGCTACACAGCTTTCAAGTTGAGTTTGGCTGCAGCAGTGCTCTTGGCTTTAGCACATGTGATTGCCAATTTGCTTGGTGGGTGCATTTGCATTTGGTCCAAGGAAGAACTTGACAGGGCCACTGCTAATAAGCAATTAGCAGCTGCTTCCCTCATTTTTTCATGGTAATTGTTTGCATCACCATCCCCATATCAAGGATCAAAAATTTTGTTTTGATTGGTAAGCCAAAAATAGAAACATTTTGAAAAAAAATGGAAAAAGTAAAAAAAAAAAATTGAAAATCATTTATGAAACATTTGACCAAAATCAAATCAAAACACATAATTTCAATATTCAATCACTGATCCAATTTAAATATTCAATCACTGATTCATTTCAATTTCTACGGAAACCAAGACGTTCTGATTGTAAACAAATGAAGTAAAATTTTCTTGTTCATGGATACATCTATCGGGTTATAAGTTGAAATCCTAGACCCATCCCTTCCCTCAAAATGTCATGCCAGTACTTAACCAATGATGCTTTAATCTCGGTGTTGATATGGTGCTAGTGCTTAACCAATTATGCTTTAATCTCGGTGTTGATTCAGGGTTATATTGGCTGTGGCGTTCTCGATGCTAATACTGGGAACACTATCAAACTCGACGTCCAGAAAAGATTGTGGAATATCACACCATCGTCTTATGTCTATAGGAGGGGTTTTATGTTTCATACATGGACTTTTTGCAGTTGCATATTATGTTTCTGCAGTTGCAGCCATTGCAGAAGAAAAGAAGTTGAATCAACACCACCACCAACAAGGCCAAGCTTGATCTTTCCTTCTTCATTATGTACTAACCTGTTATGTTTCCCTCTTGTTATTTCTTTCATCTATCAATGGAAAAAAAAACATGCTCCCATATTTTCATAGTAACTATGATCGAATACCATGTTTCTGGATTCCTTAAAAACTGGATTCATTAACCCGTTAGGATAATTTGGATGTTAATACTTTGGAGGACTGCTTATTTTGGGTAAGAGCAATCTTAACAAAATAGGTGAAGCAGATAACAGCCATATGCAGAAGCCAGACCAATCTAGTATGGTGTTTAACTGCAAATGGAATCAGATAGGGGAAACGGGCGTACAAAAAATGAAGGAAAAAATAACGGCCAAGAACAGCACATAATCAAACAAATTATTCCTACCTCCTCTAATCAGATCACCTCTCTTTGGCTGTGCAGTTTATATCTTCCTAGCTCAAATGCACAACCATAGAATACAACTTTCTTAGATAGTTAGATGTCGACCTTAATCAATGCTTCTAAAGAGCTACTAAAACCGATTTCATCGCTTATTCTTATCGTTTCTTTGCATTACTGCTCATCTCCACCAAACATTTTAGCTACTTTCATCTCAAAGAAACAAATATTACAAAACATTTCATACATACAGTAGGGTGCCACACACTATCTAACAAGTTTCCAACCTTTACCACTTCAGGGTACTCCATTTCATCTAATCCTGGTGGAAGCCCATGGATAACAGTCCTCCATCGTATTCCTTCCTTATTGAAGGGTCAATAATCTACCATTCGTTGCTCTCTTCCATGTGATAATTTCTCTTCCCAACACTATATGAAATAAAATTCAGATGTACCTATGATTAACATATAAATCATAATTCTGAAAAAAAACTCCATAAATCCTTTCTATTGGGTCGTGCGTGGCAGCTGGTTTCAAAATCATACCATCAAGCCGACAATGAAGACAATGAGACAATGACACCACTCTCTAAACATTCCAAATCAGCTCATTCATAACCACGGCAAATGACTAGGCGTTCATGCCAACATCTAAGGAAAGCATTTTCAAATGGAAATTCACTTTTCATCCTACCACCTACTCTAATGCTTATCGCTATTTCCTCATGCAAGTATTTCATCACCTTAATTCCATCACTGTCTCCAAGAGTTCCATATCTCAAGCATACATGCTTCTGGGCAAAAAACTATATATTCAACTTACAAAGATAAATAATCAGTTGAAGGAAAAAATACTCCAACATCCAAAACTGTTATTGTTATTGAGAACACAGACATAGTCCAGCATCAATTATGCAAATAAAAGTAAAAATATCTCTAGATTTGATCTAATAACCGATATCTATGATGCCCACTTCATCTCCAACTCTTCAACTTCCCTTGGGCCACCTTGAATCATTTTTTTCAGTTATAGTTTATCATCAATTCAGCACAAATACAGAAACAGAAGCAAGGTTCCAATAGTTGGGACAAACAGGAGTTCTTATACTTCAGAAGAGAGTTTGAAAATTGGAGTTAGTACTTTTCACTTCAAGTGCCTAACCTTTTTGAGGTGTCCCACCCCCCCCCCCAAAAAAAAAAACCCAAACCCACATCCATACCCAACCACTCTCTGTAGCGATTTTTTGCAGGCATGTTGGAAGCTTTTGTGCATTCAAAGGATCTCTGCTATTATCAAATATGTGCTACATGCCACAATCTGTCTGCCTCCCTCTCTCTCTCTCTCTCTCTCTCTCTCCCCCCCCCAAAAAAAAAAAAAAAGAATTACGGCTCGTCTGTTTAACCAATATTTCAAAGTGAGTGATGATGTTTGAACTAAAGTGGCTGGTTTTCATGAAACATTCTATGTTTTGGCTATTGCAAATATTAGTAGCTTAGTTATGCAGGTGGAATCTAAATGGGTTGTATAATCCTCTCAATACTTAATTTGCTAACTACCATAATCTTGAGATTTTTCAGACAATCGATTAAGCACTCCTACATTTTAGCTTAACTTCTCAAATTTACATTTCTAAAAAACCAGTAAGGCATGCTGCATAGATACTAATGGATAATTTTTGAATACTACTAGGTGTGAGTGGGGATAAGGTGAATATAAGTTACAAATTTCATGCATTGCACGGGACCACCGCTAGTACAAATGATATACCGAAGAAAAAATTCCCACAAAACAAAGCAAACGGCAGTGCCAAGTCATTACCGAAAATTTGGAAAGCTATCATTCCGATTCTTGATGTCAAGGTCAAATATCAGACAAGATGAACATAAGTAATCAGAGAAAGGTAATCTATGCAATGGAATGAAAAAATACTCCCCAAATAGCATACGCATAATTTTGGCTAAAATAAGACTCATGCATTTGCTGGTTTCTCCCTCCAGTAGAGCTCCTTGTACCTGGAGTTGGCTCCAGTTCTCCTCTTACTCTAATTTCTTATCCCTCCAATTAACCCTGATTCATCTCATAGGCTATTCCAATGCCAACAAAGACAGAAAAGAGGAAACAACACATCCAGATTTAACCAGCCCGTTTATACTAACATTTCAAACCAGTGAGAAAAAAATATAATTCATCATACTGTGTAAGCAGAGGAGCATGGATGTACAAAGATATTTAGAATCCTCAAATTATGGAAACCAAGATTAGAATATCAAACCTTACAAGTTTCAAAGACATTAACAAAAAAGGGGTCCATAGAAATTAACCGTGCGCATATCCCCTTTCCAAAAGATAAATACTAGGCATTCATACTTAGTTAACAGACTAAGTTAATTAATGGGCTCCTATAAACAAAAACAAAAGTTACTCTACCATTCTTGTCCTCAATATTATCCATCACCAACTTAATAACCAGAAATTACCTAATGCCCTGACTTCAGTGCTTCCAATACCATCTTTGTCTGCTCGCAAATCAACTCTGCACGCTTCAAGTAAAGCTCAACACTCTCAACATGAAGCTTCTTCCACCTCTCCTCCAACTCAACCTTCTTCGGCCCCTTAATCAACTCCAATCCACTATTTACGATCTCCTCTTCCAGAGCCCTATCCCCAATCCCTCTGCAACTCAAAAGCGACCACAAAGGCGCCTCATTGTGCTCAACCTCCATCTTTTCCACATTTTTCTGCCCATCAGACAACAGAGTGTCATTCACTTTTTTCTCCTCCACTTTAGGAGTAGCCATCGAGGCCTTACCTCTTTGGCTCTGATTCCTTCTTGCAGTCCCATTAATTTTGGAAGAATTCTCGATTGCTACACTATTACCCTCACCACCCCAAATTTTTTTCGACAATTCATACAATTTCTGCTCGTGGGGTTTCGCAAAATTCCGCTCTTTTCCCTCCTCCTCTTTGCTAGCATTGTTCTCGTACTTCTTCCTCAACCTCCTAACCTTATCAGACAACTGGGTCTTGGTCACATCGACATGTAAAGATTTTCTAATAAACTCATGGAATGCAATCATATCCGCAACTGGGTCAGCCCCTTTCTTCGCCATGTACTCGATCACACCCTTCACAATCACAATCTCATCGTCTTCACTCCACAGTCTCTGAAACAACTGCTTCTTCGAATCATCCTGAGTCACACTGGAAATCTTCTTCTCCGAATCACCATTATTGGAATCCACTTTTTGTTTCGCTCTTTTCGACTCCTTGACTACACTCCCCGCCGGCCTTTTGGCGGGTTTCGCCGAAGTTGGGGAACTGGGTGGCAAACTAGGTTTGGATCTCGGCTTTTTAGTGGGTTTGCTTGACTCATCCATGGGCTTTGAAGCAATGGGTTTGATATTTGGGTCAGCTTTTCTAGACTTCTCCGGCGGAATGTCCGATTCCGATTCCGATTCCGATTCAGATTCGGAAGAGGAGGAAGAAGAAGAAGACTGGAGTTTTGAAGGGGTTTGAGAAGGTTGTTCTGGTTTTTTCGGAGCTGATGGCTTTTTGGTAACTAGAGGCGTGGGTGCCGAAGGTTTGGGTTGTTGTTGCTCTTCTGATTCAGACTCCTCTTGTTCTTCGGATGACCCTTCTCCTTCGTTCTCTTCTTCTTCTTCAGAGTCTGAGTTATGAGGTGGGTCATGGTCAGACTTACGGTTTTGGGCCATTTTGAGAGAGAGATAGAGTGGAAGATGGATTTACGAGCTAGGGATTCTTTTACAGAGACGAGAGAGAGTATTGTACCGATTGGGTCGCCTCGTTGACTTTTCACCTTCTCATTAACGGGAGTAACGAGGGGTCGGCATTGGGTCGGTTTGGTCCGATTAGATGGGTAGCTATCCAATGGACTGGCCTTATAGGTGTTAAATGGCCTATAAATCGAGTTTTAAAAATTTTATTTTGATGCATTGTTTTGGTTATCTATAAATTTTAATGTATTTCAAAAATATTTTGATTCGTTTTGAAAATATAATAAAAAAAATAAAAAATTTAAAAATTATTTTTCTAAAATATTGATTGAACAACTCAAAATATTGTGAAACACCTCAAATTATTAAAATTATGATTACTAGCGGAAGTAGACAAAAATTAAATGTAAAAGCTTACCAAATTATTCTATTAACTAAACAGGAAATTTTATTATGATATTAATTACAATTTTTATCATATTAAAATCGTATATTTAACTTTTTAAAATCAAATCTTTTCAAACGGGTTAACCAATCTAATAAATCATCTATTTTTTTATATTGTCTTTTCACCAAGTTTATATTGATTAGTGTAATATTTTTAATTTTCACCAAATATTTCATTTTTTTTAGATTTATTTAAATTGAATTACAGATTACCCGTCAAAAGTTGATATTATTTTTTTGTTTTTCACTAATTTGGTTGAAAAAATTTGATTTAAAAAGGTGAATAACCTAAACGAACTATTTTATTTTTTTTAATTTTTTTATCTACACATATGATACTACTCTGTGTGCACAACTCTTAGTTAATTTATATAATAAAGTATTTTATAATTCAAATTTTAAAAAATAAATAAAATAATTTTTTTTCGTGGTTGAGATCGCTTTAAATTTTACTTTAAAGTTAATCTAACGACTAAAATTAACAATCTAAATTTAATAGGAAAAATAAAGTCCTAAGGGTGTGTTTGAATTGACTTATTAAAAGTACTTCTACGAATTATTTATTATTAGTACTTTAAATAAAAAATAATGTTTTAAACCGCATCACCACTACACTCTATCACCACCGTCGCCACCGCTACCACCATCGTCGTCGCCATTGTCGTTGTCGCCACTACTACCACTGTTATTGTCGTTGTCACCATCACCGCTACCACCCATCGTCGCCGCCGCCACCACCACCACTGCCACCCCCCCTCCCCCATCACTATCGCCACCGTCATCGTTGTTGTCACCACCATCACCACCGTTGTCGCTGTCGTCGTCGCCACAACTGTCACCGTCGCTGCCACAGTCACCATAATCATTGTCATTCACCACAACCATTTCGTCGTCTCATACCATCACCCCTGTCGCCACCACCTCTAACTCCAACTATAATCGATACTTAAATTTATTTATTTCTCCTCTATGTTTATGATTTGATTTTGGATATAAATACAAATATATTTATTGTTTATTATTTTTTATTATTCTGTGCTTTCAGACGCTGACAATAACTAGTAATTTTCTATAATATAAAATAATACAGATTTTAATAAGTCTATTTGACAATTTCAAATAGATTCATTCAACGGGTATTAACATCTCTCAAAATTATTTATATTACACCGTGTCTTCAAGTACGAAATATACTAATAACTAATAGGAGAGAGAATAAAATAGAATTGTTGTGCAATTGGGGTACTCAAAGCTTTTTGACCAACCCAAGAATTCCAATTTCTTACCATTACTTCTTATCTTCTAAGTAATAATAAAGGAATGGCTGATATTCATGATTCACTGGTCAAACTTTACTTGAATTCGGTATGTATAAAATTTGACTTCAACCTAACTCGTTATTTTAAATAATATTTTAAGTTTGACTTATTTATATATAAAAAAGTTAAATTATTCCAAATTTAACTTATTTTTTAAATAAATAAAATTTGAGTATTTTTTTAAACTCAGTACAAAAAATAAATCAATTCAATTTCGCAAAATTGTGTTGAATATCAACTCTAACAATAACTCAAATCAAAACGGAGACGATATGCACAACAGTGATACAATCACGCTCAAATACGTTCTCTTAAATGAAAAAAGATTTAAGGGAAGGTAATGTGGAAATATATAGTGTGAAGAAAACCTCTCTCCCTCTCACTCTCTGGATGGGTCTTTGGGTCGTCTCCTGAATCTGGTGGCTTCTTCAGCTGTCTACCAATTTGGGTATTGAAATTTTTCCAATCTTTTGTTGTTGTTGTTGTTAATTATCAGGTTATACTGTAAAAGTAGTGTTCGACTCCCCCATCATTACGGGATCTTGGCAAGTTATACAGTATAATAATTGTTCATACATCACATAAACATAATATCACTGGCATTTTTCTTAGGTCTGAAGTATTATAGGGCCAGCATTGGTAAACATGCTTGTATGTCTGACTTTGGTGTGGGTGATTTTTTTTTTTTGGTGGGGTGGGGGGGGGGGGATTGTGAAAGAAAGTTGAAACATTGTTTTAGTAGTTTCCTCCATATATTATAATTATAAGCATCCTCTGGCTTTGTTGTGTGTAGATTTATCTACAACTCATCAAATTGGGGACTCAACCCACACACACCCATGTCATTCCTAGTTTTAAGTCCAAATGTTTGTTTGTTTTGATATGTTTCTCAAGGTGCAACTCTTATTATTTTCGTTTATATATACATCAATGAGTCGAACTTACTCTTAAGGGAAACTAAATGGGAGTTTGCATAATAAGGACTAGAGTTTTTCGTGTTTATTTGTTTTGATGGTTACTTTTTTGTTTTTTTCTCATGACAGTTAAATGGGATGAAAGTTATCATTGAATTGATAACTAGATGTAAACCAATGATTCTTTAGGACTCTTAATTATTGTTCACCCAGTTAATTATTGGTTTGGTCATTTGAAGTTATGGATGAACACTGCACATTGTTCACCCATTCCTATTTTATGATCTGAAGTTGTATGTTACCTGCATGTTAGGAATTTAATTCCACATATATTATTCTACATGTTTTATGTGCAGATTTTAGAAAGTAATCCTTGTTTACAGTTATGGGAAATGCAGTTTTTTCAGCAGGTCAGAAGTGATATCACTGCAAAGCCTCAAAACATCAACGTTACGGTCTGCAACAATTCCAGACAAAGAAAAGACATTGTTGGACTTTGAGAAGCAAGAGACTGCTAGAAACAGGAAGAAACGAAAGAACGCCTCTGCTCCTAGTACTGAACCAATGTTAGCCCTTGAGGGCTTAGAGACGCAAGAAATTGCTACAAATGAGAAAATTGAAGAGAAGACTTCAATTCCTGTCACTCAACCGATATTCCTCCCTGAAATCGTTATGGAGATTCTGAGCTGGTTGCCTGTACGGTCGTTATTGAGGTTGCAGTTGGTGTGCAAGCAATGGTATGCTCTAATGCAAGATCGCCACTTTGTTGAAAAGCATATGAGCCAGGCCACCGTTTTAATTTGTTGGTATAATGTAAATCAGCTTCCTCCTGCAGCAGATGAAACTTTTGAATTGATCTGTGGTTGTGATGGATTGTTACTCAAGAGAAGCCATTCTTCTTATAAATACCACATTCACAATCCAACAACACGCCAAATCCTTGAACTGCCTGATCCACATGAAATCATATATTTCATCACCTTATTTTTTGTCCCGGCTACTGGTAACTATAAACTGGTCTCTATATATAATGAGAAAGAAGAATCTGGCAGCAAACGTTGCGAAGTTCTTACAATTGGAAAGGATGATTCATGGAGATCCCTTCAAATCCCAAAATTGGAGGATCATCACAAGAGGGAGAGAGTTGCAATTTTGTCAGCAGGTGCAACTGTTCATTGCATTTGGGAATCTCAAATCAGATCAGACATAGAAGTACTGTCCATAGATTTGGGAACCGAGTGCTCCACAATCACACCTTCGCCAGAGGTTTTGTTTCCAGATGGGAATGCATATTGGGCTTTGGATTGGAATGGGAAATTAGCATTTGCTGATAGAGTGAAACAAAATCTCCGGGTTTGGGTATTAGAAGATTACATCAAGCACAAATGGGGTGAAATGGTGGTTGTTCCCTTGAAATTAAACAAAGATATGGAGGGGGATCTTCTTCCCCTCTTTGCTCAGTACGACAATCTGTGGTTCCGGTTGAAAGGTAAGCAAATATTTTCTTATAATATCGTTCATAGACGTATTGGGCACAAACTATCCGCGCCTGGAGGGTATAAAATATCGAGAAAAGTCTATCAATGCCCTCCTAGCCTGGTTACTTTTGAAGGAATGAAAGGAGAAGATGCCAGCTAATTAGCAAATCTGAACTTGGTTTGCTTAATGTTTTCTTTCTTAAACATTTTCCATAATGGTGTGTTGCATATAATAAGTGTTAATCCCCTTAGCCAGCAAGTATTCAAACCTTTCTATCCTGGATTTTTAGTGTTAGATTTTATTCAATGACTTGGTATAAATAAGTCCTTCTGAGGAAATGAATTTTAAACTAAATTATCTTTTGTGTTAGCAATTTGCTGTGTTACCATTGTGTGCTTGTTCAATTGGATGGTCTGCAAATGTTTTAGATCACGTCACAGCAGCAGATCCTGTCTGATCGGGTGAATATCCTATGCTGCTTCTATAGTTTTGTATACTACACATGCACTACTGTTGTGGAAGTTCTGTATCGCAAAACTCCATTGATTTCATTTGAAAACGTTTGAAACTGAAAGCATTGAGCTGTAGCGCTGCTAGATGAGGTGAGTTTTTGAGGGGTCTTCTTCTATCAAATTCCAGATGGAGGTTAAAGAGGCTTCCCTTAAACAAGATTTTCTGGCCCCTTTGAGCTAAACAACAATCCTTGTAATTGCATCTGGAAACCGTTGGTGAGTCATTGACAGTAACAATCAAACTGTTTCTCAGTTTTTATGTGAAACACCATAGCTTTTGTGTAAACTGTCTAATTTGTAGCGTAAAAAGGCAGCTTAGTGCATGAGTCTCCACTACCACTATTTTTTAATGTCTAGTACTTAAATGGTCGAACGCAATACGCTATTCTTAATATCCAGTACACGAGACCCCTCATCATATATGCACTTGGGCCTAAAAGAAACTTCATTGTAACTTCAAAATTTCATGGGACAAATTGAAGTGTCTTGTTATAAGAAGGGCAAAGCATACACCAAGATACATGATTCGTTCTAACCGAGCTGGGCTAGAACGTCCTTCAGTGATGATACAGTTGCTGCATAGTACTTCTCTGCTTCAGGGGTGCTCTTAATCTTTGCAGCATGGTCCAGCTGATTAAAAACAGAGGAGAACAAGAAGAATGATTAGAAGAGCTGCCACACAAATTCCATCTTTCAAGCACACAATATATTAAGGATGTCAATCGAGTCGTATTGTATCATTTTCGTGTCACGTAGAGTTGTCATATTCATGTTGTGTTATTTAAGTTTGTGTGGTGTTCATGTCAATATACATGTTATAAAAAACTATTTGGTTCTAAAATAGTTCTTAACTTAGATATTTTCTTTTTCACACAACAGCGGCTTAACGGCTTACTCGTGTCAATCGATCGCGTCATTTTGGGTTTATGGCGCATTACATACATGCTGTGTTCGTGTTAATGTGTAAAGTTAACATCCCTACAATATACACATGGCTCAACCAAATTTTTGGACCATTCATCTGATGTAATCTGTGCAAGGAAATGAGTTTGAACTCACATTGCTGATGTCCTGGAAGAGCTTTCCGGTGAGTTCTTTCAGAGGTTGCTTTTGCTCTTTCGGCTTGGCGGCGATGACGGTGTTGAGGTCATACCGGAGGTACTCTGCCCTCAGCCTGAGGTCATTCTGGACGTATGGCCAAGCTTTCTTGTCTATGAACGTCTTCACACCAAAAATTTCCTTGGCAGACTCCTTTGCCCTCGCTGCTGCCTCGGCCGGTGACAGTGGTTGAATGAAGAAACGATTTTTCAGTGCTAGATCAAGGTCTCTTGGCTCATCTGAGTTTAAAGTTCCAGCTGCCCAGACACAAATTTTTCCGGCGCAATTGCCGGAAAAATGTCAAATGCTTGTCACCAAAACATTCCAATGAATCTAAAAGTTGTTCACTTCTCCGGTAAAAGATCCTTGAAAGCCATTGATTAAATTGCTGTTAAATGGAAGTTGAGTGAATCCGACACAAAATTAATTAATACGGAATTAACTTGTATGAGTGGTAAATGGATGGACTCATTAGATTCATAAAATGAATGAATCAACATGAATTCTTCAAACCCGACTTATACTGAACCCAAATTTGACATGTTGAGAACACAATTATAAATTAATCTCACATGAGTTGAATAATTTTGATACTGACATGAAATCAACATGAAACTACGGATTGTTAATCCTAATTTAGGAGAGGGACGGGGAGATTCTCACCTCGCTCCTCCGTACTAGAAACTTGATTGAAAAAAGAAAGAGGACACTTACGCAGTCCACCAGAGGGTGGAGGGGGCGGTCCAATCTTGATGGGCTTGGCTTCAGCAGCCAGTACGGCCTGGACAAAAGACCCGGAGGCCAGGCCAGCAGCAACAAGGCCCAATACAGCTCGGCGGCTGGTTTCAATCTCAGATGAACCTTGCTGGGCTCTAACAGTGAACCCCGGTCGGGAGGTGGCAATTCTGCCGCTGCTGGCGGTGGTCAGGCGGGTTGTCGAGCCACTGAGTTGGAGGCTGCCTTCCAAGACAGCCTGAGAGGAGCCAAGTAAGCCTGCCATTGAAGCCATAGCATGGGCCATTTCTAAAACAGTTTTCTATGTGATGTTGAAAAGCTTTTGAGGAAAGTTGGGAGGAGAGAGAGAGGTGGGATAGTGTAATTTATGTTGGGGACGTGTAATGGTGGATGATATTTGTGGTTTTTTGTGATGTAGATTGAAGAGAGTGAATCACCTTATCTGGCTTTTGGATATGGCTTTGGCCAATGGTTGTTTGAGTTATTCACAAGTTGGATTAGGTTCTATTGGAGCAATAGCATCTTGACATGTGGACCATAGGGATTGAGCTTCTTTTATTTATTTATTTATTTTTTTAATTTCCTTAAGGTTGAGTAAGGTTCGAGGGTAGCTCTTCCAAGATGAGATCTTTAGACAATGGTTGAAGGGAGATATTTGTGTGATTGCTTCGGATTAAGATCATTTCCTTAATATCTACAACACAAATCTTCGACGCACATCATCACCTAAATTTCATTTGCATCAATTCAACCCGAATTGAATGAATGGTTAATGGAGAGAATTTGGATTGATTTTTGGCTGAATTATAGAATTTTATTATTGATTCAAGTTGATGATAAGTATTATGATCACGCATTAGTTAAAAATAAAATTAAATATGTGTATATGAACTCTTGAATATTCTTCCCTTGTAAGTCAATTTTTCAAAGCAAGTTTTATACCTATATATTCATAACAATTAGTATCAGAACTAATCATTACATCAAGTATGAGAGGGTGACCTATAGGTTAGATTAAATGACTTGGTATGATGTATAATTTTAATGCTATCTCATTTAATACAAAAATAGTTACCATTAAGTCAATGTGAACAGATGGACAAATTTTAAATCTAGACGTCCTGAATTTGAATATTAGTAATTATTTGAAATTAAATCATGAAAAAATTTACCTTAATTTCAGCGTAACTAACGTTTCTTTAACGGAACTCCTAACCGTTAAAAAAATAGAGAGGACCGCCGTGGGGTCATAACACAATATGGATCGGTATACTGCCGAAAATTAGAACAAAACAAATTGTCACTAATGTTATCACATTTTCTGGTAGAATTGTAAATAGATTGAATGAGATTATTTTCACCTCACAAATCTCTATTCTCACTTTATTTAATTTTTTATTATCAAACTACTAAGTCCACTTTTTTTATATTCACTTCATTAGTAACTAAATCCACCTCGTACTGTATACACTCCATTAATAGTTAAATTCACTCATTTTATATACATTCTTTTAATGAAATAAAGCATCATAAGAAAAAAAATAATGAAAGAAGACAATTATTTACTAAATAAGAAAAAAAGAATGCATAAATATATTTACGAAATAAGAAAAAAAAAAGAATCAAACAAAATTGAAACAAGAAAAAAATACAACAAAAAATGAAACAAGTAAAAAAAATCAAGCATGTTAAAAAAAAAAACCAAGCATGTTAAAAAAAGAAAAAAGAGAAAAAAACGAAAAAAGAAAAAAAGAAAGAAGTAGATCGAAAAAAGAAAAAAGAATGAAACAAGAAAAAAAACATAAAGAAAAAACAAATCGAAATACGAAGGAAAAAAATTAAGCAAAGATTTAAGGAATAAGCAAAACTACAAGACGCAAAATTGAATATGAAAAAAAATAAGCATCAAGCACAAATACAAAATCAAACAAGACAAAAAAAAAAAAAGCATAAATGTAAAGTCTTACCAAGATAAAAAGAATAAATAACATACATATATATACACACACATATAAATTTTAAATAAAAAATTATTAAACTTGATAAAAATATCAAAATATACCGAAAATAATAAAAATTTATATAATAAACATGAAATCAAATATAAAATTAAATTGAGAAGTAATACTAACTTGTATTTGAGTGAAAAAATTCATATTGAAAAAGTGTTTTGTGAGTGCATGAGATGAGATGAGATAAAAAATAAAATTCTAATTATGATGAAATATAAAGTGCATTTAGTTAATGGAATAGGTATAGAAAGAATGAGTTTAGTAATTTGATAATAAAAATTAGATGGAGTAAAAATAAAAATTTATGGGGTGGAAATAGAATCGTTTGTTTCTTAGCCTATGCTGTTCTAGTGTGATCTCGATTTTTGATTATTCTCCGCAATCCTATCGATTTACTGTAGAGACCCTGTTAATCTTTAATTTTGCCATTAAACACCAGCTAACCCAGCACCAGAGTGAGAGAGAAAGAGAGAGAGGGAGAGAGAAACCCACTGCAATCTAATCCCAGAGAAGAACAAGAAGAGATATGGAAAGCCAAGAGCAGCAAAAGACATCAAGGGTTGTTGAGGTGGACTCAAAGCAGTCATGGGATTCCTATGTAACTAAAGCCACCGATCAAGGCTGCCCTGTAAGTATATTTCATCTTACTCACACACAAAGTATTCACACCCTCTGTGTTTCTTTTTTTCTTCTGCTTCTGCTATTTTTGCAAGCCAATAGAATCCTGATTTCAGGGTTTTTTATTTTATTTTAATCTTGTACTTCCACAGATAACTCAAAAGACTCCTCAATTGATTATTGAATAGCATCCCTTGCTTCAGTGTCTTGTTACTCTCTCTCTCTCTCTCTCTATTGCATTTTGTGATGTACCCATCTCAGTGATCTCACCCCCTTGACGTCTTCTTTTTCATTTATTAATTATTTTGGGGTAACTGTTATATATGTACAGATATTAATCTAATAGCCAATCTCAGGGAATTTTTCTTTTCATTAATAAATTAATTTAAACACCTAGAGATGTTAATCTATCAGCCGGGATCAGCTAATTAGACAAAGATGACATATCTGGTGATAATTAATGAGGTTTTAATACTACTCTTTATGATTATTATGATTTTTTTATGAATTGATGGAGGGGTTGGGGGATTTGTAGATTGTGGTACACTTTACTGCTGCATGGTGCATGCCATCGGTTGCGATGAACCCTTTGGTTGAGGAATTGGCATCAACTTACCAAGATATGTTGTTCCTCACTGTTGATGTGGATGATGTCAAGGTAATTCATCTCACTTCCTGAAATTAAAATGATTTTATCTTTTATTTTCAGCTATAATCTGTTCTGCATTGGGGCATGAATATTCATAGCATCTTTTCACCGTTTGGAAATTTGAGAGATGATATAGATGTTCAATATTCTTCAGTTTGATATTTAATTGGTGGTGATTAAACGTTATTAGATGTTTATTGTTGTTTCGGGAATTAATCTCTCCAAAATGGAGTAAGATTACTTACTAGTTACTTATTTCAGACTTGTCATAGGCGTAAGCCTTGTACTCTGAGTACGACCCTTTTTTAGATATTTATTGTTGATCTGTTTTGGTAGGAGGTAGCAACCAAATTTGAGATTAAGGCTATGCCAACATTTTTGCTGATGAAGGAAGGTGCTCAAGTGGACAAGATTGTGGGTGCCAATCCAGATGAGATAAGGAGAATGATTGAGGGTTTTGCTCAGCCCAGTCGTGTGTATGTGGCCTAGTCACCATATGTTGGTTTTGTACATTCATGTGGTTTGTGATATTCCAGCTTTGTATTGAAAAATGACATGGACATGGATAATAAGTTCGGTAAGTTTTTTTTTTTTTTGGGAGGTGGCGGAGAGGGAGATTGTCTCCCTCAAGTTATGAAAATCTTCTGTATTATACTACTGTTAGCTATGAATACCCTCAACCTATACGGGCTCTTGGATCCATTCCTATGTGTTAGTGTGTATATCCTGTCCTAGATCATGTAATTTGTTATGGAAGTTCTTGTATGATTACTTTCTGAGAAAAATGTATTCAGAATTCTGCCAATAAGCAATATTAAAGTTTGTAAAAGGCATTCTTAATTTGTCCTAGTTTCTCAGATTATTCAATTTTTGTCCTAGTTAATCTTTTGAATCTTGGATGAAGGTATGATGGATTCTGGATTTAGGTTCACTCTTTCGATCTACAACTCAAAATCTGTTCAGCAAGCTATCCTAACTCAGGGGTATGCCGCATGCCATTTGGTCTTCACAAGATGGATTGGGTAAGAAGGGGAAAGCAATCAAAATTGAATATTACGTCTAAATGCAGTTAAAATTGATAGCCATGTAGACTTGGTTTGTGCGGGCAACATGATCAACTTTCTAATCTCTAACCTTTACTAAACTTTGACTATATGTTTATTTTCTTTAAAATACATTCAGTATTCAGACATAAAACACTAGGTATTAGGGCTAAGTTTCAGAATATAAATGCTCTCTCAACTAGCTTGAAGCACTTGTTGAACATTGATCTGATGTAAGAGTTCCTGTATCTACCAAACTCATAGTAGACTGATCAGACATGAACAATCTACCAACAGAGAATGGAGGTTCTGATGGTCGGGGAAAGTTTGTCAACTGGCCTCCAAGCATGAGAAGAACCGATGACATGGTGGGGCGATGAGTAGGGTCTTCCTGAACGCACAACAACGCGATATGAATCCATCCCACAGCTTTGCTTACTGGACAAGTGTCGATTATATTTTGATCTAGCAACTCCTGCATTCTGCCTTCTTTCCATAACAGCCATGCCTGTGAAGTGTCATGTGTGATTTAGTTCATCATTATATGAGACATACTTATTAACTTCAGTAGGTTCATGTTGATCAATAAGTTAACCTACGTATGATAGAAGGCTTTGGGCATGGTCTGAGTGATAGAAGCCACTGCTCTTCGTTCCACTTATAACTTCAAGCATCAAGACACCAAAGCTGTAAACATCAGACTTTGTCGAAAACAATCCCTCCATTGCATACTCGGGTGCCATATCACCACTACCAAAGATGACAACAACAAAAAATTCCGATTTATGGTTCAAGAAAAACTAGAGAGAAAAATTATTGCAGGGTGAAAAAAAATCCTGGTTTATATGGCATGCAATGTTTATATGCTTAATATTGACATTAACAATATCAGAAAACACTTTGGAAGTACTTTAGTTAATTATTCTATGAAATCACTACAACTATTGCCAACAAGTGTTCAACCTTAACAATAACTGAGAAAAAAACATGGTTGTAAAGGTCTAGATTGTAGATCTTTGATGTACACGACAGAAAACATTGTTGTACTTCAAATGGTCCCTAGTCAGAGCAGGTGCAGCCCAAAAAAACAAGCACCTTGATAGTGTCATGACTAGAGAATTACTTCACTTTGGCAGGAGAGATCAAGTTGATTTGTCCCACAGTAGATAGCAACAAGTAAGCTATTTGAGAATTGCGAAAGTGGAAATGCACTTACTATGTTCCAACAACTCTGTTGGTACTGGCTTCAATTTGATTGCCTCCAAAAATCCTAGCGGTGCCAAAATCTGATATCTTTGGGTTCATATCATCGTCCAACAGAACGTTGCTGGCTTTCATATCCCTATGTATAATTTTGAGGCGGGAGTCCTCATGTAGATAAAGTAGTCCCTTTGCTGTTCCACTTATTATATTAGCACGCTTTGGCCAGTCCAGTTCCTTGCATTTTGTTGGATCTGCCCTTTCAAAAATGAATTTTAGCAGAAATAAAGTCTGTTAGAATTATTGCCACTGTATAACTAAACTATATCAGAGAGAGAGAGAGAATACAAACCAAAAAGAAAGGCATCAAGACTAGTGTTGGCCATGTACTCGTAGACAAGGAGCTTTTCATTCTTGTCGATGCAGCAACCCAAAAGCCTGACCAGATTCTTATGTTGAAGTTTTATGATTAACTTCACTTCGTTCTTGAACTCTTCAAGCCCTTGCCCTGAGTTTTTAGAAAGCCTTTTAACTGCTACTTCCTTTCCATCATGCAGCTTGCCCTGAATGCATTTCATTAATCTGCTTAAGCAAAACTACAATTTACTATTGTTTGAATATGTTGAGATTATGTTCTTTACCTTGTAGACCGGTCCAAATCCACCTTCTCCCAGTTTATTTGCTGCCGAGAAATCATCTGTAGCAGCCTGTATGGTAGCTAGGTTGAAGTACTGCATCTCTTCGTTTTTGTCCTGGTCTCTCCCATGCACACTTCCTAATAAAATTTCTTCCCCTGTTTCAGGATCTGCTGACAAATGAGAATTGGATAAAATGACAACTTCACCATTCTACATGATTAAATTCTAACCTTTCTGTCCTCTTTTTCGGCGAAGAGACAGGTAAACACAGAAACCCAAGATGGCTACACCTGCTGTCGTTGATACAGTGATGACTGATATTTTTGTTGTGTTTTTCAATCCTCCGTTTCCTGTCATACACTGCATAAGGTTATCATACTATCGAAACTGAATATTAGAGAAGTTTTATCTTTGATGATTTAAGTGACTCTGCTTAATTAGCTAGGAAAAAAATTGAAATACATGTTGAAACATGGTCTAACCATGTTTTGAATTACATTTCCGTATGTACATTAGTCCTCTAATGTAGAGGGATCTTGCCATCTTGGTCATCATACGACAAAGAAGAGGCATAGAAAGATAGAACTTTAACCCTCCCCGATCCTACACACACAAACGCCATGAAGAATAAAAGAAGGCAAGGCACATCTATAATATTGTCAAAAACATATAAAGAAGAAGAGATGGACAGATTAACACTTTTCTCAAAAATTCAATTTGTCATGGAACAAACCTATTTATGAGAGCAATGTTTCATACGCCTCTCTAGTAGCAGAAGTTGGTATAGTTGTAAATTAAGTACTTGTAGAGGGCTTATACTTTTTCAATCCCACCATTGATTACTTGAGCTTCCATGGTTAGATTACACTTGTTTGTTTGAGGCTCTAAAAGGCTTCCATGGTTAGAGTTCACTTTTGTATTTGAAGCTTTAAAAAGTATAGCTAAAGGTGTTAGATCCATGATATGTATGAAACATGTTTTAATCTAATTGTGAGCTTGAAGAAATACAAATCCCATATAAAAGTAATAGGAGCCAATGTAACACTTTTTTACCCTCCCCTAAGTTTACCACTTTACATTCCCATTTTGCCTGGTTTTTCATGTGTATTGTAAGGAAGATTTTGTCATATAAATCATGTCATGTGTGTCAATTTTTTTTTTCATGATGAAGTATGAAAAGCTAAATCAAAAGTTTTGACTCACCTTGATCATTTGGAGGCGCGGGGAGAATTGGTGGTGGTGCTGGTGGAGCTGCCGCTGGTTGCGAAAAGTTGTACTGTTCATACCTGATATAGCAACTGGCTCCCAAAATACGCCACCCTACGCTCCCTTGTGGTATAGTCAGGACAAGCTGTTTCAAACAATCTCCACAAGCGGTTTTATTTATGTCTCTCGTACACTGCACCATCCCATACCGATCCTGATTGCCATTAGGCAAACTATTTGCAGTGTACAGTTTGTCCGTAAGCAGACTTTCCGATATCAGAAATTCTATGAAATTCGCAGCTGCAGAGTTTTGTGGATCCTCAGTCGAATTAATACCTTGGGAATTATATAAAATCAATCTTGGTTGAGATTGTTGTTCTCCAAAAAAGTTGATATCTGAGTAGCGGATCATGCAAAAATCATACCATATGATTGTGGTTTTGTTCGACGGGCATACCCTGCTGATCTCTTCTCCGGCGCTGGTGACACAGTTCTGACAAGTAGATGCGTTAACGTCGCCTCTGCAGAGGAATAGACCATGGATATCATTGAAGGTCTCATTGTAGAAGTCCATGGAGGAGGCTGCTCTGGATGACAAAGAGTCCAAGAGGGAAGTGCGGTCAGTTAGGTAAGTGGTGGTGGCTGTGTCATTGGAGCAGTCATGGGAGAGTGCTTGGCCATGAACACAGAAGATCTGCCCAAACCCAATGATTGAGATCATCACAAACAGTGTGTATGATTTGGGGTCTTTGAGGAGAAGCATGATTTTTTCTACTTTGAATGAAAATAGGTATCATTCAACACAAAATCATCTGAGTGTTCGGACATAAACAGAGACAATCTCAGCAAAGATTAGGATTGAGAGTGGTATGCCAATGTGTGTATTTCAACGGTTGGTGGGAAAATTATACTTTCACCCATCTATTATGTTACTTGTCTCACGCTATTCCTATCAACTATTTCGTTTCTCACACTATACTGTCAGTTATGTTTATTGATGTCACCTTATTCACTTATCTATAAAATTCTTCGCATTGCAACTCCAATAACGATTATTAACACCACATTGCACAAATTTTGTAAATATTAAAAATGCATATCTTATTACATTGGTTGACATTTTGCATTCGAAACACAATGAATGTTGGGATCGTGTGAAATCGATAATCATGGTTGGAGTACTGTGATAAACTCCGTTGTTGAGGGCACAATGTGAGATGAGAGCTATAGTTGAAGAAATTATGGTGTAAGTTGTCCTTGTATTTTGAGCTGCTTGCTTAACAAAGTACAATTCTCATGGACCATCAGCTCAGTCTCCATCTACGTCTCCTTAGTTTGAGAAAAATAGTTCAAAAATCTTTCAAATCTAATATTTGTATAAAAAATCCAGTCTCGGATTTTCAAACCCGGCATGTAACTGACCCGGAGATTAAACCTAAGATCATGAATTTCGTTAAACTTAGGGGGATGTGAGTTTGAAAAGATGGATAAGAGGTTAAGGATCCAAAAAATAATTGTACCCTTAACATGAGTTTGAATTGGATTAATCAAGTGTAAAATAGTCATTTACAAAATAAATAGTTGTTAATAATTATTATATATTCATTGGTCCTATATGTGTATGTGTTGCATACTAAACATAAATATGAACCAGATTGAATATTGAATTCTATCTTTGTAAAGAAGGGTTTGAGTTTGAAAGGGTTTAAATAAGTCAATCCAAATTCCTCCTCAAAATTTATCCAAACAAACCCTAGAAGTACGGCCTGGCCAAGGTTGAGTTCCTCTCCTATTGAGAATTTATATGACTTTGTCTATCTCTATGATTTAATTTTTTAATAGCTAAAAACTAAATTTCAGGCCTGCAAGAAGTCAATGTACCCGGCTTATGCCCAAATAGAGTTGTATTATATTGGTTATTGCTATCGTGTTTCTTACATTATACCTTTAATAATAATTATTGATGAGTCTAGATTTAATTGAGTCAGACCCAATTAATTAAGTTTAAATTAGCTACAAGTCAGGCCTAACTTAATTCATAGATTTAACCCAGACCAAAGTTCAAGGAATCCAAGAAGATTAATGCACGTGGAGAGAAATCATCGAGATAGCCACTCTCTAAGATCAATATTATCTCTATTTGTACTTATCTTAGTTGTAACTATCCTCCTCAAAAAGCTAGTCATCTGTCCCTTCACGTCATCGCCTTAACCAAAATTTTGTACCTATAAATTATAAGTCATTTCTATATGAGAGGGGCATCTCTCCACACACTTTACACAATTATCTCTCTCATAACTATCAATAGCATACCATTGACTTCTTTCACCTACTACTTCTCACCTACTATTTCATCAATAAAGACCACCCGCCATTGTTGCCGTCGTCAAAGAGGAGTAAGTCACCCTGATCGAACCAATGTATATTTGTGTATTGACTGTGTTGATCTCATCTTTATATTTATTACATTTATTACCTATATTAATTATTCATGATATATAAATTCATTTTTGTGCATCGTCAATTTGATTCACAT
Source organism: Ilex paraguariensis (assembly GCA_963454935.2). Lineage (NCBI taxonomy): Eukaryota > Viridiplantae > Streptophyta > Magnoliopsida > Aquifoliales > Aquifoliaceae > Ilex > Ilex paraguariensis. Next base: position 23,394 of record CAUOFW020002618.1, read on the forward strand.
TATTCACTCAACTATCAGGTTTCTTGTATTAATCTCCCATCCGTGTTTTCTACGCTACCCTTCGAGTATCAATTTTTTTTCTTCCATATTTCAGTTCCAACTTTACTTTTCGCTTTCGATGTTAACTTAATTTTAGATATTGGAAACAAAAATTTTATTACACACATTGTGCTCGAGATCCCAATTTTGTGCATCTAGTTAAGCACGTGTTGTTGTCAGTCTCCGCCCAAATTAAAAACGTGAGTGCTTAGCACAAAAAGTGGCTTTACTAAATAACGCAACATAAATTAGGCACGTTACCGCTTTAATTTTTAGTAAAGGGCGGAGTTTGGAGAAACAAAGTAAACCTAGAGTAACATTTTCTTTTATAAAAATTAGCAATGCATTACGTGCGTTGTACGTAAATAATTTTTTTTTAAATAATATAATAAATAAATATTTAGTATATGTGTACTTAAATTAAATATCATCTTAAATTTATCAATTTTTTTTTTCATCTCTCATGGTCCATTATAAAATTTTTGAAAACTTGTATATTTTTAAGAGTTGTTGTTCTAACTTTAAGAAAATAATTAAAAAAATAAATTAAAGTTATATTTTATTTCTATAATTTTGTAATTAAAAGTGATTTTTTATTAATGTTTGAAAATTAATTTTTTTAAATTTAATTTGATTAAGATTCACTTATAAATCATTGAATAAAATAAAAATAATTATCAATATACCAACACATTGAAATCTTACTATTTTTAGTATTATCTAGATTAATTGGAATAAAATTTAATATACAATGTTATAATATATATTATAAAGTATATTAATTTTTTTTTTGCAAAAAAAAATTGAGATTTCACATAAAATCTTAACACAGTCTGAAAAATTTACTACGACTAAAAAATCATGTAAAACTATATATATATATATATATATATATATATATATATATATATATATATATATATTATTTTTTATCTTAAAAATGAAAGAGTTAAATATTTTGATAAAAAATAAAATAGAAATATGTAGTCATAATATTATCTTTATAAATGAGGTAAGTAATATTATATTGATGAAATTTTTAAAGACTTTTTTAAACATTTGTTAAAACTTATAATAATGCATATACTTTTTAAGAGTAATATAATCAATCAAAATTTTTATAAAAATTAACATTTATACATAGGGAATATCTATACTACTTATAAATGTTAGCATCTGTAAAAAACTTTTGATTTCCTATTTCACCCCTAATTATTACCTTATAAACAATTATGCCCACAAAATAATAGCTAGATAAATTTATTTCAATGACTTCCAAATTTTTTGCTACATAAACTTTATTACTAATAGTCCAAATTTTTTGCTAGATAAACTTTATAACTATATATTAGTTAGATAAACTTTATCTCAATGATTCCCAAATTTTTGCTAGATAAACTTTATCGCTATAACTTTCCAGGACATTTTTTTTTTTCATTCAATTGACAAATTCAACTAGAATTCTAATACCATGGGAAAAAAATTTGTAATTTTTTTGGTGATAAACACAACCATCAAAATTCATTATTCATTAGTATATAATAAAATATTAGAAGAGTAAAGAGTCAAAACCATATATATATATATATATATATATATATATAGACTTCTAAAATATTTTAAACTCCTTTATTAAAAGTATATATAGATAGATAGACTTTTATCTCTCCAGTAACACTATTTAACGTATTTTGTCTTATATCACTGCAGTAAATTCTTTCTTCAAAATCCATCAAAATTAGTGGCCTTGCATTATATCCCCTTGATGTTAAACATATTATGGCTATGCAGATTGGTGGGTTGATGGTGCTTAGTGTCGTCAACTTAAGCTTTTTTTTCTCTGTCAGAACATGCCTACTGTTGATATGATTTTTTTTTACTTTGTTTTCCATCTGTTTGGGTATGGTCATTGCATAAATGCTCTGTCTACCTTGCAACAGTTTTTGGAATTGGAACTAAAATTAGTTTGTGTTTAATTGAATTGGTGTTCCCATCAAAGTGATAATGAACCCCCCCAAAAAAGGGACTTTCATGAATGAAGAGCTTAATATGTGTTGGAGATTAAACTAATCTCCTAATATTTAATTGTTTATTATTAGTAGGTTTGTAGTATTTTAGGAATTGTTATTATATTACGAGTATAATTAGTTTTGTTACCACACTTCTTAAATTTTTGTGGTGGTTGAATAGTTTTAGATTAGTAAATTATATTTAGGAATTTTTTCGATCTTGTGTTGTAATGCCAGAAAATTTTTGGATTCAAGAAGTCATTGAATGCATATAACAATAGCCTTTTGTTCGTCATCTTCATACACTTCGTATTTTTAAAAATATAATCAAAATTTTTTCACGTGTAACGCACGTGTGCATTACTAGTATAATTAAAGGTGATATTAGATGTAATTTGGAGATATAAATGCATAAGAATATGATGATAATTTAGATATTAAGTGTGGAGGGATATAATGATTTTTTTAATTTTTTATGGGGGTAAAATAGTGAATCAAAAATATTTCATATTAAAGTACTTTTATTAGTAGTATATGTATAAATTTAAATATAGATATGATGAACACTTTGTTTAGGATAACGTGAATCCAATTCACATAATTGAGGGTATAATTTTTTTATAGTTTATTAGAATAGGGATAGAGTAAGGACATTCTCACCTTTTACGAGTGGCTGTCAATGGGAGGATGTTGGATGAACTTACACGAAATCAATTGACTTAGACTAAAGATTTTGACGAGACTAACAAGTACATTTTACTTTCTGGATTTGTTGTAATTTATGGTTGTTTTGGATTTTGATTGTGTTAATTGAGGAATCTATCATACGGGAAAAAAAAAAAAAATTTTGGTACTATATTGTTATCACAAAATTTGGGATTTTTTTAATTATAATTTTCGGGTCATTTATATCTTTTATAATAACTTTGGCGAAAAATTTATAACTCAAACTTTAAAAATTATAACATGACTTTTTTTTTTTTTTTTTTTTTTGTTGTAAGCAAACGCAAAAACTTATATCAAAATCCACAAAATTTGTAAAGCTTGGTGGTACAATATAATTTTTTTTTTAATTTTTTTTATTTTGATACCGTAGTCTTCTTGTGTGTTAATAAAGAATTACATGACTTGGTGGAATTTAATTTCTGGTTTTGACTTTTAACCTCATATACACTCTGGTGGTTTTCTCAATAATATATGGCATATCTAATTAGTATTTACATTTTAGTTATGTTTTGTTTAAGAGAATGGTTTTTCAATCAAAATTTTATTTTATTTCTATCATGCAAGCTAAAATGAATTAGAGATCATCGACTCGATATTTCGAGGTGTTTTGGTATATTTTATCAATGTGTCATACAAAAAATAATTTTTTTCGTCTTAATTCCATTTTCAAATTTTGTTTAAAATAATAACTAGAGATTTTGTTTTCAAACTAACTAAAATTATACACCGCATGTAGGGAGAGAAGGGGGATTGTACTGCCTATTAGTGGGTTAGTGACTAGATCACATAGAGCAGGAAAAGGAGCACGAGCGAGAGCACAGAAGCATCAATATTCAAAAACAATTGAGAGTGAAAATACTTTGAGAACGTCGATATTATACACATAGACACACATTCACCCATAAAAAGTTTAATATAAAAAAAATATAAAAATTAAAATTTCATACGCAACTATGAAACAAACTATTTAATTTTTAAATATATGTTGATTACAAAGTCTAAAAATGACAATTATAATTTATAAATATTATTTTAATTTGATATGTATCTTTAGGCCTTAGTCAGTACTTTCTAAATAAAATTTTGAGTAATAATAAATAAACATATAAGTAAGCAATTTGAGTGCGAGTTAATTGAATTCGTGAATTTTGTAAAATGAGTGCGAGAATTCTCTCTTAAAGAGTTAATTTACACGCGGAGTGCGAGAACATTAGAAGTTTAAAAGAATTATGTGGCTAATGGCGGTGATAGTTTTATGGGTTGGCAGGTTTGTTCGTGTCCCAAAAACAATATGCATATTAAAAATGTTACACAAGTTACATTTGGAGCCCAAATAATAAAATTAGTTAAAAAAGGTAAAGTTCAATTCATTATCAACACTGTAGAGAGAGAGAGGGGGAGAGAGATGTTGATACTGGTATGACTTATGCAAAGTAAACTAAGAGAAAGCTCATATATTATTGAATGTAAAAGTTGCTATATATAGCCTTACAATAACAGAAAGCTAAACATAAAGTTAAAATAGTGCCTAAACAGAAAGCTAAAATATTGCATCCCACTAGTGGATCCATAAAGCAAAAGAACAGGTCAACTTCCTCAACAATAGAAATTATTTAATAGAAGCAAAGACTAAGTCTAACAGAAGTAAAGACCAAGTCTACCACAACATTCCCTCCCTTAAACTGATATCGGATCAGTTTATGCTTGGATCTTGACAAACTCTCATTAGTTCTCGCAGCTTCTAAAAAAACATCTAGTTTTAATGGATTAGTCAAAAGATCTGTAAGCTGGTCTTTAATTCGACAATAATCCAATTTGACTGTCCCCTCTTGTATCAGATCTCTAAGAAAATGGAACCAAACATCAATGTGTTTGCTTCGACCATGCATAACAGGATTGCGAGAAAGCTTGATTGTTGAGCTATTGTTGCAATAAATCACAGCAGTGTCACTTTGATCTTGATCAAGCTGCTCCAACATCCTTCCTAACCATACAGCCTGGCAAGCCCAAGAAGCTGCTGCAACAAATTCTACTTCTGTAGTGGACAGTGTGACAACAGGTTGCTTGCGAGAGGACCAAGACACAGCCCCTGAACTGAATAAAAAGAGAAAGCCGGAAGTGCTCTTGCGATCTTCTACATCTCCTGCATAATCAGTGTCGCAATATCTCACAAGCTGGTGGTTCCCTTCCTGGAAATAAAACACACCAAATGTAAGAGTGCCTTTGACATACCTTAACACACGTTTTAGCAGCTTGGAGATGAAGTGTAGTAGCATGAGCTATGTACCGACTAAGAAGACTAACCACAAATATCAAATCTGGCCTAGTGGAGATTAAATACATCAAACTACCCACTAGTTGTTTGTAAAGAGTATCATCCACTGGCTCTCCCATGGGATCTTTCATCAACTTTGTGCCTGGAACAATAGGATTGTGCACTGAATTGCAATAAGCCATTTGAAATCTCTCCAGAATATCACGAGCGTATTTTTGTTGATAGAGAAAAATTCCATTGTCATGTTGCAAGATTTCTAACCCAAGAAAATACCTCATCTTTCCCAAATCACTCATGTCAAATTCTTGCATCATAGAGTGTTTAAAGAGAAGTGAACAGAGATTCATCATTACCAGTAAATATAAGATTGTCCACATAGAGACACACAATCAAGATCTTAGCGGTAGAGGAGTGCTTGAGAAATAGAGTGGGTTCATAAGGACACTTCTTGAAGCCTTCTCTCATGAAATAAGCTTCGATTCGGCTGTACCAAGCCCGAGGAGCTTGCTTCAATCCGTATAATGCCTTTTGAAGTCGATACACTTTATGTTCAGCCCCTTTGATCTCATAACGAGGTGGTTGTGCAACGTATACTTCCTCATTAAGATCTCCATGAAGAAACACTGATTTAACGTCTAATTGGTACAAGGGCCAGGCCTTTTGAGCCGCAACAGCAAGAACAAGTTGAATAGTATCCAAGCGGGCAATAGGAGCAAAAACTTCTGAATAGTCAACTCCATGTTGCTGAGTGTATCCCTTTGGGACAAGTCGGGCCTTATACTCTTCGATTTATCATGTTCTTTGAGTTTCGTCCTGTATACCCATTTAACTCCAATTGCTTTTCCACCTTTTGGCAACTCAGTCAATTCCCAGGTATTATTTCTGCGAATTGTAGCAATTTCAGAGTACACAACCAAGTGCCATTTGCTGCTGTGACTTGCATCAGAAAAAGTCAGAGGATCCTCATCTACATACATTTATCAAAGTTACCTTGATTTTCAGTGTTAGAGAGCCATTCACCACTCTCATAATCTCGCATCCAGATTGGTGGATGTCGAATGTGTCTTTCTGCAAGATCAGAGGTTTGGGATTGTGCTGGATCATTAGCTTCCTCAGGTGAATCTTCGCCATTGTTCTGTTGTGCTACAACATCATCAACACCAGGAAGGGCTTCAAGAACTTGATCTCCAGCTACTAGAGTTGTAGGCAAATCATTGTGATTGTGATCAAGAGAGTCGGTGTCTTGTTGATCACCCCAATCTAGTGAAATATCAATAGTATCAACATGGGTTGTTGTCCAAGGCTAACTGTCCTCTTCATTAAAAGTAACATCACGGCTAATCACAATTTTGTTTGACATAGGATCATATAGGCGATATGCCTTGGATTCTTCACTAACTCCCAGTAGTACACACTTCAAGCTCTTGTCATCTAATTTTGTGCGTTTGTTGTCAGGTATATGAACATATAAGAGGCATCCAAACACTCGAAAATGATCTACTAAAGGTTTAATGCCACTCCAGGTTTCCTCGGGTGTCTTATTGCGCACAGTAAGTGTTGAACTTCGATTTAAGATGTGTACTGCCCAATTAACCGCTTCGGGCCAGAAGTTCTTTGGCATTTGTTTGCAAGTCAGCATACTATGAACCATGTTCATGATTGTGCGTTCTTCTGCTTTGCCACTCCGTTTTGCTAAGGAGTGTAGGCCGCGGTAAGTTGTCGTCGAATCCCATTGGTTTAGTAAAACAAATGTAATTCTTGGGACGTAAACTCACCATCCCTATCTACGCGCAAACCACAAATGCTAGTACCCATTGTTTTTTCTACCTTTACTTTGAAAAGTTTGAAACACTCAAAGGGCTCTGATTTTTCTGCCAAGAAAAACACCCAAATTTTGCGACTAAAATCATCGATAAAGGTCAAAAGATACTTTTTGTTGCTGTTTGAAATAGGGGATATAGGCCCATAGATATCGGCATGAACAAGCTGCAGAATTTGAGATGCTCGCCAGGTACTTTTTTGAGGAAACAGACTTTTGTGTTGCTTGCCCATGCAATCTTCACAAAACAATTTGGACTTCTTCAATTGGGGCAGTCCATGTACCATCTGTTTGGTGTGAAGAGTTTTAAGTCCATCAAGATTCAAGTGTCCATAACAACAGTGCCAAAGATGATATGAATTCTGAGAGAGTTTGAAGGCAATGTTGTTCCAGCGGTTTGATAGTGGCTAGGTGAATGAACATCTGGTTGAGTAACATAGCTGTTTTGATAATAAGCTCTCTATCTAGATGATAAACTTTGCACTTGTTGTTTTGAATTAATATGGCCAAGCCCTTTTCCTGCAATTGACCAATACTCAAAAGATTGTTGCATAAATTAGGCACATAAAATACCTCTGTGATGACTTGGGTAATATTATTGACAATCATTTGAATCTGGCCTTTGCCCATCACACGAAGATTGGAATTGTTGCCCAACTTGACTGACTTTCAAAATGTGTCATCCAATTGGGAAAATAACTCCCTCGTTCCACACATATGATTGTTGTACCCAGAATCCAGATACCACGCAATCTCATCAGCTGCTTTGTTGACATCAATATATGCCATAAGGAGCATCTCTTCTCTGGTTTCAGCAAAGTGAGCCTTTGTCTCCCTCCCATCCTTGGGGTCCCTATTTTTCTTAGGACATTCATACTGAAAATGACCAAGACCATGACAGTAATAACATTCAACAAGTGCCTTATTCATACCTGATCGACCACGACCCCTACCACGTCCACGTGAGGCACCGCGATCAACTCCAGAACCCCTAGAATTATCCTTATGAGCAACTGTCAAAGCTTGCTCTTCAATAACATGTCCAAACATACGTTGTTCATTCACTAGAAGACTACTTTGCAATTCATCAATACTCATGGAATCCCAATCATTGGACTCCTCAATGGAACAAACCACATAAGCAAATTTTGAAGACATCAAGCGCATAACTTTTTCAATTACAGTGACATCACTCATGGGTTCACCATGGATGCGCATTTTATTAATGATGGTAAGTGTGCGTGCTGGATCTTGCACAATATAAACACGAGAACAGATCTCTCTCTTGGTGAACTTGAGTGAGTCAGTCGAGTGGTCAGCCCTACTGCTTGGAACAACCTGTGAGGTCCGGTGGTAACCTGGAACGATAATGGGAGACCCTCGTGGATCAACGGAATGATCCAGTAAGGCTGAGGAAGGTCCCTGGAACAAAGAAAGACAAGTTAGAAGGGCGCCGGAGTGTTTTCCGGCGTATCCCCTCCGACGATCAAGTCAGTTTTTGAGAGAGAAGAAGAAGAAAACACTGAGTATAATTTGTAGCCAAGGTTTCACCTCCCTTTCTTGCATTTTATGAGGAGTATTTATACCTCAAATACTTATGATTGCTGTCAGTGTGGTCAGTAGGTGATCATTAGATACAGGTAACGTGCGCACTGATTCCTATAAAGAATGTCTTCTCTTTTAACTGCTCGGGATCCCGAGCAACCAAGGCTATGTCATCGGCCTGCCGACTGTTCAATGAGCTCCTCTCGGCAAGGATGTAATAAATGTCCAGTCTTAGAGACATTTATTACCTTTCACTTCCAAGCCTTACCGCATTAAATGTTGTCTCATCAAGGGAATGATGTAATTAAATGCTTGCTTTCCCAAGTCGTGTGTCAGCAAGGGCATCCGGTCTTTCTGTCTCTGATGTGACACAATATGCCACGCTTCCATTCCCCATTGGCTGTGTCCCCTGCCTTCTTATGCCTTCTGACACCAATTGTGTAAGACGAGGTCATGATAGCTAACCTAGCCTAGCCTAGGCTAGTGACCTGTACATCAATACCATCCTGGACGGAGGTACATCTCGGTACCGAGGGGGGATTGGTACATGTAGGATCAATGTACCATATTCGATCCCGAGGGATGCGTGTCGGTATGTAAACGTACTGGATGTCAATGATCCCTATGAACAGTACATCGGGGGAACAGAGACTTGTGATCCGACGGGTACGTGTCGCGTTTATAGGAAAAGAATTTAGTGACGCCGAGGACACGTGTCTTCATCTTGGAGTACTTGGAAATGTCCCATCAACTGCCCCCCAGCCTTCAATCTCTTGACACCGAGGACACGCGTCGTAAGGAGACGAAGGGTTCTGCAACTACCCCAACTGCTTCATCATTGCCTTCAGCCGCTTTCCCCTGCTTCGGAGGTCGTGCGCATTAAATGCGCCTCTTCGTGCTTCGTGCCCAAATGATGGGGAGGAGTACTATATAAATGGGCTTCCTTTCTCCCCCTCTCACTTTGCCATTTTCAGAGAGCCATTGCCTGAAACCTCGCTGGAGATCCCTTTCCTTTCGTCGTCTACTGTCCAATTTTTCACCGGAGTCTTAAGGCCAGCAGACCCATCCTTGCTTCTGACCATTCTGAAGGAAGGAGTCGCTTCAAGTTTCAAGAAAAAACTTCCTTTTACGTTCTGGTGAGTCCTTGTATCTTCCCTTTCTTCGCCCTCCGTCTCTTCTCTTCTTTTTGGTTTTCGATAACTGGAGGCGTTTCTGGTTGCTACTCAGTGACCAATCCTCGGGAAGCCTCCTTGGGGATCTTCGTGAAAAAACTCCCTCCTTATTCACTGTTTATCACTTTTTGGAGATGTCCCGTCGTCGCCCTACCCCCGAGAATCCTCAGGCCAGTTCTTCGAGGCCAGGGAAATATAAAGTAAAAGGGGGCGAGCAAATTAATAGTTTTAGGGTCAAGTAAAACATCCCCCCATACGTAGACATAAAGGATTATGACTCGGCTGTGCATTCCCGTACCCTCGGGGTTGAGGATGAGATGCTCTTTTATACCAAAACAGTCATAGAGGGCGAAATTAAGTTCCCTCTGCCCCCTCTACTCCTCCAGTTCCTCTCCCATTTCCATCTCTTTCCCAAGCAGTGTTGCCTTAATGTCTTCAGAATAATTATGGGAGTCCTAGAGCTCAACAAGCATCTCGGGGTAAATGTTGGGCTGAACGATATTCTCTTTTGCTACTCCCTCTTGAGAGTCATGCCCCAACAAAACTTCTACCTCAAAGCCAGGGACCCATCCTGTACCTCGTAACTCATCTTCCTGACTCGGACAAGGGGTACAAGGATGACCTACTCATCTTCAAGGGATCTTGGCAGAGGGGTGCCGGTCCCGAGTACAACGGCTTGTTATGCCCTTTGGAATGGAGAACGACAAGTACGTCGGCTTCTTCGGGTCTATCGTTTTGCTCTTGAGATTTTTTAGCAGAGTCCATAACTCACTCCCCTCTTTTTTTGTTTGTGTGCAGACATCTCCCTCGGAAAACAGCTCCTCCACCTCGGTCCTTGGTGAACTTTGCCGACCTAGTCACTGTTTGGAGATTTACTGGTGACGACGGGTTCGATCGGGCTGCCCACATTCTCCTGAATTATACTCTCGGATATAAAAAGTTTTCACAGCTTCCCCAGCCTTTTGAGCCTTCGCGGTGGTCTGAACTCTTCGATCAGGCGGTGAGGCAAGAGGACGAGGAGAACTTGGAGGAAGACCCTGAACGGGCTTCGGAGGCAGAAGTAGAGGGTGAAGTTGAGGAGCTCGGGGTCAGAGAGGACTTGGTTCCTTCGCACGCCGAGGTGGGGACTTCGGGGAGAGATTCGTGGCCGGACTTCCAAATCCTACAATCTCTAGATGCCGAGGACGCCCTCGAGATAGCTATGTCCAGCATGCCCCGCATTGATCTGGGATTCCTGAGGCAGAGGCAAGCCCTCGCTGCCGAGCGTGGGTGTGGGTCAACAAGCGGCCCCTCACCTACAGGGACTAGCGCCACTCCACCTTCAAGGGCCGTTGGTCGGGGCTAAGTGCACGACCGAGATCCTCAGGTCGAGGTGGAGAGGAGGATTAAACAAAGGCATGATGGCCTGGGCAGGGGATCCAGGGTTCCTTCGCTCAGCAGCAAAGCGGGAGAGGCCGCGGGTTACCTCCTCCTCCATAGCAACAACAGCAGCAGCAGAGGCAACAATAGCAGCAGCAGAGGCAACAACAGCAACAGCTGTAGGAACAGACTCCCCTCCCCTTCCTCAGACGGTGGAAGCTGCGGAGTGGAATCCTCGGGGGACCGATCACATGAATTGGGTGATCAGGGTTGACGACTCTATTTTACAGGACCCTCATGTTGCCAACACAGTGGGAGAGACGCTGCACTTCAAGGCCGACATGGTGGCTCACAGGGGGAGATCAACGAACGCGTTGTTCACTCTATCATCTAGAATTCCCTAGTGGTAAGTTCATTCTTGCTTCAGTCTTTCTAGCCGCTTCCCTTTTTATTGACATGCACTTTCCTTTGCAGGCCACCAACAAATTTCTATAATAGCGGCGTGGTATCATGGGGCTAGGATGGACCTCCAACGGGCTCGAGAGCAGAAGGAAGAAGCTGAGGGAGCCCTCGCTAGTGCTAAGAAGGATGTCGCTGCCAGGGATTCCACCCTCGCGGGGCAGGCTGCTCAAATCGAACAACTCCTCAAGGATGCCGAGTTAGCAAAGGTCGGCGCTAAAAAGCTAAGTGCAGCCTTGGCCGACGCTGAGAGGAGGATTACAGAGTAGACGCAGCGGTACTCTGTGGCAGAGGAGAGGGCTGTTGGTTAAGAGGAAAGCTGTCTGGCTCTGACCCAGAAGCTAGACAGGATCAGGGCGGAGGTAGAGAGCAGGAAGTCTGAGGAGCAACTCCGAGAAGAGTTCCCGATGACGTGCTCCCCGCTCTTGAGGAAAATAGAAAGGAGTTCTTCAAGAAGGGTTGGGACGAGGCGCTCCAGTCTACTAGGATCCCTCCAGACTCCCTGCTCTTCCAGATGCACAAATACGTGCCCTCGCCGGAGATGGAATAGGCCGAAGCTGAGATTGCTGCCGAGGGCGCGATTCCAACACCGGTGCAAGTTTTCGGCAGATTCGCCCGAGGCGGTAATTGTGGACTTATCTGCTGAGGCCCTGTCGGACCAGGCCCCTGACCATAATATTCCTCAGGCTCTCTTTGTTGCTGAAATACCTCCCATTCTGCCTGCTCCCGAAGATGCTCAACCTTTTTACGCTGATTCGCCCTCGGGCGATGTTTTGGAGATGCCCGGGGCCAGATGAAAGCTCTTTTCTTTTCGATTGTACTTTTTTCTCTTGTAGCTCTTGGGGACGCAAAAACCCTTCTTTTTGAAATAAAGCTTTTTATGGAGTACTTATACTTCTTGCGTACATTTTTTTTTTGGTGTAGGAGTCCTTGAACTCCTTCCTCAGGGTCTTACCCTTCCAGGAGGCTTGCTCCTGTATGTGCTTCGGGGGCAGGAGTCCTTGAACTCTGTCCCCAGGGCCTTACCCTTCCAGGAGGCTTGCTCCTGTGTTTGCTTCGGGGGAAAGAGTCCATGAACTCTGTCCCAGGGCCTTACCCTTCTAGGAGGCTTGCTCTTGTGTTTGCTTCGGAGGCAGGAGTCCTTGAACTCTATCCCCAGGGCCTTACCCTTCCAGGAGGCTTGCTCCTGTGTTTGCTTCGGGTGCAGGAGTCCTTGAACTCTGTCCCCAGGGCCTTACCCTTCCAGGAGGCTTGCTCATGTGTTTGCTTCAGGGTGCAAGAGTCCTTGAACTCTGTCCCCAGGGCCTTACCCTTTAACTTTGCCGTTGGTGAGCACTGAAGGAGATAATACTCAAAAATAGTATTTCTTTAGATTCATCACATTCCAAGATCGCATTACAAGTTTTCCATCCATATCTTCTAATCTATATGACCCGAAGCCTCCGATAGATATCATTTTGTAAGGCCCTTCCCAGTTAGGTCCCATTTTTCCTTCTGTTGGGTCACGGGTATTGGCCGTTATCCTTCTGAGGACCAGATCGCCGATTCGGAACTCTCGCGCCTTGACCCTTTTGTTGTACAGTTGGAAAATCTTTTCCTGATACTTGGTTATTCTCAAGGCGGCTATCTCCCTTCTTTCTTCCGCTAGATCCAAATCCAGTCTAAGTTGACAGTCATTTCCCCCTGCGTCGAAAGCTTGGATCCTTATGGTCGGGAGTCCTACCTCAAGAGGTATGATTGCTTCCATTCCGTAAGCCAGGGAGTATGGGGTTTCTCCTGTCGAGTACCGAGGGGTGGTCCTGTACACCCACAAAATGTTTAATAGCTCATCTGCCCATTTTCCCTTGGCTTTCTCCAATCTCTTCTTGATTCCATTGATAATTATTTTGTTGGAGGCCTCTGCCTGCCCATTGGCTTGGGGGTAGACAGGGGTGGAATAGAAATTACAGATTCTGAGTTACTCGTAAAAAGACTTGAAACGCCCGCCGGTGAATTGAGTCCCGTTATCCGATACCAGTGCTCGGGAATCCCGAATCTGATGACTATGTTTTCCCAGACGAATTTTTTAGCATCTATGTCGCGAATGTGAGTCAACGGCTCCGCCTCAACCCACTTGGTGAAATAATCTGTGGCCACAATGAGGAACTTCCTGTTTCCAAGAGCCTTAGGCAGGGGCCCAACTAAGTCGAGTCCCCACTGGGCGAATGGCCAAGGGCTGGTCAGGGGGTGCAAGTCCCCCGCGGGTTGCCTGATTGCAGGGGAGAACTTCTGACATTGGTCGCATTTTTGGACGTATGCGCGCACGTCCCTTTGCATTCGCGGCCACCAATATCCTTGAGACATGATGCGGTGTGCCATTGATCGCCCCCCAGTGCCCCCCGCATATTCCTTCGTGTACCTCATAGAGGAGGTCTTCCACCTGGTCCTCTTGGACGCATAGTAAGTAAGGTCCTGAGAAAGACCTCCGATACAGCTTCTGATCCGGAGAGACCAAACCTCGAGGCTTTAAGTTTTATCTTCCTTGCTTCCTTTGAACACTCCGGGAGGTCTCCTGTTGTTAGGAACCTGAGAAGGGATCAATCCAGCTGGGCGGCTTGTGTGTGTCCTGGACGGCCATTGCCTCGGGGTATGGTCTATGCAGGAGGTGGGAAGATATTCTATGGTGATCCTGCGCGACTGAGAGGACTCCATTGCCGAGGCTAGGCAAGCCAGGGCGTCGCATGCGTGTTCTTGTCTCGGGACACTTGTTTGATCTCAATCCTTCCAAATCTGCGGATTACAGTTGTCGCCTGGTGATGGTAAGCCTTCATCCTAGGGTCCCTTGTCTCAAACTCTCCGTTAACTTGGTTGACTACCAGCATGGAATCGCAATGCACGATCAAGTCCGTAACTCCAGTTGCCTCAGCTAACCGAAGTCCTGAGATGAGGGCCTCGTATTCAGCTTCATTATTGGACGCTTTGAATCCCAGCCGAACGGCCTGCTCCGCGACCATCCCATCTGGAGAGACCAGCAAGATACCGATCCCGGACCCCTTACTATTTGACGAACCGTCCACACATAAAAGCCATGGTGATCCCTCATAATTCGTTGGAGACGCTATGTCGGAAGAGGCGGTCTTTCTAGAACGGGATGTTCCCCTGAAAACTCAGCTATGAAGTCCGCCAATACCTGACCTTTTATAGCGGTTCGAGGTTTGAAATGAATGTCGTGTTCCCCCAGCTCCACTGCCCACTTGGAAATCCTTCCGAGAGTTCTGCTTTCCTCAAAATGGCCTTTAAGGGCTGATCGGTAAGGACGGTAATTGGGTGCGCCTGAAATAATGCCTTAGTTTTCTTGCAGTGGTGACCAGGGATAGAGCCAGTTTCTCTAGGGGCAGGTATCTTGTCTCCGCGTCCAGGAGCGCCTTGCTTATGTAATAAATCGCTTCTGGCGGTGCTCATGCTCACGAATAAGTACCCTGCTTACCGCAAATTCTGGATACGGATAAGTACAAGAAGAGCATTTCCCCCTGGATAGGGACGGATAAGGTCGGGAGAGTCCTGAGGTATTCCTTGATTCCAGCCAGGGCGTCTTCGCACCCCTGGCTCCACATATCCTTCCCAGCACTCTTGATGGCTCCAAAAAAGGGTTTGCATTTGTCTGAGGAGCGTGAGACGAAACGGTTAAGTGCTGCCAGCATCCCCGTGAGCTTTTGGACTTCTCGGACAGTTCGGGGCTCCGAATGTCCAGGATCGCTTGAATCTGATCCGGGTTAGCTTCGATTCCTCGCTGACTGACCAGATATCCGAGAAATTTACCCAACTCTACTCCAAAAATGCACTTTGCTGCGTTCAGCTTTAGCCCGTACTCCCTGAGGGTGGAGAAGGTATCTGCCAAATCTACCAGATGGTCACAGCTTCGTTTGCTCTTCACCAGCATATCGTCAATGTAGACTTCCATGGTGTTGCCAATCTGCTTTTTGAACATCCAATTCATCAGTCTTTGGTATGTTGCCCCGATGTTCTTTAGCCCAAACGGCATCACTTTATAACAGTAAACTCCATTTGGAGTGATAAACGCCATCTTTTCCTGATCCGGGGGATGGAGAGGGATCTGGTGATATCCTGCTCGGGCATCCAGGAAGTCCATGCGTTCATAGCTGGCAGTGGCATCCACTAGCTGGTCCACCTTTAGTAGGGGGTAGTCGTCCTTGGGACATGTCTTGTTTAGATCTGTGAAGTCTACGCAGACACGCCATTTTCCCCCTTTTTCTTTGCGCAAACTGTGTTAGACAGCCATTCTGGGAACTGTATCTCCCGAATGACGTTGGCCTTTAGGAGTTTATCGATTTCTTCATTGACTGCACAGGCGTAATGCAGGGCCATGCGTCGTGGCTTCTGTTTTACTGGCTTGTGCGCCGGGTCAACATGCAGTTTGTGTGTGATTATTTCGGGGTCCATTCCCGTCATTTCCATCGCGTTCCAAGCGAACACGTCTACATTTCTCCTCAGGAACTCAATCATCTCCTCCTGTTCGGCTTCGGGCATCGCGGTTCCAACTAAGAAGTATCTTTCTTCTTCTCCCTCCACCAAGGGCACCTTTCGGAGGTCCTCCACCGACCATTCCGTTGAGTTAATCCGGGGGTCATCCATTCCTGGACGCCCGGACTGTGATTGTTATTTTTCCATGATCTCTTCCAGAGCTCGCCCCTTTTCTTGGGTGAAAGCCCCTGCTCTAACAACCGAATAAAAATAATTTTTTGCGGATGTTTGGTCCCCTCGGATCTTCATGATCCCCTCTGGCGTAGTGAACTTCAGTTTCTGGTGATAACTGGAGTGCACCGCTCCCAACGCATGCAGCCATACTCGTCCCATGATCACATTGTAGGGAGAGTCCGTATCAATCACGACAAACTCGGTGTTGATGGTGAGGGAACCTGTGACAACTGGCAATGTGATTTTGCCTATGGGCAGGGTGAACGAGCCGTTGAATTCGATGAGGGGTGTCCTGACCTTGGTGAGGTCCTTGTGGCCAAGACCCATCCATTTTAAAGTGTCAGAGTACATCACCTCCGAGGAACTTCCGGAGTCTATCAATACCCTCTTGACGTCAAACTTACCTATCTTCAGGGTTAAGACAAGGTTTCGTTTTGAGGAGTCACCACGCCTGTCAAGTCCGCGTCGGAGAACATATGCTAGGCTCGCCAGTCTTGGCCCTTTTACTGGGCGCCCCCCATCATCCTCGGCTATCTTCCTTGTAAAAGCTACCCTCTTGAGATCGGACTCGAGTTCCTTGGACGTGAGGCGATCTAGCGGACATACATGAATGACATCTATGATGTTGTCAGGCTCCTCAGTCGGGGCAGGGGTGTGTCTCTCTTTTGGCCTGGGCTCTATGTATTCTTTTTAAGTATCCGTCTCAGACCAATCTTTCCAAAAAATATTTGTATACCCTGCAGCTTTTGGTGCGATGTCCGAAATCCCGGTGATAGGAACACCTAACCTTTTGATCACGGGTGGAGGGATCGCTCTGCATCCTGGGGGGCCACTTGAAGAATGGCTCATGCTTGATCTTATGGAGCAACTTGAAGATGGGTTCCTTGAACATAGTGTGAACTCCTTTGAACGATGCCCCTGGAGGGGGTAGCAGTCCCTTTCGGGGTGTATCGTCCCTCTCCCTCTCTTTTCTCTTAGGTTGGAGGGTTCTGCCTTTGCTGCTTCCCATCTGGTCCTTGATCCTAGAGTACTTGTTTATCCGGGCCATCAGATTGCCCATATCCGAGGGAGTCTTTTTGGTCAGAGATCGGTACAGGTCCGTGTCCCTTGCCAAGCCGAGTCTAAAAGACGCCGCTGCCATGACTTCCAAGCAGCCCTCTACCTCATTAACCTCTTCCCAGTACCGGATGACATACTGGCGAAGGGTCTCAGATTCCCTACGTCTAAGCGTTAGCAATGATCCAACGTCTTTAGCCGCTTACTCCCCGTAATGAATCGAGCCAGGAACTGTCTCGTCAATTCCTTCCACGATCCAATGCTGTTGGGGGAAAGTGCCTCGAACCACTTCATCGCAGAGTCCCCCAAGCTCATAGGAAACACTCGACAGAGGAACCGTTGGTCTAAATGATACAGGGACATCATTTGCTTGTATTGCCTGAGATGGGCTTCGGGATCGGACCGCCCGTCATAAGTTTTGAACCTCGGCACGACGAACTTTTTTGGAACCTCCATTTCGCTGATCTCCCTGGTAAAGGGTGTTTGTATGACCTCGTCTTCGACCTCATCCTGGACAGCCTTACTCTTTCTCCTGGATTTCAACCGGGCTCTGAGATCAATTTCCTCCCCAACGGGATGTCTCTGAAGTCCCTGAGTTCATCAATAGGTCCCCCATTTCCTGAGCGCCGTGTGGATAGGGTTGAATCCTCCTCAGACTCATCTCCCTTCCTCCGTCTCGACAACCCTCGCCGGAGGTCGTCCAGGGCTAAAGGCCTTGCCTTCCTGGAATGGTCGTTAAGAGGGTACTCGTTGGCTCTCGGTCGCTTTGGGGCCCTGGAGCTTTCTGCCTTGTTATTTAAATGATTCCTTAGATCCTTCATTTCTGCCTCCCGGGCAGGGAGCCCACGAGAAAGGAATGAGTCTCTTGACCCTTCGCCGGAGGCGGCGAATTCGTTGAGCCGGCTTAGGACGTTCACATTGTCCTTTTCCAACTGTCGTAATCGATCCCCAAAATTTTCTTCGATCACCTCCGCCAGTTGACGAGCCAAGGGGGCGGATCCTCCTGACCTGATGCCCATACTGGTTTGAGGAGTAAGCCTCTTGACTGAATAGAGGCATTTCTATTCCCATTAGTGTGTTCCCTCCCTCCATGGTGACATGGAGCTTGTAATTCAAGACTTCTTTGCTGGGGACCATTCCCTTTTTGTCGAGTATTCACCATTGTCACTGTTCTTTATAGAGAAGAAACTAGGAAAACTAGTCATTTCCCACAGACGGCGCCAGATTATGCGTGCTGGATCTTGCACAATATAAACACGAGAACAGATCTCTCCCTGGTGAACTCGAGTGAGTCAGTCGAGTGGTCAACCCTACTGTTTGGAATAG
This sequence comes from Ilex paraguariensis, assembly GCA_963454935.2. Lineage (NCBI taxonomy): Eukaryota > Viridiplantae > Streptophyta > Magnoliopsida > Aquifoliales > Aquifoliaceae > Ilex > Ilex paraguariensis. The sequence goes on from CAUOFW020002618.1 coordinate 41,874, forward strand.
CCTGTGAGGTCCGGTGATAACCTGGAACGATAATGGGAGACCCTCGTGGATCAACGAAATGTTCCAGTAAGGCTGAGGAAGGTCCTTGGAACAAAGAAAGACAAGTTAAAAGGGCGCCGGAGTGTTTTCTGGCGTATCCCCTCCGACGATCAAGTCAATTTTGAGAGAGAAGAAGAAGAAAACACTGAGTATAATTTGTAGCCAAGGTTTCACCTCACTTTCTTGCCTTTTGTGAGGAGTATTTATACCTCAAATACTTATGATTGCTGTCAGTGTGGTCAGTAGGTGATCATTAGATACAGGCAACGTGCGCACTGATTCCTATGAAGAATGTCTTCTCTTTTAACTGCTCGGGATCCCGAGCAACCAAGGCTATGTCATTGGCCTGCCGACTGTTCAATGAGCTCCTCTTGGCAAGGATGTAATAAATGTCCAGCCTTAGAGACATTTATTACCTTTCACTTCCGAGTCTTACCGCATTAAATGCTGTTTCATCAAGGGAATGGTGTAATTAAATGCTTGCTTTCCCAAGTCGTGTGTCAGCAAGGACATCCGGTCTTTCTATCTCTGATGTGACACAATATGCCACGCGTCCATTCCCCATTGGCTGTGTCCCCTGCCTTCTGACACCAATTGTGTAAGAAGAGTCATGATAGCTAACCTAGCCTAGCCTAGGCTAGTGACCTGTACATCAATACCATCCTGGACGGAGGTACATCTCGGTACCGAGGGGGATTGGTACATGTAGGACCAATGTACCCTATCCGATCCCGAGGGATACGTGTCGGTATGTAAACGTACTGGATGTCAATGATCCCTATGAACAGTACATCGGGGGAACAGAGACTTGGGATCCGATGGGTACGTGTCGCATTTATAGGAAAAGAATTTAGTGACGTCGAGGACACGTGTCTTCATCTTGGAGTACTTGGAAATGTCCCATCAGTAAGGGTACGAGCAAAGTAGTCATTGACAGACTCACCTTCCTTCATATGAAGTGTCTCAAAAATGTCCCATCAGTAAGGGTACGAGCAAAGTAGTCATTGACAGACTCACCTTCCTTCATATGAAGTGTCTCAAAATCCTTTCGTAGAGCCTGAAGCTATGCACGCTTGACTCCAACATTTCCTTGGTATTTATTTTTCAAGGAATCCTAGATTCCTTTGGCGGTATCCTTGTGCAAAATGGATTCAAGAATAGAGCGATCAATGGCTTGGAAAAGATAGTTCTTCGTACGCAAGTCCTTCAATTTCAAGTCAACAATTTCTTTCGTCTGTGCCTCAGTAAGAATAGCACCTTCTGCTACAGTAGGAACCCCATTTTCCACTCCTTGGAGCAAAGGAAATTCTCCATCAGCATGCTTCAATGATCATAGTGACCATCACAACGGGGAATAACAGGATGAACAAAATTAGTTTCAATGGCCATTTTGAGCTGCGGCTGCAAAGTGGGGAGAGTTTTCACGTGGCTCTTATACTGGTATGACTTATGCAAAGCAAAGTGAGGGAAAGCTCATATATTATTGAATGTAAAAGTGGCTATATATAGCCTTTCAATATCAGAAAGCTAAAATAGTGCCTAAACAGAAAGCTAAAATATTGCATCCCACTAGTCGATCCATAAAGCAAAATAATAGGTCAACTTCCTAAACAATAGGAATTATTTAACAAAAGGAAAGACTAAGTCTACCTGTAATACTCTAAATTTTTAAAATATATATAACTTAGTTTACGTCAATTTGTAATATTATTTTTTTAAAAAGGAATTTTTAGTGTAATTAATGAATGAAGAATTGTAGGGTTATTGTAGGGTTTCTTTTATTTTGTATATACATATATGTAGGCAGTAAAAAAAAAAAAAGAAAGGAGGATTCTGCCACTAGAGAGAGAGAGAGAGAGAGAGAGAGAAGGAAGGAAGAAATAAGAAGAAGAAGGGATATGAGCTCATTAAAGGTATGAATTCATTATTAGTAGGTTTGTAAGTTATTCAATTACATAGTATAAAGGTTATCATAAATAATGATAAGGAATACTTTTACATATATAAATAAATAACGATAAGAAGAGGATGAGAGCTCTCTCTCTCTCCCCCCCCCCCCCCCCAAACAAAAAAAAAGTAGATTAGTGAGTGCTAAGAAGCAAAAGAACGCAGAAAACTAAGAGAGAATACCTAGTCCCTTATCCTTTGTAAGTGGACCGCAAGTCCCCAAACTTACCAGAGGCGCCAACCGTTGAATATATAAATCCAGCGAGTAAAAAGCTCCGTTGATAGTGGATGTAGCCTTAGTCCTTTGGCTAAGGTGAATTACTTATATTCCTAGTCCAATTAATCACAAATCGATAACCTGTAAAACCATTCTCGAAACATCATCCCATCTTAGTTGGGCTTGGGCCCTAAAATCCGAGCACCATCACTATCCAAGCACTGCCTCGACCAATTTAAATTCGTACATGCTAATTTCATATCAATCATGTGTCAGATTGGCGGGTCATATGGATAATCTCCAAACATAGACCTGACATTAAAATTGAAGCAAAATAACAAAGATATCTATTACATTTGAAGGGACAAAAAAAAATGGTTCTCCTCAAAGACATAAAATTATTCATATTACTATTGATCTTAATCTTTCCACCAAGTGTCTCTGTTCATGGCCAAATGCTGGCCAACTTTTGTTCCAATGACACAGCCAACAGCAGTTACATAGTCGACCGGATGTCCCTCTTGGACTCTTTCTCTTCTAGATCAGCCTCCATTGACTTCTACAATGATACCTTCAATAACATCTATGGCCTCTTCCTCTGCAGAGGCGATGTTAATACCTCTACCTGCCAGAACTGTGTCCCTGGTGCCAAGGAAGATATTTTCAGGGTATGCCCATCAAATAAAACAACTATTATATGGTATGATTTATGCATGATTCACTACTCCGATGTCGACTTCTTCGGACAGGGACAATCTCTACCTGCGATCGTATATTATAATACCCAAAATTTTAACTCTACAGAGGCATTTATGAGTTTCGTAACGCTTTTGATTCGGATTGTCTGATTACAGACAAGTTGTACACTTCAAATAACATACCTCTGCCTAATAGCAATCAAGTTCGCTATGGGATGGTGCAGTGTACCAAAGATATAAACAAAATAGCTTGTGGGGATTGTTTGAATCTGCTTGAAATGAATATATTGCAAGGGAAGGTGGGGTGAGCAATTTTGGGAGCAAGTTGCTTTATAAGGTATGAACAGTTCCTTCTTTTTACAACCATCTGTTGCTCCGCCAGAACTACCACCACTGTCACCGCAAGTCCCACCATGGTACCAGACCTCCGACTGAGCAAGTTGAGTCAAACAGGTTGAGCCAGTGAAAGTAGGTTTTAATTTGATTTAGTTTCTGATACTTTATGAAAAAAATGAGACATGTATGACAAAATCTCTCATACAGGGCGAAGTGGGAACGAAAAGTGATCACATAGATGGAGGTATAAAACAGTGTCGATTCACATGGCATTTGTATTTCTTCAAGCTATCATGATCTAACCCTTTAGTTATAATTTTTAAAGAATCGAGTAAGAGAACTCTAGTTCAAAGCACTGCTTTTATGACAGATAGCTATTGATCTCCAATTGAACTCACAATTTTGAGACGATAAAGCATGGAAGACCATGTACTTCAACTCCAACGGTGCGATTGAAAAAAAAAAGATGAGCACTATATAAGTGCTTAAGTCAATATTAGAGTGGCGTCTAACAACATAATTCAACATTGTTTGTCACGTTGCCTAGACAAATTAAACTTGTGGGAAAAAGACTATCTTTCTTTCATTCCTCCTTTTTACTGAATTTTCTTTTTCAAATATAAATTGTAGAGGTTCCTGGTTTTCTCTTTTCTCTTTTTTTTTGGAACAAAGTGAACCCACTATAGCTGGGTGTTAAGTCTCTAAATTTTGAATCAGCCGCTGCTAAGGTGTCCTCTAAAACAAGCCTAATGAACTCCCTAGGTGACTACTATCCTCTTTTTTTGATCCCTCTCAATTAGAGAGCAATGCAAACATTCAGAGTCATGTTAGACGATGTTTCAAAATATAATTTAATTCCTTTCTAGCCAATTAAGCAGAGTTACTGCCACATTATTCAAGATGTATTTGGAGAAGAAACCTTTTTTAACATTGGGTTTCCTATACAGTTACCTTAACTGATGCAGTGTGTGACAGGAAATGATGGATGGAACACAACAAAAATAGCAGTTGATGGTGCTCGGATTTTAGGGCCCAAGCCCAATTAAGATGGGATGATGTTTCGAGAATGGTTTTACAGATTATCATTTGTGATTAGTTTGGACTAGGAATATAAATAGTTCACCTTAGCCAAAAGACTAAGGC